>CAAE01014557.1:1314872-1373820 GCA_000180735.1 Tetraodon nigroviridis
CAAAGAAAAAAAAAAGAAAACCCTTAAAGTATTCAAACATATTTTCTTACATAAAAGTATTTCCCCGGGAACTGTACTTTGAAAACTTGTCAAGGCTGGCGATTTAGCGGTACAGTAAGTTAACCTTAACAGAGTCAGGCTTCTCTGCTATTTTTCCACACTCGCCTTAAGTGATGGGAATCTAGTAGCAGCCAATTAGGAGGTGTCATTTTAGGAGGTACGCTGGGCCCGAGCTTCATAGATCATGCGCTAAAATCGTGCAAAAGGGGTGTGTGTGTGTGTGTGTGGAGGGGGGGAAGGAAGAAGGCAGCCAAGCATGCTCTGAGGTCAGCTCCATCCAGCACATGCCAACCGGCAGTATGAGACAAGGTTGTGTGATCAATGGGGAGGAAACTGTGTAACCATTATTTATAGGATCACCAGGCCATTAGACCCAACTATCCACTTAGCCTTTGCTATTCTGTGTGCCAGACTAGAAAGAACGGGAGATTGAGAACGGGAAGCCGGCCCATATTGTTGGAATCATTCTTTTCATTTATCTCCATCTGTGCCGAATTTACTAGAAGCTCTTTACAAACCGAAGCCCACCCGAACTAGAAACGGCGTTATGATGAGGCAGGTTCACAAAAGATGCCTATTTTTCTTTTTGATAAAGATTAGAAGAGTACTGGCCAAACTGTTAATAATATAGTAATGAGTAAATCAGTAGTTTGTGTGAGAAAAATAAGGGGCGGGGGAAGCACATTCGCATTAAAAGATGGTCCAGTCTCTACCTGGCTGAACAGTTGTGACAGATGTGCACGATTCTAGAGAGAGATGTGTGTGTTTCTGTATGTGTGATTGTACTTATAATATACTATACAAATATATATACTTTTTAAAAAATTCTGCATTTTACTGAGAAAGTGAGAATGTTTTTGTTGGTTTTAGGGTTGGGGTTAGAAGTAGGTTAAGGTTAGGATTATTGTTCAGCATGTAAAAGCCTGGATAATACATGATGCCTGTGTAAGTCCTGACAAAGATAGGAGTACGGTACATAGATATGTGTGTGTGTGTGTGTGTGTGTGTTTGTGTGTGACAGAGAGAGAAAGTTAACCACAACAGTAATGCAAATTACCCCAAGTATATAAGCAGAAACTGTTGGTCTCCTTAGGCTGTCACTGTGGCTGCACGCAGGCTCCACTATCCTCATTATAATCTATACACACGGCCTTGGTGGATCATCTGGTGGTGTATTTTAAATGGCCCATTTCAATTATTTATGATAATTGGCAGTCTCATCTAAAGTCAGTTACCTCAGATCCTGGCGGCTGTGATCACCACAGAGGATCAATATGTCCTCTGAGGCCAGTTTAAGAGCAGAGCATCTGCACATGCAGCTCCATTTTCATTCATCTCTCCGATAAGAGGACAATATTTGTTTTATTTGGTGCTATTCACATGTTGAATAGCATAATTCAATAATGTCTTTTTTATATTCATGTCTAATACTTCAAGATACTGATACTTCAAGAAAAAGGTGACCTAATTTGGGCACCGGATGCTAGTAGTAGCAGTATTATCATTGTTTAACTTTTTCTTTCACGCACAATGATACATATTCACATATGTACTACAAAAGAAAGAAAACAAGAATAGAGAGTCGGATCAAATCAAGTTATACAGTCAAATCTTACACAGATTCCCAAAGAATGCATATTCCTGCTGGCAGCGCACTGTCTTCCACCTTGAGCACGAGCGAAATCTTGCTCCGGATCTGATTATTAGCACCTCATTGTGATTAACTCAATGGGAGTTTCCATTTTTCTTCCTTAGATACTGTAATGACTTTTTTTTTTCTCTCTCTGGGGAATCAAAATGAAGGGACCTAGCACTGCTCAATGATCTTATCTATAGCGTCTCCTTCTGCTCCCAGTCCCCCTTGTGTCCTCAGGCGTCTACTGTAAACTCTGTTAACTGTCTTTGTAACAGGAGGACACCTTTCTAGATGCACCTTCTTGCACTCTTGTAACCCCCCCCCAAAAAAAAGAACCCAAAACGACCAGAAGCAGATATGCTGAGGCGGTTACTGAGTTGATACCTCAAATGGCAGACGGTTGGTAACCCCCCCCCCCAATGTGAATCCCAAAACGAACAAAATGCAATATATGCTTGAAGCAATTACTGAGTTCATCTGCCTCAAATGTATCGCGGTTTGTCAGGGGAACCATAGGTGTGAATTATTGAATGAACAGAATGCTATATTAGCTTTGAGAGCTGATTGAGTTCTGCTGCCTGGAATTACGAGTGTTGACAAGGGTCGTTTTATCCCTGACTGAGTTTTGTGTCAGACCCAATTAGGCAAATGTTGGTTCTTTCTGGCTCCAAAACTCGATTATCATCAGAGTAGCTGCCGGCCGTGTCCCAAGTGTCCACTCTAAGTGTCCATTTTTCATGTGCCAGTTTAGGACGTGCTGGGAAAAACACGAGGCGAGTGTGTGCTGATGTTTATTTGCTTTTTCAGGTTTCTGGGTCTCTGGATGCTCTTCTGGGACAAAAAAGGTTCCCAAACAAATACTTGGCTTTTGTCAGTTGAAAGTCCTTTAAAGATCTTGGAGAATCAGGAAGAGAAGCATGAGCAGCATCGCAACTGTGGACACTTAAAAAGGCAAAAAAAAGGAGTAAATAGTTCAATTTAATTCAGTTTTTTTTTTCACAAAATAATTGTCTCTAGGTGCTTTACAGAGGCAGAAATCCAGAGCCTGAACTGCCAGGTAAGCACAGTGGCAAGGAAAAACTCTCTTAACAGGAAAAAACCTTGAGCAGGACTAGGCTTATAAAGACAAACCATCTCGCTAAGAATAAGATGTGTAAAGGGAGGAAAAGAAGAGGAAAAAGCAGGAACAGCGTAGGCAGGTGCTGACAGTGGGCACTGGGTTTGCCAGAGCTAAGATCTGTGCAGCATGAAGACCTCCGCAGTTTTAATAAAATCATTTGAACATCCTCACAGTAATGAGTTCCAGTAGTCTAAAAGTAACAAATGCATGGCCAAGCTTTTTAGGGTTACTCTGAGACAGGATGCTCCTGATCTTGTCAGTGTTGTGGAACTAAAGAAGGCGGGCCCTAGAAACCTGTTCAATATTCATATTTACCACAAACTCAATGCAAAAGTTGAATGCAGCGAGTCCCAAAAGACCAGCAGCTTTAATTGGATCTATTATATGTCCAAACATGATGTATAATGGTCAGGAAATAATAGGAAATAGCAGGAAAGAACAGTTCAGCACTTGTAAAACAAAGACACATAAACACACCACTTGTTGGTGTGTTTACGTGCCTCTCCCACTGAAATAGTGAACATAAAAATAGCGTAGCGTTGCTAAATCATTGCACTTGACACAGTCGGGGCAACTTCCTCTTCGCAAGCACTCGGCCCAAGACGGCAATACAAATAAAGAAAAAAGTAATTCACTTTCTAGCCGACTGTTATTTCCTCAGTCAGCACTTCGGTTAAAGCGATGCAGGTAACATCCATAAATCTGCGCTAACTGGCGACGTGGGGCCCCGGCCATAGCCACAATACAGCAGCATTCAGCTGGCTGTTTGGAAGAGCGATGCGTCTCCCCCATCACCACCCCCCCCCCCCAGATGTGTCTCAGCTCATATATTACAACTCTTTATTACTCTCAAGTGTTTGGACTCTTACTCACGGCGGACGTTCATGACGCTCCTCTCCTCAGACGGGCCGCTGCTGCTGCTTTTGGAATGTAATTACAGCAGAGTTTAACAGTTCCCATAAGTTACTCCCATGGACTGGGACACTTAAGCTAATAGTTCTGACCGCATTAAAACCTCGTTATATGACAGTAAAGCAGGGATGAGTTGCTTTGTGTATTTTTATATTTTATGGCACAACTGCCAGCTAATCTTTGATTATATTTCGTATGATGTAGATTTAAGATAATAATAATATATGTTTTTTTTTTTTAATGCAGTGTGAGGTTCAGGGAAAGAGAGTGTGGTCAAGAACCAGTTTACTGTTTCTTCCACATACTAGCTCCTTTTCAAGAATGGAGTGTTGGGTAATGCTTTTTAGTCTAAGCCTCGTCCTTCGCCAAGAAGCTGAATTATCAAATGTTTAAACTTTAAAAGTGTCAGTTTGGTCCATTAGGTTACTGTACATGTTAACTGGAACAAGAATATTGGAATTAAAACTCTCCTATTGATTGTAATAGGTTTAAAAAAAAAAAAAAAAACAGTCAAAGGGACAAAGGTAAAATGTTCCTCATACACGTTATTAGATGTTATTTTAAAAGTTTCTACCTGGCTAACTGGATCAATCAACACTCTTTGGGAGACGGTTCGAAATGCAGCTTGAATGAACTTTCCGGACCCACGTTGCGGCAATATAATGAATAAAAAAATCTACTACAAGTAAATGAAACTGCTTTAACTAACTTTAAAAAAAACTCCAGTTTGTAGGATACAAAACAAAGATACACATATGAGGATGTGTGTGTGTGTGTGTGTGTGTTTATTTTATTGTAGCTTACACCACTTAACCTTCACAAAGCGCTAGTATTTTATATACTCAAGCCCTTTTTGTATCGTTCCAGTACAATACCGGATGTTCATACCGTCGGATCAACAGAAGTTGCTGGTGTCGATCTGTCGTTTTAAACCTTCTTCAGAAGCTCATTTTTCTAAATAAACTTGTCATCTGAAGCTCAGCTCCTCTGTTCTGGATAACCATGACTGTTTAAAATACAGTGGTAATTGATTTTTTTTTCTTTTAAATACATGCTGAGGGGAACTTTAGCCTGTAATCTGGCAAAAGATTTAACTGAACGCTTGTTGATTCATTCCTATTGTTTTTTTCAAGGCTGGTTCATTCTTTTGTGTTGCCGTGATCTTTCTCTCTCTCTCTCTCTCTGGCTGTATGTGTGTTACCCTAAAATTCCTGAACAGGGTCGATTTGAAAGACTAAATTTTGTGTTTGGTTTCTCAGACTTTGCCAGGTCGTTTAAACAAGCCTGGGGCCTGTTTAAGAAAGCGGGTTTAGCATACATTGTTGCCATGGTGAATCATGTTATTTGTGTGATACGGCATTTTAAATCTCCATGCACGAGTGTAACCCTGAGTCAAGGTTCATTGAACCAACTTTAAACACATGTTCTGAAACCAAAAACTCTGAGTTTGCCAGACTCTGACAACCTGGCCAACCTGGGTTTAGGTTCAAACTCAAAATTTTGAAAACCCACTTTCTAAAACGTGCCACTGAACCGTTTTCCATAAAACCACCTGTATACCTAACATCCTACAAAGGACATCCTGAGCTGTGACCTTAAAAAACTATTGATCAGACTCCCCATTTACTAATTTTTCCCATTTTCAGGCATGAATAAGATCCAAGAAGTGTCATTTTTACTGCAGACAGACAGTAAATGCTGATGAACGTCCGCAGTTTGACCCCATTTAAATGACTTGCGTTAAGCTTCGGCAGCTCTGATTCTGGCTGATGACACCGTGGCAAACAGAAGGGGAATTCATCTACAGTGTAAACAAAGTCTACAGCTGACACATTAATTGCGCAAAAGAAGAAGTTGTGTTTTTTTTAATGAGTGTCAGAGGGCTCGCCAAGAAAACGTTTTTCCACACTCGCTCTTGCTAATCTGACGTATCCTCTCTCCAACCCCTTTTACGTGGTTTAGGATTGACTATTTCTTTTTTTTTTAATTTTTATTTTCCTTTTTTGATTTAAGTTTGTTTTCCATCTGTGCAGAAATGATAAGGACAGGATGCACGGTAGTGTAGGTAAAGTACTTAGCCCTTCATTTTTCTTCCCTGGTGCTTTCTGCAGGATTTGGCTGGTTTAAACAGCCACCTAAGTCAACATACAGTTTTCGTTTTCTGGGATTTCAAACAAACAATAACATTTATTTTTAATTTTGGTTTTATATTGTTTGTTATTTTGGGATGTAACACTTAACAATGCAAAATACAGCGGGACTAAAAAGTAAAACTGGCTGCGGGGTGTTCAGTGCACTAACACACACAGGAGAAGTTCTGCCATTTATGTCCTTTAAATGGTCTCAAAATGGTCTGCACATGGTCTAAAGCGGGTCAACTTAGGTTTCAATGGTATAAATACATAACCGAAGCCTCTGGTAACCAAACAATACTAAGACATTGTGTTAGCGTGTGTGTGACTGTGTGTTTATTGATTTTTTTTTTTAAAGGTTAAATACCAAGCACATGACAGCATGCACATATCACCACCTATCACAGTGGAGCTGGGCATATTAGAAACTGGGACAAGGGAAAGCTGGTCTTTACCCAAAGGTTGGGGCTTTAACCTTGACTAAACTGGGCCCGTCATACCGACGGAGACCGCTCTGGGCATACTGTCGCAGACCTGATAATAGAAAGCGGTAAACACAGACTAAATTGCGAACAAGTTAGGCATGGTTTACTCTGGTGTAGAAGACAGTCAGAGGATCTCGAATATATCGTACTAAAACATAAAAATGATGTTGACATGTATACCAAGCTGCAAATATGGCAAAAAAAACAGTTGTTGTGTAGTTGTGTAGCTGTTGTGTAGTTACAGCTGACTGGAGCAAAGAAGTTAAAGGTTTAAGGTTGAGTTTAGTTTGCTTTTTCTATTTAAAAAAAGAACAACATATAAGTGATGTGTGGTGGTTGTAAAGAGACACATCTTCGGGACCTCAGGCCACAGCACTGGTTCTCAGATGTCTTTTTTTTTGTTGTTGTTTAGGACTGTAAACCACAACATTTACACACTGTATTTCTGTTATCTAGAGACAAATGATAAAAAAATCATTATCTGCTTTTTGCATTACAAATGAGGGGAGGCGGATTGTGAGATAAACAGGCGGTTTTGTGTGTTTGTGTGTTCTTATTAGGTTACAGACCTACAACTCTGCTCTAACTCTGCCAGCGTTATTTATAAAGGTTATCAGGTAACAGCACCAAATGCATTTGCAGCTCAGTGAATTAATTTACTGTTGCCATAGGAGATGAAAAACCTATTTTAAATCCACTTTGTCATCATAAATTGATCCCTCACCATCTCATATTGCCTGTGATACATTATTTTGGAAGGGTAATGCTCCAGTGTATTGATTACTCTTTTTCCTCCCTCCCTCTCTTTCTCTCTAACACACACATAGCAAAGAAGAAGGGTTTGGTTTTTTTTTTTTTCCTCCTCATTCTGTCTCCTTTCCAGTCTGCAGCACCACAAATGCCTTGTGGTTGCCTTTGACCTTGAAAACCTTCACTGAAGGGGAAGTCAGTCATGCTGGAACAAAATGTCTGATGGTGTGAAAAGTAGAAAATGAAATCAGCTGCAAACTTAATAATAAGAATAATAACGTTACTAAATGCTGCAGAATGCTAAGTAATAACGTATTGTTCTTTTAACATTACTTTTTTCAACGCATATGCATGTGCGGTTCATTAATGCCAACTACTGGAATGGCTAGTGTACTACACCATCTCGGTTGTGACGGTTTTTCATATGTGGTCGTCTGTACTGGAAGCTGTTTTGTGACAAATTCTAAAAACGTCCCTGTGTAAACTGGCACCAGACAAATATCGGTGGCATAAATAGCAGCAGTTTTGCATGGAAGCAGCCAAAATCCTCCTAGCCTCTTCCAGCAAAGCAGCACTCTGGTCAAAATCAAATCTGCTGCGTCGCCTCGCTGAGCTACCAATTCTACACGCCTCGTTGCGTCGACCACATCTGAATGACGTGATTCAAGGATTGTGGGACAGCTCTTCTCTAGAACAGCATATGGATGCTGTTCCTTTTCACATCTGCGTTCGGAAACTTTTGAACCATACCGACAGTGTAGTTTATGAAGTACTTCTAATCCGCTTTAGTAAACTATCTTTCTTTTTCCAATTTCAGATGCGCGCAGGGTGACGTGGTCACCCACACAGCGTGGCTGAACCGGTCGAGCATACTTTACGCTGGGGAGGACAAGTGGTCGGTGGATCCCAGAGTGAGTCTGGTGGCTCTGAACCAAGACGAGTTTACCATCAAGATCGAAAATGTGGACATGACGGATGAAGGCCAGTATGTGTGCGCGGTCCAGACCAGCAGTCGACCCACAACCACCTCAGTGCATCTTATCGTCCAAGGTAACATGCAGTCTAACGTCCATTCCATTAAAGAACACAGAGGGCAAACTTTGACAGAAAAATGCTGTTTTTGTTATCTTTTCTCTTATTCTCAGATCTCATTTTCTTATATTGGTCCACTGGGGCACTTAGAGACTAAATGCCTTGCTCATGGGGAAGGAGGGGAGATTGCTTCTCATTGACTCTGTTGTGTGAGGTTAATGGGGAGTAGCAGATGTTATGCTACTTTGGCTGAAATGATGGATGGAGACATGATTGTGCTGTTAAAGAGATACCGTGAGCTTGAAAGCTGATGCGGAGATGATTTGTACATCTGTTTATAAGGAGCTAGCCCTGACTTGGGGAAAAAACAAACAAAAAAAAAAAAGTGTTATTTGCGTAGTGCAATCATTTAATCCAAACTGTCAAACGACCACCAGCGGAGGTGCACTCTGAATAGACAAATTCTGCATGCCGACGTTATGGAGACAATTGATGTGTCCACGTACCAGCCTTGTAAAATAGATGAAGGTTATCCTGATCAATAAACGAATGAATGTGTGGGCATTTCATCTTTCGAGGACATTGTTGAGTCACACTGTGGCCATCGAAACTGCCGGTCAGCAGATCTGCACCGCAGAGATAATATGCTCACAATGTCAGCGGCCGTGACACGCGCTCTACTCCGAAGTCTTGGTGCAGCTATCCACATAACATCGCATTCGGAATTTGACCAATAAGCACATTTCCCGTGCCAAAGTTTCTGCGGAATGCTTGTGTTCTCTGCGGTAAACTGCGCCAGGTCAGGTCAGGTCAACGGAGCAGGACGAGACCCTTGCGTTGGTGTTAGGATCGCACTTATTTGTACGAGCTGTGCCGATTATGCGAAGGACATCTGTAGCTCCTAACAGACAGTTTCATACCTTCAGTGAGAAAAATGTGGATTTTCATCTGAGCAAAGATTTGGATATGTTTGATGTTCACAGAATATAATTTGCCTTTAGAAAGATACACTATCTTGATGAGTCTGTATGTTTAAAAGAGCTGCGCTTCTGCAGTTTCTTAGAGTTTAAATGGGGAGAGAAATTGCAACGATCGTAATCAGCGAACGTGGACTTCATAAGCATAGTGATGTGAGGGTTTGCAAAGGAGATAAGAGCTTGTTTGTGGCTTGAAAGAAAGCTCATTATGCTGAAACTGGCTCTCCTCCGTCTCTCTGTCTATTAGAGAGTTTTTGATAGCTCTTCGGTACGAACAGTCGGCCTCTGAAAGGTGCCCGATCACATCGGCTCATCGCAAGAGGGAAGTTGGGAGTTGGACTCACGCTCCATTTTACAAGAGAGCAGTGTTAGGGCTAACACTGTGTTGAAGAACGCGTGCACCTCACGCCAGTCACTTGCTGCTTGAAAAGGATCCCTGTAATAACTAATTGGAACGTGTTGGTCTTTGCTATCTATGGCGTATGCTACGGCTATACTCCCCACAGTCCTAGTACTTACCTCACACCGCCACACTAATGCAACTTAAAAAGTGAAAATAAACCCCTGACTATTGTCTTGAATCTCACTGTTGCCGTGGCAACGGCAAAAGCAGGAGAAAGCGAATGCCGCAGAGTGGCCTGTGGTGTTATTGTATGGCTGTGTCGCTGCCACTCCAGCGTTCCGTATGGGAGAGAAAGGTTCTACGTCTGGGCACAAGTGTCAGCTGCGCTGTCAGGTGCTTTGTGGAAGGAAAAGCTCCTGAGATGGCTCCAAATTTGACCACAGCTGATACTGACAGTTCCTTTATGAGAGAAACTGTAGGTTGTGAGCCTTTAACAAATAGGCCTTGACCTGCGGGGGAGCCTGGGGGGGGGTTAGTGCCGATCCTTTTTTTTTCGATGTTGTTGCTTTACTTTTTGGTTTTGTTCAACGTACGATGATTAAGTCAAATGATAAAATCTGGACTAATAAATCTGATTAACCTGAGTGTAGGTACTGTCTGAGGCCGTGAGGACACGTGCCACTAAGTGACGCTGAGGAGACAGAAGGTCGGGGGATTTAATCGACCGCTTCATTGTTCTTTCTCTGTGAAACTGCCGACTAAGCATGTGCTGGCTCCCTCGGCCCCTAACAAGAGCTCGGGTGTTTCTGTGTAGAGAATTTAAAAATGAATGAAACCACATCCATCGTTAACAATGGAGCTCCCTCGCCCACCACTACCACCACCACCACACACACACACACACACACACACATCCTAATGTTCTCCCATATAAGAAAAATTGGTCAGCATTCAACAGAGAAATTCATACAGACTAAATGCCTTGTGTTATCTACGGGATCTAATTGGCTAGTCATCAGTTACCAGACACTTGGTCTTGGTGTATGAGCACAAACATCTTTAAAATAGGAATTTATGTAAAAATTATTTCCAGCAGGATCTTCAACTAGAAGAGAATGGAACAAACTGACAGGTCCGTCTTTGGCTCAGCGGAAGCACCGCTGAGACATATCTTTTTCCTTTGTCAGTCTTTTTTTGTCATTTGCAAAGAGTAAATGAGGTTTAAACTGCTGTTGAATAAATTATTCATGAAGATGTCGACTTAAAAACAAGTCTGATGCGACAAAAACAAGTTAAAGCACTGGTGACGCTCCTTTTAGCGGTTGATCCTCTGATGTCAAAACACAGACGTCTCCCTGTTTCTGGGCAATCAACGTGACAAAAACCTTCTCAGACACATCTGTCAGGATTCAGAGAAAGGAAGACAAACTATATTTATTGTAGGGGATGGATGGAGACTGAGGCGTCGACAACAGATGAGTTCAGCTGTATTCAGCCATATGTTGTCTTCTGTCTTCGGTTTTAGATTTAATGAATAAAGAGCTGAATAAAAATGTCCCTAACGTCGTCTTAAAGTCTCATCATTCATACCTTCTGACCTTTAGTGCTGTCATCGAGCTGCTTATTTGAACGATTCCTTATTTTCAAACATCAAAGCTAGTCTTTCAGATCTTTGTGAACAGAGACACATATTTCTGAAAGACCAAGAAGCTTGAAAAGAAAGAAATCCATCCTTCACCCGAGACGGCAGATCGTTCCGACTATAATGACAGCGATTGAGCGGAAAACAAATGACTTCTTTGTCCACCTTCGCTTCACCTTCGTCTTTTTTTTTTTTCTCATCTATTTTCATTTCAATTAGCCACATTTAGATAAAAAAAGAACTGATTTTCATTCAGAACTTGGTGGAAATTGAACGGTCTGGGTTTTAAAGCACAAAACTGTCACGACACCCACACACATGCACACACGTGCACAGATCAACCACATGAAGTCTCAGATGGATACATAATCAGGTAGCATTATGGACGAGTCCGTTTAGCTCTTCCAGATGTTGGCCAACACGGGGACTTTAACTGACAGCTCAGCAATGCAACACGTGACGTTTGATTCCTTTTCTTCAGTAAATGTTAACAATTTTCTCAACATTCTGAAATAATCCTGTTGGCTGCCTGTAATCCAGCAGCCTTTTTTTTTTTTTTTTTTAATTATTTTGGGTTTGGTTAAAAACTTTAGCGAATCCACAAGCGCGCGGAGCTGCTGGCTGTGGCTGCACACACCCAAAGGCAGCCAAGAACATATCTCATGCTTTCAGCCGGTTTGGATTCAAACCTTGAGGAGCAGTTTTTATTCGTTTCACGGACATTTAATGCAACAAAGCGGGCTCGCTACGGTTATTTCAGTCCCAGAATCAAACTGCTATTGTGCAATTGATTGGTGTAGAGCAAAAGAGATAATAGTCTGTTTTTATACATCTTGAGTGAATTTAGAGAGTCTGTTATAATCCTAGAACACCCATTGTGGGTTTTTTTTTTTTTTTTTTGTATTTATCTCTGTTAACTGCACACCGTAGCAGCTCTACAGAACACTATTAAGCCTTTTTCTTTATTTTGTTTTTTTTTATTTTACAGTGCCAACAAAAATTATCAACCTGTCTCGAGATGTGGTGGTGAACGAGGGCTCCAACGTGACGCTGCTTTGCCAGGCCAGCGGTAAACCGGAACCCTCCATCAGCTGGAAGCTCATCTCCCCTCCAGGTAACACTATTCATTAGTTACAGCCCAGGCTCCCGCTTCACTTTGCTCCCATAAAACAAACCCTTTTTCACTTGCTTTATTTCCTCTTCCCCTCTCCCCTCTCTCTTCTCCTTGGTCTATCACCCCGTCCTTGACCTTCTTTGACACTCCTCTCCCCCCCTCTGGTTGACACTCCTCTCCCCCCTTCTGGTTATTACTTCTCATTACTTGCTTCCAGATCATCATTACTGCTAGCTCTTTGCAGGAAAACAAACTGACCCCATTGTTATTGGTCTAATTAATTAGTATAATAGGAAGGATGTAAATGTGATGGAGGGACTGGGATGGCAGGTTTAACGTGGGGATCCTCGTTACAGTGCCGGGCTCACCGTATATTACGCCAGCAGGCTTCGGCAAGCGTGTCCAAAAAAGGGCTCTTAGTTGTGTTTTGTGCTCTGTTGTTTTTTTACTTCGTCATTCCGCACGGAGCAGGGCGAGGGCGGGGGGAGGGGGCTTCCCTGCTGTGTCCCCATTCCAATCAGCTGGCGAGATGTTTGCGTTGGTAATGAATTACAGCGGCAGAACAGGGCATCGTGTCTTTGTATCAAAGCTCAGCTCCTGGAAGACAAACGTTACCATGACCTGCCCGTGAGGAGCCCAGCAGGGGGGCAGACATGTGCGGTGTCCACTATTACTTCCCTCTTGCAAGAATGTCTCCATGTACGTCACACATGATTGCTGACTTTTGTCACTTTCAGCACAGTGATATAAAATACCACATCAGCCATTACATTATATTTTAGATTCTAACAAAGTCGGGGCGACACTTCCTCATTCATGAATGATTCACGGGCTCATATACAGAGCACGCAGGAGCCTATGTAAGAGCCGTCTTCAGAAGGATTTATCCAAACCTGTTCAGTCACAAGGACAATGATTTGGTTTCACATTGATTGATAAGTCAAGGAAACCTTTAAAACCACGAAGCAGACCTCTGAAAGTGAAGGTTTATTTATTCCCTCCTAGCTCCCTTTTTCTCTTTGTAAAGCTTGCAAACATCTGCAGAATCTTTTGTGGAAATAAAAAAAGAGAATTATTCTTCTGTTTACTTCTTTTTTACCCACTATGTATTTACCTTTTGTTGTTTTCCATCTGTTTGGATGTAGCTCTTCTATCTGTCAATGTAACTTATTCTCACTAGCAACAGTTTATTCAATAACCATTTAAATTGACTTTTTGTACCAATAAATATCTTTTATTCTGTTTCACCTTACTTATAATTGAACAGCTGCAATGTTGCTTGAAGTAAATGAAAACCATTAGTCAGGATTGTGACGGTTTGAGAGGAAAACATCAATGATTCCACTTTTTTTGTTCAGTGTGGTCACCTTAAACCTGTTTATACATTTTCTTAATCCTGATACTCCAACAATATGGAACACAGCATAAGTAAACATAAACTGAGCACGCTAAATACGTGTCTCATTTGTAAAGCCCCTTGTACAACTACAACTGTTTCTAGGTGCCCTAGAGGCCGAAACCTGGGGACTGAGCACCCAGGTAAGCACAGTGGCAAGGAAAAACTCTCTTAACAGGAAGAAACCTTGAGCAGGCCCAGGCTTAAAGGGAGGAACCATCCTGCCTAAAGTAAGATGGGTAAAAGACAGGAAAAAGAGGGAGATAGGACAGAGAGAATGAGACAGAGAGATAGAAAGGAAAATCAAACATACAGCATGGCGGGTTGTTATAAAAAAAGAGGAACAAACTAGGCAGGCGCTGATAGTAGACACGGGGTTTGTCAGGGGCCTGATTCTGTGTAGCTTGAAGGTTTGGAGACGGAAGACCTGAAGAAGGATACAGAGAGACAGGAGAAAGGTGAGAGACACAAAATAGCAAGTAAGACTGGACACACAGTGATAATCCAAGGAAGAAGAGAAGGGGAGGGAATAGAGCTGTTGTTTGGTGTTGAGGAGGTGAGAAACTGCTCAGTGGGTTATGATTGTGTCCCCAGCAGTGTAGGCCTGGAGCAGCATAGCTATGCTAAAGTTTCAAGAATAAAAGTTTAATGACCCTACTGCTGTAACTAGACCTATCAACCCTACACTTTTTGGGGCTAACTGTACGCTTGAATGAACAGAAACGTGTTTGATCTTAAAGACAAACGTGTCGGCCCCCTTGGACACAGGTTGGTAACTGGTTCCGAGTTGGTAAAGCTGCCTAAAGCTAAAGGCTCGTCCTCGCAGTCTACTTTAATGAATTCTAGAAACTCCAAGTAAACTCTGCACTCTGTGAGTGTTCTTTTAGGAATATACGGAACTATGAGATCTTGAATGCTGCATCTTCCTGTAGAAGAAAAGCTTCAAACACGATCTTTAGCGATTTATATGTGACACCTATCTCTGCGGCTTGTGTGGGTTTGGTAGCTCATCGTTTGCAGCATCAATTTTGACAGATCTTCACATAAAAGCAGCCATTTTCCCTGAGTGGAAGGCTGCTTTAAAGGCAGTCTTTATTCTAGTGTTTATTTCAACTGTCTTTAAAGGCGCTGAAGTGCTGTCGAATGGTGGAATGTGTTCGTTTGAAGATTTTATAAAGAAAGGAAAAACAGTTCATATTTAAACCAAAAAAAAAAAAAAAAATCTGCATGTGTATATTATTTGTCTCCCGGAGCCATTTCTGGATGTCATATTTCATTTGTTTTATGTTTTTTTTTTTCATTATTAAATTGTTGACCTCATGAATTAGGCACCTCTGTACTTTGAGCACCAGAGCAGAAATATTGCAGGACCTTCTGAAATCCACACTTGTGTTCTGGTATCTCCAAGCTGCAGAGTCTATCCTCGGGCAATGCGCACATGCTTCTGTGTGTGTTTGTGTTTCTGTGTCTGGTCCTACTACATACCAAAAACCAATTTAGTCCTTCTACTTGCAAAGTGAGGACACATTGGCTGGTCCTCACAACTTCGAAGGCACGTTCAAAGGTTAAGGCTTGGTTTAAAGGTTGGAGTTAGAATTGGGTTTAGGTTAGGGTTAGGGTTAGGGTTAGGGGACTAGCTGGGGTGGTTACACTTAGGAAAGAGGCTGGGTAATAGATTTTATATATATAAGTCCTCACACAGATAGAGGTCCAAGGATGTATGTCTGTGTGTGTGTTGGTGCACCTGCATTTGTGTGTGCGGGCGCGTGCGCTTGCATGATGATTGATGATTTGATGTTGAGGCCAGGGTTCTCACACAGCCGTGACCCAGCTTGCTCTCACCTCTGATAGATAGATGCCTTTAGGGGCTTGCAATGGATCAAAAGTGATCCTTAGTATCTCCCGCGAGAGCACACAGCCTGACTGCAAAGTTTGCCAGCCTGGGCGGCCAGCCGATGTCTCACTGCATTAAGGCAGCCGGAATGAACACACACATGATTGAACTTGGCCTGGGAGCAATGAAAGTTTTCCAGATTTGCACAAGCCTGCTCGCTTGGCGAGATTCATTTGAAGTTGCCGCTGATGGAGTCGGTGGTTGCTGCAGAGCAGTTCCACTCCGAGTCCTTTGAAGGTGAAATAAAGCATTTAACAGCATTTCTACATTGTTATCGTTCTTCTTTTTGGTTTTAAGAAAAAGACATGCCTTTAGACTGACTCTACTTCTTAAAAAAAATAAACCGTTTGTTTGGTGCATCCAAAAAAAAGGGTCAGTCTTATCGTTCCAAACAAGTCGGAGCGATCGATACACAAATGAAAAAATGGCTTAACTTTTTTAACGCTGACCTTTTTGCTATTTTGCAGCACATAAGCCCTTCTCAATGCCAGACAAAATTAGCTATGTCTGCAGCGATTTCCCATTATGTAAATGAACCTGACACAACTTGAAAGTTGACGCCAGTTTGAGCGCTCGCTTTGTTAATCAGCATTTCGAGCCAGCTGCTTGAGTTGTTATGTCAAAAGTTCTTTTGTGCTGTGCTACTCACCTATTACATTTAATCTTTTGTTTTTTTTTTTTTTTTTAAACTTGTATTTGAGTGCACTGAAGTGTGTTTAACACCTCCGCATACCCTTTGGTTACGCTAAATTCTCCAGCTGCAGTATGGTTTGAGGCCTGACAGATGAGCGGCGGCTGCAGTTTTTATTTAATACTAGTGTGCAGGAAAAATCACACTATATTCACAGGTCATAGTGTCGAAACTGATTTTCCTTACCGGCTGATCTATGCAGTAGGTGTAACACTGCCTTAATTCTTTGTGCTAATAGACTGGAGCGCCTGCTAGCCTGTTTCCGGAACTCTTTTTTTTCTTGCTCGCCGCTTTTGTGTTGGTTCCGTTTAGTGAGATGGATGAATGAAAGGGGCTAATACACACTTATAGATTTCACAAGCCAATGACTTTAATAATCTTAAAGAAAAATTGGCAAATTATGATACACTTTTTTACATTTTCACAATATTAGCAGCAACGCATCTCACAGGCTGCATGACATTTTATTTAATGTTAATTTTAATAGATAGATACAAGTTTATTCCTTTTGTGGCCTTTTTTTCTTTTATTTCAGTTGCTGCTTGGATCAACACATCCGCTCTCTCCTGCCTCTTAAATGCTTATATCCCTGAAGCGTATGCTCACCCGTTCCCCCTGCCCTGCACGCAAATATCTTTTCGCTTTTCATTTCCTACCCTATTTTCTTCTTCGCCCTTGAGTTTAAGGAGGGCATTCGGGGACAGAAAGGGTACATTATCTCCTGTCTGGCTCTCCATAGAGACCCCCTGCGCCGTCCTCCCACCTGTCTTGGGCGCCCTGTAACGGCGCTCTGAGGGAGGCGTAGGGACAAAGCACTGGAGGATCTATTTAATGACTTGGTCATGAGCGCTGTACTTTTTAAACAAATGGCTCATAAATTAGGAGAGATGGCTTACAGTCAGGGCAAAGGTCATTTGCCGGAAGAAAGCTAGGCAAATCAGGTTGTGTGTGTGTATGTGTGTCTTTGTGCTGTGTCGCTAGCAGACTGTAGCACTAATCATGGTTTGACCTTCTTTAGACAACGTGTTTCCTGTTTTTTCCCTAAAAAAAAAAAATAATTAAAACAAGGTTTTTTTTTTTTTTGCATCAGGGAAAAGAGAAAAACAGCAGCTTCACCTGCATCTGCAGCTCACCAGCTTCTGTGCCGGCGGAGGATGCTGAGCCCCTGAGCTCGCTGCATCTTGGGCCTCCACAGAATTCTCCACAGTGTGGATTTAACGAACTCCGGGGTCTCTGTTGACAAAAACTCAGTTTCCCCCCCTTTTGTGAGAAACCCGAGTCGAGAGGCTCGAGAGTGGAACGGGTCCACCCACATTGATACTCCTCATCTCTCTGCAGTCTTCCCAGGTGCAACGCTGTAATATGTCGGAACCCAGCAGGGTGAATCCATGTGTAATTTATTACTGTCACCTCCCAGCACCTCGGGAGGAGGCTTGAAGTCAATTACATCTTTTGTTCTTTACCTTGAGAGCTGTGTTAAGTGTCTCTCTCAAGCGTGTCAAATTGATACAAGGGGAAAAAAAAAAGGTGTCAGGCCTGGCATTTTCCTCTCCCAATGTTCTCCTATCACCGTTGTAGACCTTGTACGCCTGCAGGTATCGAAGGTTTGCACAAAAGAAGCGGATGGAGAAGTTCTGACATACAAATGCTAATGAGGGAGGGGGGCGGGGGCAAAACGCTAATCACCGCGTGTCATGACACACTGAAAATTATGTCTGCCAGTAGGCACTCGCGGAAGGCGCCCAGAGAAACGCCAGAAACAGGATCGAGGCGCCTTCGGCAGGCGATGATCTGTGTTCCAGGGCAGGATTACTGGGATCTGTCGCTGGTCTTTGGTTTCTCTGTCAGAGCTCCAGCCTCTTTGTTCTATCTTTGTTTAAACCAAATGATTTAAATCAGTGGAAGAAGGCAGATGTGTTGGACTCTGCTTCAGCATCACTGTCCCCACCTTCCTCCTCTTCCCACATGTGCCAGTTAGTGACAGTTTCTTTCCAAGGACGCGTTCCGGAGTAACAATTTGGGTCACAGCTGCTGACTGGTATTAACTGTGGCTGACTGTCTCCAATTTTCTCCACTTTGTGTGTGTTTGTGTGTATGTGTGTGTGTTTGTACTTGCTACATATTGAGTACCAAAAGCACACATCCTAGTAGCAAAGTGAGGACATTTGAAAAGCAAGGCAATTTTGGCTGGTCCTCACAACTTCAGTGGCCTATTTGAGGGTTTAGACTTGGTTTTAAGGTTGAGTTATAGGACTTGATTTAAGTTAGGGTTAATTAGGATGGGTAAATAGGGGTTAGGGTAAAAACCTGCATGATACCATATGTGTATAATAGTCCTCACAATGATACAATTAAAAACATGTGTTGTGCATGTCTGTATGTGTTCGTGTGTGTGTGTGCCACCTATTCTAGGAGACATCACGTCAGACGATGAGTACCTGGAAATCCAGACAATCTCCAGGCAGAAAGCAGGGACGTACGAGTGTACGGCCGTCAACGACATCGACACTGACACACAGACCGTTGACATCACAGTCAACTGTGAGTTGGCTAAACTTTGTTCTCGGCAGTGAGAACATCATCCGTTTTGTTTTAGCATATCTCATGAAGCACAGAGTTGCCTTGATCCACGTGTGTGTGTGTGTGGGTGTGCGTAAACTCTGATGTGCTGCATCTGTGCCTCTAGATGCACCGACGGTGTCAGAGGGCAGGGACGTCGGCGTGACTCTGGGTCAGAGGGGAGTGCTGGAGTGCGAGGCGGATGCGGTGCCCGAGGCAGACTTTGAGTGGTATAAAGACGACAGGAGGTAACAGCTTTCATAGTTACACACCATCTTCCCAGAGATCGTGATTAGTTGTTCGCTGTCCAGCCGCTGGAAATGTGTTTATTACCGACGCGGGCTGTATTGTCCTTGCAGGATCTTTAACGGGTTCGACGGGATGGAAATTGTGAACACCGGATCGCTGTCCAAGCTGATGTTTTTTAATGTTTCCGAAGGAGATTATGGAAACTACACATGCCTGGCCATCAACAAACTGGGGAGCTCCAACACGAGCTTCCTGCTGTTCGGTGAGTAAATCTGAGCAGATTTTATTCGCGCCGCTGCGGAAGGAGGAATCGAAGGCACGGCTTTACGGCGTCCTTTCACCACCCAACACCATCGCAGGCAGCGGTGCTCAAAAGTCCACGTCTAATATTTTCGCATCATATTTCCCTCCCACACACGCTCGCCGAGCCTGACGCGAGTCCGAAAGTCCTGCTGGTTAATTTCTGTCGAGACTTTACAGCTTTTATACATAAGCAGCTAAGAATAGTTTTGGGGTTTTTTTTTTTAATATGTTTTGCTTTTATTTTATAAAGCTAAAAAAAACCAAACAAACAAAAAAATGTATACTCCCTGCACACATGTTGTATGCATAGTGAAAATGCCAAAGGCTCTAGAAAGAACTTTGAATCCAGCTTAAAAGCAGAGCAGATCTTTACAGAGAATAGTGTCCCGAGTCAATCAGAGCGAAAAATGCTAACTGACAGGATAGCTGAAGCCCACTGGATCCTAATGCCGATCTGATATTCGACAAACCTAAACTAGGATTGAGTTTTTCTTGGCACCGGAGTTGTGGCGGTTACCTATACTTGGCTCAGTGCCAGTCTGCTCCGACGACTTGCCCATGCCGGTGTTCCCTCTTTGATAACTGCGCAAATTACAGTCCATTCCCAGCCCCAGATGTCACAAGTGTTCTCAATCATGTTTTGCTCTCTTTCCGATATGTTGCTTCTCTTCTATTTGTTCCCTGATGTAGTGGTAATTGAACCCACTAGCTCGACGCTATTACAAGGTTAGTATTCCTCACCAACGCGCTCTTCAAGTGGTGGATCGGCAGCAGCGCCAGCATTCCACCTCATGACAAACACATCACTTTCTCACGCTGCAAGTTAGGCTGCAATGCCCAAGGCGTGCGTTGCAATTGACTTCTCCCTGTTCAAATCGCACGATGGTGCAGCCCAGGCTCATTTTTAATGCCGGAAATGCTCTTTTGCATCCCTGAAAGTACAAACAGCCTGTATGTTGTTTTGCTAGTGGCCATTGCAGTCTGCATATCTGACTAATTATCGCCTCTCTTTTCTGTCCATCGACCTGTTTACGGCATGGCTTCATGTTGCTTTTTTGCATGCTCCTTTTCCCATTGTAAGTATTTCTAGTGATTTTTATTCCACTTCTATTTTTTCTTGTCAAAGCTTTTTCTTTTCTTTATTTGTCCACTATCAATAACATGTGATGTCAAGCAGTGAAAGGGCTCGAGCATGTGGAGCTGCAGCGGTGCTGAACGTGGCCGTTCCAATGGCTTTGCTCGTGACAAAGAGAAAACGCAATTATTCTAATGAAGCATATGCAGGATTAGGGATAATCCGTGGTGGCTAAGTAATTGGATAGATGCCCCAAAGGAAACTGTGGCGAGCTTGTGAAAATGACTGTTCATTGTGCTACAAAGCTTCAAAGTAAACGCTGTCCTCAATTCTCATACAATACCTCTAATGTAACAGATCCCTGAAAAGCAGAAGATATATGGTGTGCTTTCACCACATGTGGGTTCACCGCACCATATATGATCACCACAGTGATAAAACAGGTGGCAATCAGATGCTTAACACCATGCAAGCGATTTGGAGAATCACTTGCTGCCTGCAGCTCCAGATGTTCTTTCTCCAGCACGTGTTCCTTGTCTTTATCGCTTTACTTCCCCGCATTAAAAAAAAAAAGTACGGAATTCCGACCTGACAGATATGCTAACTGTGTAGCTTCTTTGTAAAACACCAGCCTCCTTTTTCCTGCCAGAATCGAGAGCAGTCCAGGACGGCAGCGGCGGCGCTGCAGGACTCCAGTCTCACCGCGCTCTCCTCTTCGTCGCTCTGTTTCCCCTCCTCCTCCTCCGATTCTAAACGCCAGATTAATCACAATGCGAGCGAGAGGCTTTGAGTGGAATTTTCATTGTCCTTTAATTACAACCACAAACTGATGCTTCTGACAGAACGTAACAAACTTTTTATGAATTATGAAGGTGTAAACACACAGACACATAACACACACACACACAGCGCATACGGTATACACTTCTGTGTGTATATATACACATATATACATACTGGTGTATATATATTTATATATAAGCGTATATAATGTACATATTGTCTTACTCTACAGCTGATTTGTTGGCGTTTTTAAACCTCACTGCATCTTCATCATGACCCTTGGAAATAGTGAGAATGTGAGGTGAACGTATCTGAAAGTCAAACGTAGAGAAGTTGAAGGTTGAAACCTTAATGTTTGGAGTTTTTGACCTATGAGCATTTGTTTTCTGTGCAGATGTGTTTTACTGCTGGTTTTTTTTTGTTTTGTCAGAGTTTTTGTTTTTTTTTCAAAATCCTGTTTAGTTTAAAGCATTTTTCTCAAAAAGCTAAAAGTAAAGGATGTATTTATTCCGAAGAAATGTCTTAGGGCTATGTCATGGGTAACTTGTTTCCTTTATCAGTGTGACTGTGCACAAACTGGTGTCAAGGATCACTGTATTGTAATTAAGTAGTGAAATATTAAACTACGGCTCACTCTTTTTGGAGACAATTAATGTAATCAGCTAATAACATGCATTTATGCACCACAGTCATTTGAGAACATGTTCTGTTTGTTTGCAGTGATAACACATGAGAACTGATGTTATTGTTAAATAGCCACTTTTTTGCATGTGCTTAGAGTAGTTGAAGTCACACCATCCTTCTCTTCCATTCAGCCTGGATTATTATTATTATTACACATTTTTTTAACCAGGGTGTTATTAGGAAAATAAAATAGAGAAAAAAATCTTTAAAATCTTAAAACCAAATAGTGAAGGTTGTGCTCTGCGACTGTGAAATGTCAACTTGTAAATCTTGTAATGAAGGGAAAGTAGTGCAGGCTCGCACTCCAGAGAGCCGTTTTTACCAAATTTGGTGTCACGAAAGGCACATTACAATCAGACCCAGAAGTCGGGGTGGCCGCAAAGATTTTATGCAATAGGAGACGGTGGCAAAAAAGGCGGCCAGTTAACGGTGGTGATAGACGACAGACAGAACTGTCGGATCACGCTCAGGATCCTCTCAGATCTGCCATTTCACTGCTGCCGGTAGATGCACGTCAAGGAGCAACTGTCACTACAAATGAATTAGCCTGTGTGCTTCTATCAATCCGGCGCCCAGGAAGGGAGAGAGCAGGAGCCAGCAACGGCCTTCGTGTTTTCAAGTTTTAACAGCAGCAAGCTGGAGTAGATCCGCGTCTAAGCTTGACTTGACACTCAAAAGGCCTATATTTCAATTCAGCCACCATCAGCCGAGGCTAAAAGGCAAATTAAGGTTTATCCTTGCACAATAAATACGAGTTAGAGCCAGAAAGATGGACAAAGACAAACACAGAAGTACTTTTTTTTTTTTTAACTAGAACTGGATAAAACTGCACAGCCCCAAAACCACAAAATCTCACCATCAGGGTCACACTCATCAATCTGGAATGTCATTTTTTTAATTTGTTTTTTTAGACATGTATTGATGTGTCAGTGTTTGTTCAGACATTCTTAGCAACGACTTGTGGATCATTGCTTTTTTTTTCCCAGTGCAGTTTTCATTCTCAAACACAGCATCATTGCTGCCCAGACGGCGCTTGATTTTAGATGATCTGTACCAGCCGAATGCGCTGCTGTCAAAATATGACACATCTGAATTTAAATGACAATTAGTGAATAGGGTGCCGACAATGTGATTTCACTTTGTGTTTTTCTTTTAGGCCAGTCTTAAACCGCGCGGACCTGTCTTTTACTTCACACTTTGATTGTTTGAGCACCTGTGCATTTTCCCCCGAATGGAGCCCGACGGCATCCAAAGGGCCATGCACTTGCACAGACCCAACTGTGTAACTTTTACTCTGAAAAGTAGCAGGATTGCATTTACAGTCTCGTTAAGTCAAAAGAAGAAGAAAGTATCTTTCACAGCTGGATGTCATTTTGTCCTGCTGTTTCATGGACTTATTACACACTGTAAAAAGGTCTGAACCAGTCCCCCAACATGATTGCTAGTCTTCACTCAAAGTAACGTCCTGCTAACTAGCCCCCGGAGTTAGCGCTGATTGCTTCTCCCTATGCGGCATGTCTGTATTAGCTGGAAATAGCATGCGTCAAAGCGAGGCGAAGAACACACACCAGGAGCCAAGATACATTTTTTAGGGTAAATATAGTGGATAGGAGGTATATATGTAACTATATGAAACAGCGTGTCACATAATGCTGTTTTCTTCCTTAGTGACGGCAGAGTCAGCCTTCTGTTGACTCCCACTAAACAAGGCTTTAAAAAAAACCCATGCTCCGAGACTGGAGGCCAAACTCATAACTATCAAAAGCGGAGCGGGGATCGATGGAGTACACACCGGTGACATATCGCCAACCCAACAGCAAAGTTCAGCGTAAAAACGTTTCTGGTAAACCTCAGTATGCTAATCTAGGTCTCATATTTTGGCGTCAGCGCTGCACATTTATGCTGATATCGCCAACTCGGTCTGGAGCACAGGCGAGGATAGCAGGAATCCTTCGTCCTCCCATGCACATCAGATCCTAACTTAAACAAAATAATGACATAGGCTTTTCTTTTTATTTGTTTCTTTCTTTTTCATGTGACAAGGGAAAGAATAGAAGCAGTTGCGGGAAGTCTGCTTCGCACCTACTAGGAAAATACTCTCGATTTTTCGGTGTTTTGTGACATTTGTGAATTGGAGTCTTGAAGAGATTTGGTGTGAACTCTGACACTGGCTAGTTGTATCCTCAGCCCGGCTACACGCTCTCAGGACTTTGACGTGGAGGTGGGAGCGAAACACGCTGTCTGGCTCCTGGTACTGTGAAAGCTTGCTGGATCAAATGTATTCTGTTGACGAGGTGTGTGTGCATATTTAAGAGTGATAATAAAATGTATAATAAAAACTATGTGATGAGTTCCAGTGATCTTTTCTGAAAGGGACACTTTTATGAAAAGCAGCCTTCAGTTCTAGATCAATCTTTCCTTAAAACTGGCTCATCAGACAACCCCAAATTAAATCAATGATTGCCAGGAGATGATGAGTAATGTACTAGTTTAATAGTGGCATTTTTAAACAAATATGCAATAAAATTAGAACAGAGAGACTTTAAACACTAGGTCAGAAAGAATTTCACGCAAATCAACACATATTGACTGTCAGGGCTTCTTATCATCCTCTAGAATTAGCCTGAAGACATCACAACAAAATTTATTTGTAACTAGTCAAAAACCAGCTATTGAACAGAGACTCACTCCACTACCTGCTCCAGCTGTTCCAGCGGCACACCAAAACCCACAAACCCGACCGGCAGCGGTGGTTTGCCGCTTTAGCGGCTAACGCACATGCTGAGTCGAGTCAAAAACAAGTCAAAAAGTGGTTGGCTGGGCACCAGTCTTGCAAGGCTGGATGACTGAAACCAGATTAGCCTCCCTCGAACATGCACGTGATTGCGTGAGGAGAGCCGCCGCGGCACGCGCTGCATCTGTGCCCGGTGGGCACAAAGCAGACCCAACCAAATCCCATTAAAGAGAGAAGTCACGGAGGGAATTATGAAGAAAGAAATCACCGTGTGTGAAGTTAAGGTGTTGGTTATGCAGAAGGGCATTTTTCTAATGGTCTCCACAATAGCTGGGTAATTGCAACTGCACTCCTGGCGGCCAACAAAGGGGCCAATCAGGGGGGAGAAGACGTGGTCGAAGGAGAAACGAGCCCCTGATCTACAGTCTTCCAAAATCTGAACTCAAAGCTAAAATCTCAGCACACTTCAATATCTGTGCTAAGCTTTCTGAGGAAACAGACACATCTTCTGAAACCATTTTACAGACAAATTTAAATCATGGCCAAGATGGATCTGTTTTCACTTTTCTAATTATACCCAGTTTGTTATTCATTAGTGCTACAATTTTTTTTTCTCTGCAGTTTTTCTTGTTTGATTTCTGGAAGCATTTCCTTTCATACTATAAAAAAGTGGAAAAATACCATTCCTCACCAGTGAAAACTTGCAAATGTAAAGAAAGTGGAAACACAAATCGCACCCGGTCTAACATCTCATCACCTTCATAAACTGTCCAGCGAGTGAGCTCCCTAAAACAAAAAACATCACTCTCACCGCACGTTATGACATGAAGCCCTGCGGTCTTGTCCGCATCATATAACAGCTTTTGCGAGAGCAGAAGAAAGACAGCTACTGCGGTTTTGAACCCAGGCGTGTGAGAGAATATTTCATTTCTAGGCCTACTTCACAGCCGAACCGGAGTTCAGCAATTAAATGTTAATATCGCTTGCAGATAAAGATTTGCTTGCTGCATTCAGCATTTTCTTACCTGGTTTTATATTTGCGTGTATGTTTTTGTCATTAATCACTGGCAGTTAGGACAACCCGGTGTTAAAGCCTTGAAGGCAACAGCTAGAACATCGAACTACCGTTCTAATAGTTTGTTTTTTTTTTTTTCTTTAGCCTGTCACTTTCAGTCCAACCCTTCCCCTGAGGTCCTTATCCCATATGTGGTATTTTGTGGGAAAAAATAAATAAAATTTGTCAATGCTATTTTTAAAAGCTTTTCTTTTTCTGTTTAAAGCTTCTCCTACTATTTACCCACTGACTAAATTTATCGCAAAAATCCACCTTATTGTTTTTGTTTTTGTTTCCACACAGTAAAATAGTGGGTGGAATCTGTCAACAGACAAATACATTATTCAGTTTTGTTATTTATTTATTTCTTGCACATGTAGTCGCTGCTGTGTGCTGGGACACAAACCCCAGAGAGATAAAAGTGACAGAACCATCAGCGCGTGACCCTCAGCCTGACCTCTCCACCACAGGTTTGTGTGACAAAAACCGGTTTAGAGATTGTAGTTTCTATTTCAGTTCTAAGAAGAAAAAGGGAAAGACTTGTTTAAGAGCTTGTTTGATGTTAGCTTACAACTGGAGCATATTACACTCAATAAATCAGAAAACCTATTAATGATGAAACATGAATGCATATAGCAAAAAGGGGAAACCATTGCTCCATCACCGTCCAAGGTTCATTACTGTGCCTAAAACTAATTATAGACAACAAATTGGTATCAAGAAATGGGACAAAGAGTCTATTTCAAAGACAACAATAGGAAAAAAATAATATCATGAGATCTTTGCTTCACGAGGGCTGTACGGGAGACTGAGCTTTTCAAAGAGCAGAGTGAGGCCTCATTATCTTTGAATAAGCAACCAGATGAAGTAGCAGCTGAATGCACAGAGAAGGTAAAAAAAAAAGAAAAGAAAACATTCTTTTCATGATATGATAAGAGAACATGACGAGAGAAACTGTCACTCAGCGGAGCGGAAAGCCGTTCGCTAACCGATGAGAAAAGTAACTGGCTAATAAGTAAATAAATAACATGATGCAAGTCCTCTCTTTCAGATTTAAATTTACACACCCCCCCTCAGGCAGGACTAAGGAAGTTGTCCTGAGGTCAAGACAGCATCGACAAATTTACACAGGAATCACGCTAAGGGTTTCAGCCACGTAAACCCTTCTAATATAACCCCCGGCTGTAGAGACACAGGCTGGTTTAAATCAAAGTTGCCTCTGCGGGATCCACTGGTGGACATGCCCAGGTGTGAAAAAGGACACCAAATTCATTGAAACCATTGATTCATAATGATGTACGATTGTTGAGATTGACAGTATCAACAGTACTAGTTTGTTAAAAAGAAAAAAAACAATCCTGATCAACAATCAGGAGAGAAAATGAACACAGAATGAAGCCCTGCTGCTCGCTTGTGCTTCGCGTCCCCACATAAAAGGGTCCGCACAAGCTCTCTAAACCCTTCCTGCTGCTCTGACATCTGGAAACGTCTGCCTGGAGGCTCTGCAAAGCAGAACATCCCTCAGCCCTGCGGTGACTCCCAAGGTCTTTGATTTATTTTCATGCCTTTAAACTGGTTTACGCCGACATCAGCCAGTTCTCTGTGATCAGGGGTGTCAGTATGACTCAGCACAACTAGGGAAGCAGTGTTTACCACCCCAACACACACTCTTTTATGTCTTTTTAAATTTTCTAGACATAATGTATTCCTCAGCCCTAACCATTCCAACTAACCCCTCTAAACCCCCCTTTTGTCTCCACCTTTAAAGTTCCGAGAAGCAGCCAAAACAACCTCGCATCCCAAACATGTCTTTGCTTTGCTCGTAGGATGCAGATCGTGGCAGGTACAAAAACACGAGTATAATGCTTTTTACTGTAGATCGTGACCAATATCATCAGCATACTGAGTCAACATCACAAATGGATCATTCTTTTAAACCTGCGATCAACTAACAACAGTCAAATGCGAGGTCGGCCAGTCATCAATATCACAGCAATAATTGCAGCATCTTAGTGACAGGTAGTTCCTAAAGAAATCAGGCATGGTACATTGAAAAACAAAGTTCTTCATAAAATGGAAAACTCACAGGCAAGTAGAGTCCAACGGGCAGGCAAAGGTCGAAGCAGTCAGGAAACGAAACCTAATCCCAGGGCAGGTCGAAGCCGGGAAATAAATCCAAAACAACAATGCTGGAAAGTCAGGCACAGAGCTTAAACGATCTGGCGAGGAATGCACACAGGTGTGCATGACTGGCTGGTGCCAGGTGCACAAACGAGTCACAGGTGTGGCAAATTGAGGCCCTGGCAGGTTTTAATTGTTGCTTGCTGGGATGCTAACGGGTATAGCGTAAATGTCAACAGCCAGCCAGTCAGTCAGTAGTTGTGGCGACGCCCAGTAAAACCGGTGATTGACATGTAAACACTGGGGTAACGTCTCACCGCCTGATCTCCATCTCCTAGGGGAGCCTCTATCGCTCCATACCTCCCCGATGCTATTTCTACCTAATTAATGTCAATGCTGTCTAAAAATACCAACACCACAAAAGCCTGCCCATGTCTAGACAACGAGAAGGAGAGCGAGAGAGAGAGAAAAATGGCTTTGTATCATCCTCTGCAAAAAGTACAGACTACATCTGTTCATTTTGGGGGGATTTCAAAATGGGACCAAGCTACAAATGTTAATACGGATCAAGTTTTGAAGTCGAAAATGAAACAAGTTTGCGGGAAATGACCACACGCAGCCTAAAGGACGCGCTGTTTTGCTAGGCTGCTTTGAGCTGTTCTAAAAAACTCTTTGATTTTTTTGGGAGCAGGTTGTGCACCACAATCTGTTTGCAGTAATAAGCATAAGACATTTTAAGCAGACTCCTTATTAATTTAGTGTAATTATTATAAGCGAGCGCGCTACGTAACATAAAGTGGGACTGTCAGAGCTTTTTAATGAGCTCCTTCATGGTTTATTAGAGAAAATCACATCGCAGCCTAACAACTAATTGATGCTAAAGTCGATAGATTTTTTTTCCTTTTTTTTTTCCAGTTGCATATTTAACGAAGGAAAGATATTTTATTTTATTATCATGACATTGCTATTTTTGAGTACAGTAAGCAAAGACAAAAGTTGATGTGATTGTTTTTTTATGCTACGAACCAGATATAAAAGAAAGTAAAAAGTAGTAAATTTTCACCAAAGTTTTTTTCCTCTTTTTTTTTTTTTCTGTCCCCGTCTGTCTGCTGTTGTATGAACAGTGCGCTCATGGTGTCTTGAAGGTGCAGAAATCTAACCGATGACACTCTGCCATCTGTGTCTATCTGATCAGCATTTGAAAGGCTAAACCTACAGTTACGCCATTTGCACTTTTATTATTCATATTAAAGGATACGTTGACAAAAGTGTGTGTGGACGTCACAACCAGCCTGGTGCTTTTCCGCATGAATACGTAAGTGCAATATCTATGAATTTCTGCTGCACAATATGACATTTATTGACTGATGAGTAGGAGTAGACAGAGGAGGTGTCATCATCGCCTTAATGGAACATGGGGATGCAACACCTAAAAAGGGAGGAACACATGGAGATCTGTGATCTATACCAACAGGCAGGGATGTGTTTATTCTTGTGACTTTTAAAGCTCAGGAATGTTTAGCCTTTTCAGACAGGATCTAATATTTAAAACTGTGTTTCCTATTTGATATTTGTGCTATCTTTTTGTGAGGAATAATAAAATGAACAAAGTAGTTTATCTAAAACACCCTGTCCAAAGAAAACGTGGCCATTAAAAAAAGACAAAAATATAGAAAATTGTCATACTAAACTGTTTTGAACATCAACATGTAGTGCAGAAACCAGCGTGTTTTTGATAAAACAAAAAAAAAAAAACCAAACAAACAAACAAAAAAAGAAAAAGTTGAGACTCCAGAACAGACCTTGCGTAAAACCGGGACAAAACATTAGGGCTGTTCCGCCGGGACATGAGACACAATGCTCAAAACCGGAACTGTCCCTGGTAAACCAGGAAGTCTGGTTACCCTACTGTAGGTTGAGTGGAAGTACGCCCACCTCCAGTTTTCAGGCATGCGTAGTCACTCTAGTAATGATATCTCTCTGGACTCTGTCCAGCCCCGCTTTAATGTTAACTGCCTCTTATGCCTAATCAAGGGATGCTGGAACCCTTCCCAGCAGTCGCTGAGTGAGAGGCAGGGACAGCAAAACAGCATCAACAACTGGTAAATAGAAGGTGGCGAGTGGAATTCAAACGCTAAGTGCTGGTCTTTAATGTTTACCAGTGTAAACCGAAGTTTGCTACTCCTAAATAGGAGCTCTCTCCAGTTTTAGAAGATCAGAAAGGGCAAACATATCTAAAAGCAGATGCTCTATCTAGAGTTTTAGTTGCCTAAATAAAAAAAAAAAAAAAGGCAGAGCTGAGTGTTTCTAAGGGTGAGTCCTGATAAATTGCACAACTCGTATTCGGTTGGTGTCTAGTCGAGGAGAGAATCCAACACAGCTGAGCTGCCAGCATTTTCTGTGCATTTTCTGTGTATTTATGAAAGCTTTGGGAAGGCCCATGAAATAAAGTATTTCCTCATCCTAGTCAACAGCATGGCTTCACTTATACGCTGAATATGATTTAAAAAAACAAAAAAACCCTTCGTAGTGTTTGTTAAACTGTCAGGTTGGTGCTAAAAGAGAGTGAAGAGTTGAAACAGCCATCTAACCGAGTTATTTTTAAACTTTCACTCAAAACGAGATTAGGTGTTATTGCATACAGCCAGGCGCAGCGCTGGATGTCATCAGCCCCCAGGAGAACGTTTTGACAGTGCTCGTATTGAATATAAAGGCTCCTCAACGAGACGTTATTTTATTACATTAGACTGGTTATATTTCTGTAAAAGCAATTTCCCTTTTTCTTTCCGTCTTCTTCTTCTTCTTCTTCTTCTTCTTCTTCTTCTTCTGCTGACTTTCATCTGAGGAAAACATGAGAAGGTGACTTTGATTCCCTCTTCAGCGGAGCAATAGCGTTAGCGTTGTAATTGGAACATTGTTGCTGTTCATCATCCTGCGGGGCCGCTGACAGGTGGCCACTTCAGTCGCTTCACGCTGCCATAATGCTTCAAAAAACAAAAAAAGAAGGCCCACAGAAGTACAACTCTGTTTAGTTCCATATGATGAAAAAACAAATATATTTTATACACCACTTGTTAGCTTTAACTGCTGACTGACTCACTCCCATCCTACCTTCCTTCCTTCTTTTCTGACGGCGTTCGTCTCTCACCTGAGCCTCATTCTCATTCCTCCCTCCTCCCAATATTGGAAATCTGGCTAAGAACTCCAGACTGACATGGGGATTTGGACATGTGCCCAGGCCCATCTGCTTGTGTCTAGATCTGATCTGACTCTCTGGTCTGTAAACCAGGGGCTTTTCATAAATCTGAAATGGTCTCGCTGTGTTCTGGTGTGGATAAAGTGGTGTCATTTATGGCCCCCACACCAACACTTACTCCTTGTCAACTGTCTCTCATCGTGTGTATTTACTGATTTATACATGTAAATCTTAGCGCTTCATTCTGGAACCGTTTTTATGGGGCATTTCTAATCCTCTGGTTCTAAAATCTTCATCTCCGATTGTCTCAATTCTTGTGACACCACAAAATTCTTTTGACACCACAAATTCATTCATTTTTAAACTGAATATTCACTTTCTCTTACCTAATGATTTAGCTATAGAGTTCAGTGGCTTTCGCTTTTTAATGCTTAGAAATGGGTGTTAATTTATTTAGAAAATTAATTTTTAATCATTTCAAAACTAGCTAGGTTCTTTATTTACATGTAGAAAAAATAACAAAAAAACAACAACATTGCTCTTCACAGTGCCACACACAAATACACCTATTTCAGCAGTGTCATTTAACCTTTAATGGGTTTTTAAAACAAATGAATTGAAGTTCGTTGACATCAATACTTCATATACTGTCATCTAGTTGGAGAAAAAAGAAAAAAAGTTGCAACAGTTCTTTCCCATGAAGCTTTTGGGTCTCACATATCTGGATATTTTGACTGGATAATTCATGTCCTTTTTTTCATTTTTATTAGTTTTTTGTTGTTTTTTACTTTTTGCAAACCCTCATTCTGTGGTGGCTTGCAGTAGACTGGTTCACCATTGACAATCACATAACGTGAGTACAACAAAAGCATTCCCACATACATCTCACCCTATCTTGTCGTACTTTATAAATTTGCACAGGTGTCAACTGAACAACAGCGGGAACATCACACCATCAATCACTTGTGCTTTGGGCGTCAAGACTCATCGCCCGGAATTTTCCAAAGGCAGTCAAAACGATCCCTTTAATGCATCTACTGACCACAAAAACGTAACAATCGCTGCTGCAGAGCATCTACCACTTGTCAGCTGGGCGGACCAGGTTAGCGTAAGATCCAAACGCCTGAAACAATGGCTTCATAACAGCCCTTCAGAACATTCAGCTTCGAATACAACAAGTTTCCCGACGTAATGGCAGAGCGTGGCCACCAGTTCTCGAAGTGAAGAATTGAATTCAAAAACAATTATTTAAAAAAAAAAAAGTATCACAATCACATTATGATGCTCAAAACAGTGAATCATTTCTATATATTTAAATTCCATCAGGTTTGAATGTATTGAAGCCAGCTTTAGGAGGCGGGTTCTGTTGCCTGCCGACTGTTTACTGTTTACGCTAACCTGGTGCCCAGCAAAAAACACCCCGCTACTCGCACGTCAAGTCAATTCAAAGTGGAAACTCGTCATTTAAGAAGTCAGTTGAAAGAACAAAGCTGCATAGTGACAAACACTAAAGCCCCATCTACGGCTCCTCCCACGTGTCCCGTTCTCGCGTGGTTGTGGCGTAAGGCTGCTCTGATGCCACGTTGAGGACGTGTGCGTTTTTGTTAGAAAAAAAAAAAAAAAAAAAAAAAAGCAACAAAAGCAAAAAAAAAAAAAAAAAAAAAAAAAAAAAGCAAGCAACAAGGGATATTTCTGTACATACTTTCTACACACACCCTGGTCCAAACAAAAAGATGCAGTATGCTGTAGGATCTTGCCTGAGAAATCGTTGGTTGGTGATTTATTCCCGAAACTGGATGAATGAGGATCTGTTACTTTTGCATACAACTGTAAAAATACAGTAAGGTTCAACAAGTACATTGCATTTTTTTTCATTTGTTTGTCCTTTACTTAGAAAAGAACAACAGAAAAACTAATAACCAACAAATAAAATAATGGTATTATACAGATATTGAACAGGACACAATAATAATCATAATCATATTATCAATCTGAATGTACACTTTATGATTAGGCAATAAACAGTCAACTATCAACGGGACATGTATATATTTATATATATATATATATATATATATATATATATATGTGTGTGTGTGTGTGTGTGTGTGTTTTGTGTGTGTCTAGATATTTTTTTCTTTCAAATACAAAAAAAAACGTTTGGGGGGGCAACACAAACTTTTAGTTCTACCACCGTTTAATTAGTGCATGATTAGAATTTTTTTCCTTTCTTCTGATTGACGTCCATCACGCTTGGAGAACCAACAGAGCACAGAGCCAGAAAGACACACAGAAAACTACAGGAGGACGCGCTCTCTAGTCTTCCTTTTTTTTTCCTCATTGGACATGTGGTCTGTTCCTGCTGTTTGGTGCCAAGTGGCGCTTGAAGGATATCGCAATTTTTTTTGTTTTTTTTTTAAATTTTGCTGGGGTTTTTTTTTTAGATCTTTAGCAGGTGGAGCAGAACGACAGACAGGAAGAGGTAGCCGGAGCACCGGGTCACCGCCGCGGCCCCGTTCACGTCATGGATTGCACCAGGGCCTGCATAAGCACAGAAAAATCCAGACCTTCAACGTGGGTGTTTTACCTCTGTCATCATCTCCTATTTCTATCTACAACGGGACTGAATTTCTCAGCCTTACATTAATTCTGGAGATTACCATGGAAACTGAGTGGTCAGAAAGTAGACCAGCGTGTACAGCCAGTTGTTTTTATGCCATCAAAGAGCTTTAGTTTAGAAGCACAGCAGCACTTCCATTTAGAAACAGACTATTTAAATGTGTTACATTTATAATAAAACACTTACCATAAATGAATTATGCTTGCATTAGTCATCCCCATGGTGTTCATGGCAACACAAGTGTAGTTGCCGTAGTCCTGCTCCGACACGTTGAAAAAGACGAGTGTTGATTGTTTACCTTGGTTCTCAATCTTGACTCCATTTAATCCACTAAAAAGTCTAGAAGGAAAAGAACAAGCGATTTTACTGTTTCTGCAGCAGGAAACACAAGAGGGGCAGAAACGGTTTTTGCCTGGTTTATACTACATTTTCTTTATTTATTGCTTTAATAGAGTTGTGCATGAAAACAGTCAGATACACCTGCAATTTTCTTGTGTTTTGCTAAAACATGAAATCCATACGTCAGCCAGGTCTTAAGCAGCACACAACTTTAGGATTTTAGCAGTGAAATGACTTTCTCACTCTTATCTGCACTTTGTTAAATGACGCAAGACATTTAACCCGTATTAGCATTTTACCAGCTTTTTGTTTAAGAACCCTACAAAACTAAACACATATATTCTTAAAAACAAAAACAAACAAACAAAAAAAACCCTAAACAAACAAACGCCATGTAGCTATTTTGGGGGCAACTAATTTGCTTCTAAATTACCGTAGATAAAATAATCATGATGGTAAAGATAAGGCCAGAATTGCCTTTGGTGGCACTGCTTGCTTTTACCTTGAATTTAGATTATAATAATATTTTAATGTGATTAAAACCCTGTGTTTTCCTCAGGGTGAGCATTAAAATTATCTTATTTAATCTAAAAATTTGAATTGTATTTTAAACAAAAAAAAAAAAAAAAAACGTAAGCGCCAACATCACTTATCTCAAGAGAGCCCTTCTGGCTTTCTCATTTTTTTCTTTTTTTTCCCAATAATTCCAGAGTTTTATTTTTCCCTACAGCCATATACTTCATAGGAATTTCAAATAGATCCAAGTGTTGAAGCTCACCTGCGGTCTTCTTTGTACCACTCAAAATCTGCCCTTGGGACAGCTGAGGCTTCACACTGGAGGATCCCTTTTTGTCCCACTCTGGTACCTGTACCTCTCGCTTTAGAGATGAAGGGAGGATCTGTAAAACCCAAGATAGCTTAGTTAGTCAATGTTGTGAATAATGAGGTGGGAAAACTTTGATTTAAAGCCTTTTTTTTCCCAATTATGTCCCTATGGTTGGTATAATCATGTCAGAACTTTTTACCCATTTCCTGAAACACAGTAAGTCAGTTATCAAGTGGAGAAAACATGGCAGAAGTGTTGTTTCACCAACAGCTGCATGTTGCTTTATAAAGGATGAGAGGAAGAGATAAAAACAGGTCAAGGAAGGTGATGACAGCATTAAAAGAGCTGAACTTGTACCAAATCTGACAACAATATCCTCTGTTCTCCACCTCTGGGCTCTGCAGGAGCCTTTTCTTCTTTAGCCATTCCAGCCTGATTGAATGATACAAAAAAAGAAAAAAATGAAAAAGAAAAACAAAAAAAAACAGCCATCAAGTCTTAAACGCTTGTGGCTAAATGTGGTCTGATGAAACTAAAGACTGGAGCTTAGTCAACACCCAAGCGCATCACCGGAAGAACACCCATGCTGCGCCGAAGTGCAGCGGAGGCAACGTCGCGACAGTGACCTGGAGTGTAAATCTCAATCACAAAAAAAGCCTCTGGAAGCTTGGAGGTTTAGCGCCTTAGCAAAGAACCGTGGGAAAACCATTGAAAAAGATGAGATGTTTAAGGCCAACAGAGTTCTACCGAATCGTTCAACACGCAATTTTATCCTCCTATATATTTTCGTGTGAAGGTTTTTTGACTGACCCCTCACCCCCTCTACCTCCACAGGAGCCAGAAGCACTTTTTTTTAATTTTGTTTTTGTTTTTTTCTCAATGGCTCTTACAATTAACGGTGACTTGTACTATCCTGACATCCGGGCTTGAGATGTCGTTCGACGCGATGCATTCGTACGAGCCGGACTGTTCTTTGGTGATGGCCATCAGTTGCAGGTGTTGTCCTTCCGTCACGAATCTCTGCATGCCTGCAAGAGAAAGAAAGAAGGAAGGTTTCTCCAAACGAGCTTTTAGCAGAAACAGAGTTGTACATTGATTGTTGGCGTGTGGAACCCACAGACGAGGGCACAAACGTATCAGCGGCCACCAGCAGCAGGCTGGTTCCTAATTCAACATGTGCTCTTTTCTCAAATGTCTCCAGGGTAACAACAGCTCATTACACCAAAAAAATAGGAGAATTTCATCACAGGAGCACTTGAGTAACACCGCAAATTACCACAGACTCCTGTAATGGTTTTTTTTTGGTTTTTTTTTATAGGGTAGTGTATTTATTGATAACGGAGACCTAAAGCTCTTGTTGTGTAGGTGGTAAATGGGTCGGGGCACTAATTCCAGTCAGCGTGAATGTCAATCCAGCAATATTTCAGTGGTAAGATGGTCACTTTTAACCAGGGAGGAGCAGGAGCAGGTGGGTCGTTAAATCTCAGGTGTGTTCCTTCTTGTTATGCGTTGCAAACCTAACAGCAAAACATCTTATCATAGAAACGTGAGTCGATAACACTGTTATGATACTTTAGCGACTGTCCTAAATTGAAATTTGTTTTTCTCTTCTGGCACGAGATTTCTGATCTTGTTTTTTTTTTTTTTTGGTTTTGTTTTGGTTTGTTTTTTTATACCATGTAGATTAAAAACCGACTTTTATCTTTTATTTTAGGACTTATCTCAAAATACTTTTATGAATCTCTCATAATTAATTTTAATTGAGTGCATGCATCTCCGACAGCCAAGGTGAAGAATATTGTACTCACGACAGCTTTGTCTCATTATTAGATGAAAAATTCCAAAATGTCTGAAATTGATTTTACATTTTATCTGCCTGTGTTAATCTACACCTTTCCACAGGGCTGAAAATTACCTCTCCCATGGAGTCTTAGGGTATTTTATAGAGTGTGCTACAGTCAGGGTCATAATCAGCTACATCTATACACTGCACCTGCACATCGGTACAGCACGGAAGAAAGATTTCTAAGCGGTTAATGGCTGTGGAGGAGCGGGTGCACCTAAACGCACTCTGTGGACCACCTCAGCAATATCAGACATTAACTTAAGAAGCTCTACTTCTTGGACTCCACTTTGTGAGGCTTTTGGGGGGATTGGGGGTGGGGGGATTAGTGTGCGGCAATTACAGAGATTAGCACAATGCTAAGCAAGCAGGAAATGACTGGTTGCCATTAGAGCGCAGGAAGGGGACTGCTTTAGCTGTTACACATGGGAAAATGAAGCACAGCAGATGTCTGATAATTGACTTTGTTCTTTTAGTCTTAGTTCTTTTTTTGTTTTGCTCTCTGGGTCAGAGAACAACTGTTCTTTTTGTTCCCAATGAAACAGCTCCTCCTGACCTTTTCCGGGCACATTTCCACCTCACCTCTCACCTGATGACTCCTTGAATAGACTCTTACCCTCTAAAAACCCTGATTAGGATGGACTGTGACTTTGACTCTTCTACTCGACCACATTTTACATTAGAATTTATTATGGCATTATATCAGATTTTCAGATGGCAAATTCACTTAAACATTACGTCACAAACGCTTTAGCGCTACTGGTCCATCTCGTGTGTGCTGTTCCCACCTGTGTGACTGTTGCTACGGCATCGTCCTGTCTGCACGAGGATGTCCTTGAGCATAGATCATCATTTTCAACGCACACATAGACGTCTGTGACATCTAAAAATAAACACTGACATCGCGATCGGCTGCCATTTTACATCCTAAATGGCGTCTAGTGCCGAGCACACCATCACCAGTGCTGTGAACAAAGTGGTCTTTTTTCCTTAAACGCTAATTTTTGCCTCCAGCAGAAGGTGCTTAAGTCAGCTCGTCCGGTTGATGAATAGTAAAGAACCGATTTACCTTCTGTGTGACATCAGCGCTGCTCTGTCACTCACAGTACAGTGCATTCCTGGAGAGCACCCTAGAAGCTACTGTATGTGCCTCAGGCATCTAATCTGGCAGAGGTAGACTGAAGTTCTGCTGCTTCTGTCATCCTTTTCATAATCTTTTGATGAGCCTCCTTCGCTCTCTCACCCTCTCTCTCTCTCTCTTGCTGTCTCGCTCTATCTTTTCACAACACAGTGTGTCCGCTGGGAGAGGAAACACTTTGACACCGTGGAGGCCAGGCAAAGCTCTCTCTCCTGCATCAGTACAAGAAGCAGTTGTACTTTGATTGTTTTTATTATTTTCTGCGGTGGACACGTGATGAGCGCTTCTCATGGCAAACACAGAGCTACTGTAAGACTGTTACCGTGTTTAAAAAACAAAAAAACATGAAAAACAGTGGAGTTGACCAGTTAGATTCGGACTGATGCTCCTCGAAATCAAGTTGTCCTGATTTTTGAGTAAAGTAGTAGCACGTGGACGCTGGGAAAAGTCTCAGAAACTACGTTTCTCAGGCCTCGCGAGCCTGGGGCATAAAATAAATAAAGTAAAATTACATTTTTTAAAGTGTTTTCCCTTCTGTGCTTTCACAAATTAATCTGACAAGGTAACAGGAAAGTGTTTGGATCTCAGTACAACTCCAGCACTTTTAAAATTTCTGCTGTTTTCCAAACCTTGCTGAGCAGGTAACGACCGAGCGGCGGCATCAGGACGAGCGGCTCCATCTCTGAGCGAGATCAAGAAAGTCGAATTGAATTCCTCGGCAAATAACGATTCACCGCCTCACAAACATCTTCAAGACTTTGAAAAACAAATGAAAAAATATTAAAGTCAAGTCTTCAAATTGATGATGCAGTTCAGACTTTCTCTGACCTCACCCTGACCTTTGAAACGGAACTCTCAAAGAATTGGAGAATTTCAGCGAGACAAAAATAAAGTGACAAATACATGTAAAAAAACCTAAGGATTAACCGAAGAAGGGATACAGCTGAGTACTTGTAATGATTTGGCTCAGACGAGAACTGCAGATGTAGGCACTAAGTGTTCCATTTTTCCGTTGATGAGACCTCTAAAGACAGGCCTTCTCTGGAACCTCTCTCTCTCTCTATTCTCTTTCTCTTTGTGGCCATACTAAGACCCTCCCCCCAACACACACACACATACACACACTGATGCGCAGAATGTAGGCCTGAGGCATGGAGACTCATTACATCTCCTTTTGCAAAAAAATAATAATATTTTTTAAAAATGGGGTCACACAACGGTCACCACGGTTTTTTATTATACCACAACTGACCTTGTAATTAACCCAAGTACCATGTGACCATTCTGGGTTCCATGCGACTGCTCTGGGTACACTCTCTCCAACGTAGGAGTGTGTTGCGGACACACTGTTACCAACCTGGGACTGTTTCAGGACTAGTTTTAGGCTTTGGATGTTATTGCTAATGGAAATCGCTCAAAGCTTCCTGGGAGAGCCGCAGAGTCCTTGAGTGTAATGGACGATCTGCAACTGATGGGTCTGAGTGTCTGAGATCTATCAAGACCGACTCAGCGTCGTTGCTAGTATCAAAGCCTATACTGAATAAAAGGAGTTTTGCATTCTGTTTCATCCATCCATCCATTTGTCCATCCGTCAACACATCCACCATCCTTCCATCTATTCATCCATCCACGCTGGAGTCGGAATTCTTAACTGACAGTAGATCGACTTAATGATTCTAGGTAATCGATTGAACCCGTGAGACGCAATTAATGCTGCTTCCACTGTTGGTGTATGTCAAATAGACCTTGTTGTGTGTGCTTTGTGCATGTATCAGTAAGGCTTTATGCGCTAACACTACAGCTGGTGTTCACACTGGAACAAGAACTTACATTTGTAGGTCTACTTCATTTTATAGAGTCTAAGACTGCAAACATTTTTTTTTAACTCAGTGTCTTTTTCTGGGTGCTGCAAACATTAACGTTAACGGAACGTAAACGTTAACAGAAGTTGTTATTAGCAGTGGTAATAGTGTTTCTAGTTACGGGTGCAAAAAAGGGGAGGGGCTGTGGACTCACAATCTGTGACTTAGCGTCAGATGCTTCCACTGGGCAAACACTAGTGAGCACGGGCTCCATGACATATGAATTATGCAACGCTAAGAAGGGTCATTTATTTCCTGTATGACTAATGCCATATGCCCTTTAAGCTGCCGTGGTCATTTAGCATTCTAAATATTAATCAGCATCCATTTACCATCTGTCTGTGTAGGAAAGGATGGTCTCACTGTCAAATGACTTTGAATTCAAAAGTTTTGTGGTGACCTACCTATACTTACACCATTTACACATATGTGTATGTGTGTGTAAGTATATGATTAGTAGTGATATATTGCCACCAATTATTACATTCCCCAGTGTAATGATTTCATAACAGTGGCCACGGTTGTTGGCAGCACCTCTAATTGTGATATGAAATCACATCTTTGGATGAGAGGTCCGTGAAGACGTGAAGAGTTCCGTACGAGCAGGCTAATTAAGAGACTATTGACATTTGATAAGAAACTATGAAAATAATAAGGAGTGTCGCCTGATTGGGATGACACTTCCTGCCTCTGGAAGCAGCAGAGGAAATAAATATCAGCACATATTCATAAAGATGCAAAAGCTGCATCCATGCTGTTGACGCGGAAATATGGATTTGCTTCCTTCTTCCTTTCTTTTCAAAGAAAACTTAAACAAGTCCAGATGAACACAAAGTCTACTCTTAGATGCTCTGTGGCTCTGTGAATTACTCCTCGCTGGTTGATTTAGCTGTTAACATCAGCCAGTGGACTGTGAGCGAGTTGGATAAGCCATGGCAATATCATCATCACTACACATTATAAGACAGAATGTAGTTAGGCAAAGAAAAACCAACAGTCCAAATACCGCTCGTGTTATCGGTGCTATCGTGCTAGGAGGTCATACTAAAAGCATGTTTGTTAGTTCTAATCTGAATAACAAAGCAGTGTCTGTGTGGGATGAGCACATTTGGAAGTGTGTGGGGGGGGGAGGGCTGCCATCAGAACAGTAACACATTTCCATCCCACACTGAAAGGCTGGTGCAGCTTCCCTCCTGTTTCAGCTTTTTTTTTTTTTTTCTTAGATATTTTAAATTAAAACACTGTGCAAACTCTCTTACTTATTATATATTCATGTTGTTAATTCATCAAGTAACCCTGGCGGTTTAGATGTTCCCCAATGCAACTTTCAACCAGTCTTTCCCTTGACTTTGTGTTCTGAGGCTTTATTCTTTTTCCTAATGAATCATTTATAGGACTAAACTCCAAATCAGCATTAGCGTCTGTCATCTTTGCCTTCATGACGCAGTTGGTTTACATTTATAGCCTCGTGGCTTAGTCGCATCGTGTTATTTTTGCAGTGCAGACAGGCTGGTCCTTCTGGTATTTCAAGAGGGATCTTTGTCAGCTTTATCAACTATTTTAAGATAATGAAGACGTTAAAGGTGGCAAACTTCCGAATAATGGCTCGAAATGGGTTTGTGCGCCTGCCTCAACCGCAGTTCCTCTTCTAGACAATCGTGGGGTCACATCAGCCACAGATGCCAAATCGCCTCCAAGAAGGTTGATTTACTCAATGACAGAGACCAAAAACATGTTTGAGAAAAAGATGCAGAGACGAAGACAAAACTTCCTCAGCAGAACTGCCATCTTTGATTTGATTTAAAATTCAAGAGCCTTCTCAAGTGTTTGGTTGATTCAACACATATTTTATAAACAGGCGCGTTTAGGCGCTCATGTTCGGAGCCTTTAGGAGGCTGACGTTAGGACAGCAAGTGACAAAGGAGAGAACAAGGCACCGTCCCTGTCTCTCAGGCAGGTACGCTGCTTTTTAAGGAGATGTTTTTATGCATGCATATATAAGGATAAACTCCAGCTAAAGTTACGCTGTGATGCAATAATGCAACCGTTATTTTTGTCAACCTGAAAAAAAAGCAACTTGAAAATGACTTTGGAGTAAGAAGGTGGCAGTTTACAACGTTTTTAAAGTTCCCTCCGCATTGTCAGCACATCTTTTGGAAAAATATTTATTTTAATCTTACGTATATGGTAAGGTAAAAGAATATTTCTTTTTTGGGTCTGCTGCCTGAGGCCACCAAGTAAGGACATCTGAGTGCACGATCCTCGGAGGATGCTGCGTCACATCCACTTTAAGCTTTTACGTGTTAACACCACACAGAGAGAATCAGGAAAAAATTCCAAAGTGATCCCCAGCAACACGGGCTTAATTCTAAATATTTAAACTTGTTGACACTCGCTTCTGTGGCCGACCTTTTCCCCCAGCTTCCACGCGATGCTAAAAATCTTAACGATTCCCAGGCGAGGATGAAAGTCCCAATTCTGAGTCGCTTTTAGCGTGATAATTTCAGCCTGATGATAATTAATAACGATCCAGCAGAGAGGCACCCGTGCTCATCATCTCAGCTGCACCCCTGTGGTGTTTGCGTGTGTGTATGTGTGTGTGTGTGTGACAGAGCTGGGACGCGCACGGCAGCTGCACATGTGCAGCAAATGGAAAACACACCAAGGGCTGGGAATTTGCATGGTGTTCAAGCTTCATCAGGTGTGCGACTGGCTTTATAATTTTTTTTTTTTTTCCTTTTTTTTTTTTGTTTGAATGCAGCGGAGAGCGAAAGCTCAGGAGAGATTATAACCCATTAGCCGTTGCTTGGAGCGCAGAGTCTGAACAGTTCATTAATGTTCGTACTCCTACAGGAAGAGACGTGGAAATCTGCCCAGAAAAGTTCAGGAACAGGTGACGGTGAGACAAGACACGAGCGAGATGACGAAGCATCTGGCGAGGCAGGTTCACTGGGACAACGCTGAGTTTTCTAATATGGGAAATAAGCATCGGAAGAGCTCTACCAAAAATAATGGTGACATTTAAAACCGTCCCATAGGACAGGGTTTTAAATGTCACAGAAAGCTCCTGCAATATTTCAGACTCCTTTCATACCTGAGTCTTCAGACAGGATTCTACAACTTTCATATTTCAGGATTTTCCTCTAAACTGATCGCATCACAGACCTGCGATAATCAAGTGTATCTGAAAAACATAGAGTATTTCTATGCTTTATATTTTTGAAGAGGGTGCTTAGATGCTCCAAAACAGCTCAAAAAACACAACATGAATATCAGAAGATCTCCTGCGACTGGAACCGTGTTCACCTTTATGGCTAAGTGAGTGTCAGCAGATCTCCTGAGAGTCCACATATGACAGCCACCTGTGGCATTTCTCCTTCCCCCACCTCTACAGACGCATTACCATCCCTGCAGGGTTTGCGACGGTGATACCTGTCAGGCACCCCGTCGCGAATGCTTGCACGAAACAGTCACAGAACCCTCGAGTAAATGCGACAAAATTGGAGATATAAAACCTTCAATTTTAGCTGTTTGTTTTCATTTTTTTTAAAAAAAAGGAACTGTTTGAGTGTAAATTTCATTAAAATCTTATTTATTCGCAGGAATTGAATGCATGGGAATTAAAGCGCGCATACAAACACACATGCACACCAAGTGATGTCAAAATATTGCTGTTAATGATGAATATATGTTTACGTTCACGACCGTTCTACGGCCGTCACCATTGCTGAAACGCAATGAGCTGTCCCCTGGCCCATTTATTACCTGGGGATTTCATTTTTTGCTAACAGTCAAACAAACACAAACGTTCGTTCCATAACCTCCCATCATGGAGTTAACTGTGTGTACACAGGGTGAAGTATTGTGTGACAGAGGACAGACACACAGCCAGACAGACAGGCAGTAAATAGAAGCTATTTATATTCTGTGTCCTTGCTCTAAAAATAAAGATCTTGTCAATTTTCTGCACGTCACAATACCACCTCTAAAGAAAAGCGCTAACACAACCCAGCGACTTCTCAAAGTTCCAGCATGTCCCGCCAATTTTTTTCTTTCATTTCTTTCGTTAGTACTGCAATTTTCTGGCCTTTTAAGACACAAAATTGACCAGGTGTCAAGATGACAGAGCTCCATTTTACTTGCTGGCGACATTTCGTGTCCACTGTCAGCACCCACCTATGCTGCTCCCTGCTATGATTGCAGATTTGTTTCTCTTTCTCTCTTTCTCTTTCTCTTTCTGTTCTCTCTTTTCCTCCTTTACCCAGCCAGCTTTCAGTAGGATGGTTCCTTCTTGTAAGCCTGGTCCTGCTCAAGGTTTCTAGAAGGTAGTTTCTCCTTGTTTTTATGGTAAAAGGGGCTATATAAATAAAATTGAATACAATTAAATTAAATAGAATTCAATTGAACTGAATTAAAATGAAGTGAATTAAATTAAAGTCACACTCAGCTGCTGACCCACATAGAACGCTGAAAATCCGTACGCACAGGAGGCACCGGCACTTCCTCTCCCACTTCTCCACATCTTGACAGAATGGGGCACACTCCCAACTTTTTTTTTTTTTGTTTGGTTTCTTGGGGAAACAACATTTTTACAGACTGCTGCACTTCAATTCTACAATATATCATCTTTTTTTTTTTTTTTTTTTTTTTTAATCCAATGTCAGTAAGGAAAAAAAAAAAAAACATCTAAAAGAATTTAAACCGTCTGAACGTTTGAATGTCATCATCCAATCACATTCAACTGCAAATCTGGTTTGTAAGCTTTGTCATGTATTCACACAACAGTGAACTCGGAAAGGCTCTTATGTCTCCATGTTGTGGTTGCCTGCAGCCGCGGCGCCGCCGCATCTCCACTTGCGTTCATCTCCGTTAACGATGAATTAAATTAGCGCCGCCGAATTGGTTGTCTATTCCACGTGGACCCGTCTCAGGTCCTCGTCCTTAGCTCTTAAATATCTTTTTTAACACACACACAAACACCTACATACACACACACACACACACACGCATGCATGCACGCACCACCCCTCGTTTTGCATGATTTGCTCTAAATGCACTAAAGACATTGATCAATCGTTGGGGTTTTACCTAATTAGTTTCTTTTAAATTAAAGCCAGAGAGTGAATGGAAAGACCTTCAGGCAGACAAACACCTCTGAACATTAGACATTTATTTAGCTTCACCTTGTCAGTGCAACACATTTGGACTTGGGTCTAAATGACCATCGATGCTGAACCTAGAGCTTCAGTTTAAAGTTGGGGAGAGGCGGCTGGACGGCTGGAAGAAAATATAGCCGGTTCACTGCTCATCTGAGAAGCTTCTGAGGTTTACCTGAGGTGCCGATGGCCCGACTCAGACCCAGCCTGACTAACGGCCACTCAGATTAGCTGCAAATGTATGTACATAAATAGATATTAACTTAGTTTATTTTAGTTTGGTTAGTTCGTTTGGGCTTCTTCCAACTCCTTTCCAAACATGTTGAGGATTTGTTTTCCTCTCGTGCTCTTGGGCATAATATATTATTTTGTTTGTTTTGTGAATCATTTTTTGAATGTTTTGAATTGCATGTTTGAAATAAATAAATAAACAGTTTCTTATGTGTGAAAGAATGAAAAACTATGGAAAGATTGAAGGTTTTGGCCTTGCTGAGAAGATAAATAAATGAAATTAAAGCATGTCTTCAAGCAGGAAGAAATAGAAAAATAAAAAGAGTTTGAACAAACTGGATCAGCTGTAGTAGTTTGCAATGAATGCTCAAGGAACCACGTTAACAAACGTGTTGCAATAAATATCAATGATGTCTAAAAAAAAAACAAAACAAAACGTTTGAAGTGGGAAAGTCTCCATCCAGCTGGACTCTGACTAGTTCCCGCAAGGTACTGCTGCATTATTGATTATTTATCTGTTCCCAACAGCTGTGTCTGCATCTGGGAAATGCTGAAAGTTCGACCAAAAGAGCGATTAAGGTCTAACAAGCGCGCTTGCCGCAAACAGGTTGACAATCTGTTGTTCCTCTCTCTGCAACAATATGTTTAAATGTGGCCTCTTTTTCAATAATAATTAAAATAATAATTATAAAGATCAACTTGGGGAATGAGGAAAATTCTGTCATAGGCAGAAAGAGTCAGTTGGGAAGGATTAAGTGTGTGGTTGTGGTGAAACAGCCCAAAAACACCGAACGTATTTGTTTGGAGCCGTGGAAATATAGGAGGAAAAAAAATTGTTGAGGGTCGGGAAATATAAAAGGGTTTTTTTTTCTATGTACTTGCTAAGAAAAAGATATCATATTAAGGATGCAGTGCACTATGTGATTAAAAATAAACACACACCCCAGACTTGAACAGATCCTCTGTGCTTCAAATATTGATGAGGTCTGTCTTATCAGATGCCGTTTTAGCGAGCAGCAGGCAAATAATCTATCTGGCTGTCTGTTTCTAGATGGAGAGAGATTTTTTGGAGGGTTTTACATTTAGTATTTAGCTGTTCGTCATTTAGCAGACGCTGCCGTCTGAAGCAAGATGCAATCAAGCCAGGGTGCAATCGGGAGCTTTGTGAGTAAAAACACTACCTCATATGGCAAAACCGTTGAGTGCAAAGTCAGTGCAACAAATTTGTGCTGAATAGAATATATGTTTATTCATCCCACAACGGGGAAAATTCACTGTTCCAGCAGCATAAACATTAGAGAAAAAATTAGAAATTAGAAAGAGAAAGCCAAGAAAAATAAATTAAAAATGCTGCATTTGAAACGCCAGAAACAAATACTATGATACAGATGAGACAAATCAGGTTATATATACATAAACACACACATTCTCGTACTTCTATTTTTGGGAGGACTTTTACATGTTCAGTGTCTTGCCCCGCCCCTTACCCTAACCATCCCAACTAACCCCTAACCTTAACCTAAACCCAGGTCTAAACCTCAACATTTGAAACCAAGTCTTAACCCTTGACCAGGTCTTTTAATTTAGGACAAAAATGTTCTAATTTAGCAAGCAGAAAAGGGATTTTGGTGCTCAGTATAAAGCACACATGTTCATCAGTGGTGTGTGAGTTTCAGATTCTGCAGTTTTTAGGGCAAAATAACCTGAAAATTGTCTTTCCTGGTTCTTACATCCAGCTCTCTTTCCAGGAGGAATACTGAGATGGGCCCGAGTCAGACTGGTGATTTAATCTTCCCCCACCCCCCGGTGGGTCGCCTGAGCTCCTCACTTTTCCTCAGACTGAGCCCAGCTACCCTGTGGAGGAAACTCATCTAAGAGCGGAGGTGTCACAGGCAGGTTAGCCTTTGACATCTTTGAATCCTTCATTATAAGATCATCCTAAGAACAAATTCGCAACTCCTAGCTTTGCTAATCTTTTTTTTTTGACCCCCAGTGCTTTTCTATTCTTTCTCTCATTGTTTCATTAGGTTGGTTCGTCTGCTGCGTTCAGATCCTTTCCCTTTCCGCAAACCTTTTTTTCCGCGTCCCAAGTTTCGCGGTTCTTTTTCGCAGCCTTGCGTGGGCGTCGGGGTGAATCAAAAAGTTGCGGGAGCCCTCCAGGTCCCCTGAAAGGGAGCTGCTTTTGCCACCTCTAGCAGCCAAATAGCTTGCCACACTCCCACACTGTGATTTCAGAAGAGCAATTGGACAATGCATTTAAAGAGAATGCTTGCCGAGAGACTCTCCAGAAGTGCCCAGGCCAGAGAACGCAACATTCTGAAACACTTTCCTCTTATGTTTCATGCTTTACTTCCTCTAAAAGTGCTGTGTTTCGAGCCGGGTGGCTAACATTTGTTAATTGGCGCCCAGCGCCAAAGCCATCCCTCCGCAGATGTATCTGATTGCTGCTATCGCAAACTGTGCAGCCCAGAAATGTCCAACGGTTTCGTTTTTAATATTGGTGCCAATGGTTAAACCAGTCTTCAACGGGAGCCTGTGTTCCTTTCAGCCCCTGGGCATGCTCTACATATTAATACTCTGGATTCTGTCTGCCACAGAGCTGCTGCTGTGTAAACTAAACGTTGAAAAGAAGCCCTTCCTCAGCACTTAAAATGGGTCACACGCCGTATTGTGGGATTTTTTTCCCATTTTTGTAGCCTTCAATCCCTGGTGCTGCAGTCACACACGCACACACACACACACACACACACACACACACTGTGATCTTCACCAAAGTGCTAAACAAAATACAAAAAGTGGAAGATTCCACTGTGGCCTGAAACTTTCTTCAGGGATTTAAGTGTCCATCAAAACTGCTATACATTATGCATTTGTCTATAGTGTGTAGTTTTGTTTTGTTTTTTGTTTTGGTTTTTTTTTTCCCAACTACCGGAAATGAGAAGGTCATTTTTTTCAACCCGGGAAACCTGATTCGGAATCACTATTGCGGCTCCAGGGAGGCTGCACCGTAACTGATGCTGCTACAATGTGACCTCGGTGAAGAGCTGAAGAAAAGAAAAGAAAAGAAAAAACCCCTTTTTTTGCGGCAGCATAGCTAGAATTAACGTTATGTAACGTCAGTGAAAGACAAAGTCATCTGTCGTGAAGAATCTTTGTGGGAAAGTGTCAGGATTAACAAAGCTAGATTGATCCCACCCACTGTGTTCACTACACGTGGCATTCAAAAACGTGTTTCAGTCAGATGGAGGAAGACAAAGTTTTCTGATGTGAAGGATCTTTGTAGGAAAGTGTCAGCATGGACAAAGCTGGAGTGATTCCGACTGTGTGCACTACATTTGTGCGGCAAACAGAAATGCAGAGATGCACTGGGAATAAACCCAATGATTTATGTAAATAATTAAATGCGGAAGGTAAATAAACTCTCCTACAACACGAGCGTAAGTAATAATAACGCTGGTGCTATGCTAACATTTGGAGATGCTGCCGTCCACACTAATACGCGGACAGCTTTGGAACTTTTAAATTGCTGCTGAAGTCACCCCAAATCTTTCTTTTAAAGCAAAAACATGACATGAATATGCATGAGGAAGAGAAATGTTTTAATCATTACAAGTGTTGTCATGAAACACGGCTGAGTCTCCCAGCCAGTGAATTCTTTATCGGGCGGCAATCAGGCGCCAATTAGTCTGACCCAGTTTGGTATGCAAGAGTTTGGTATGCAAGAGTATAGCAGCACTATTTTGCAATTTTTGGGTGTATTTCTGATTTTCTTTTGTCCTTTCGGCACTAATAAAGACTTTTTGGATTTGGGCAAAAACTTTATGTTGTTGTGTGTTTGGTAAAAACTCGCGAAGACGCGGTCCCGAAAATGATATCTAATGCTAGAATAAAAAAAAAAAGAAGAAAGATTTGGCTTGTTTTTTTTTTATCTAATAGTATAAAAAATCAAAATGTAATATTTAATGAATCCACTTGTAAGTTAAAGGTTGATGTTAAATTTTTTTGAGCGACTATGTAGCATTCCTGTTGCGCTGCAGACGTGTTCTTGGTTAGAACCTTGAATTCCATTCGGGAGGGGGACAATGAATGACTGGTGCTGCCAAAGAGCATGCTGCAGTCAGTCACAACAGTCTGCTGCTGCTGCTGCTGCTGGAAGGGAAGACAGCACCAGTGATTGTTCTCAACAGCTCTGAAAGAAGACACTTTAAAAGAAAGCAAGGAAGCGTTTGTCAGGAATAATTTACTCACGGTAATAGCTCTTAAAACAAAGTAACAACTCATCATGTTGCAGTTCATTAAGATTCAGAGAAGGAGCCCTACCGCATCTGGGCTTTTTTTATATTGCGAAGGGTGTATGTTTTCTATGTTTACACAGGTTTTACTCTGTTTTGCAGAATGCTGACAGTGTCGCCACCCGACATGATCAAAATTTGCTTTGTTACAAACTTGAAGCTCGCAGCTGCTGTAGAATCCGCTTTTATTACTCTGCTGACACTCTTCCAGTCTTTACTTTGACTCGCTCTGCTAAGGAATAGTGTTTCTTTTTATTTTCCTCCGCATCTCCTGATGCTCAGACAACGACAAAAAAAAAAAACCACGTGCTGAGCTTCTTAAAAATCTCGCAGAAGCAATTGTTCCGAAACAGCGGCTGGTGCAAGCAAGGTCCCATTGAACCAATTCATTTTTTTTTCTTCCCTCACAAATGTGCTTCATCTTTGTCCTTTTATGGTTATGATTGCTGGGAAATTGTATGTCGCCATGACGACTTAAGAAAAATAAAAAGATTTGACTAAAGATTCATGTGTTGGTGTGAGTGTTTTGCCTGGTACCCGCCTGTTTGTCAATGTATAATTGTGAACAGTTTTGTCCAGGTCAGCTAGCCTCACAGATCTAGGGGTCAAAGTCATGATGTCTCATTACTTTACTGAAGAGAAGGAAAAAAGTCTCTCTTCATGCTTGGAAACATGCCAATACACACGTGTGTGTGTGTGTAATAGTTTGTATGCCGTTATAAATGGCTTTTTGTCAGCAAGATGTCCAATGAGGGGAAATACATCATGACCTTAGCAAAAGCAATGTGATGGATCACATCTGAAAGTAACAGCGCAGCGTTTATTACATCTGTATTTAATTTTTGAAAGGCTGGTGCAATCTGCTTGTGCACAGATGGTGGCTGTTATCCAGGTGAGGAAGGGGGGGCCAGGGAAGAGAGAAGAAGAAATACCCAGAGAATGTGTTCATCTTTGTTTGAGCGCATTTGGCTTCGAACGAGAGCAGGAAAACACATCGCGACCGGAGGAGGCCAGCATCTCTCTGGATTAAAGTCGGCTCCGCAGTTATGAGCCGATCATGTCCAATCATGATCTTTGACATAAAAAAATGTTACAATGTGCAGTCAGATTGGTCACAGTACCAAATACCACATGCTGCAGCAACATCAAGTAAAAAGCCGGATCAACTCATAAGCTAAGTCACTTCCTGAAAGGACATGGACGCGTGTTTGTAAAAGACAAAAAAAAAAAAAAAAAGGGGAAGAGGCAGCTATTTTTCACTCTGTAATTTGCCAATTATCTAACGGGAATAACTACACAGGTGAGGGCATGATGCAGGACAATAATCACTGATATCCAGTTCTCAGCTCACTTTGCTACTGACAGTTAAAAAAAAAAGAACAATTCCCATGACAGATTGACACAGCGTAGAGTCCTCCAAAAGCGGATGTTCAAAAAGCTGCAAGAGGTGTTAGAAGACGGATTATCCAGCAATCACTGATTCGTCAACACCAACTAAAACACTTTTTTTCCAAATCAACCTTTTGCTGGGATCTAAATAAAACCTGTTTTGTTGTTTTTCCTCCCTCTCCTTATACTTAACACGTTTCTGCATCACTGGTTACACTTGAATTCCCCTTTTATAGGCTCTCAAAGACCTCTGTAGCTTTGTAGTGTGTGAACACACTACAAAATCCTCCCTGCAAACATAAATTCCTTTCAGTTGTCCTCAGTGAGAGATGCGGCAGACTCTGCTGAATAATTTAGTGATAATTATAAAGCAGGTGCTCTTCAGACCCCATGCTACGTAAGTGTTTATTGACCGTGAGTCACATTTTCAACTGTGTTTTCAAAGACTTTCAACATGAATTTACCGAGTCTGGAACTTGTGAGTATCTGGAACAGGAGGATGAAATGTCAGGCTCATTTCTGAGTCATCAGTTTCTTTATGGGAGTATAAAATCTTTCAGTCAGGCTGCAAAAAGAAGACAGGACAAGAGTCCACCGTGACAAACGGCGTGTGCCGGTGGTAAACCGCATATCAGGAACTTTGTATGTCAGAAAAAAAAGGTCCCCTGATACCCTGATACCATTGGTTTATTAGAAGCAAGCCATGAAAAGACTCTTGAAAAGATGCTTGTGTGTCACCCCACCCCTCCTCACCCCCCGGTACAAACGCATGGTTTCATCCGCTGTACATGCACATATATTAATTTGTAAGAATAGATCAGTCTTGTGTCTCTCCATGGCTCATTAGTGGTATTTCCTGGTTAGTGCCGAACAGGCTAATGTGTAATAACTTCAATAAGAGTCTGTCTATCTAGACTGTAATAGCAGGAACATGAACATTTGGTTGGGCTTGGGTAGAACAGGGAAAGAGGGAGGAACTTTTAGATTATTAGGGTCTAAATAAGTGGATGTTTATACTGGCACTAAGTCTGGATGCAATTTTAGATGGACAATTTCCACTGCAAAATGTGTGAAAAATGGTGAAACTTCCTGGAGAGACCATGATGATTTTAGATAATAGCGGAAAAAATTTGAACCCACGATGGAGGCTGTACATTTGGCCCTCAAAGAAGCGGCTTATGACTCACGCCTGAATGCAGAGCGGGAAGCTTAGAGTCAACACAATTAGAACACGAAACATGTTCACACACACGTACATGCGCTCATTTCCTCTCCTACATCAGGGAGCTGCCAGCACCATAGAGCTGAGCAGACTCAGCTAGGGTCTCCAGTCAGTAGACTGCACCTTTAGCTCCCTCTGTGATCGGCCAAGGTGAGGCGGAAACGAGGCCTCATCCAAAAGACCAAAGCCTGGTATCATTCACCACAAAGCTGCAATAACACAGAAGCCTCAGAATCAGAGCGCAGCGGAAGGCAAGCCGCTGCTCAGCACGTGGGCGAATATTCATCCGAAGTGAGCGCTGAAAGGTGCGCGCTGTGTGGGAATGTTGATACCGGGCACAGAGCGTAGGAGCGGTGGTTCGGTAACCTTGACATTGCGATAATGCCTTCTACACTTCTGGATCGTCTTTAATGGGTGGATGAGGAAAATGATGAAAGGAAGCCACGGTGCACAGGTGTCTCTGCACAACAAGGGGTTGTTTCTGGAAGGGAACTGATTCATCATTTTATGTTTTTCGATTGCAATCGTGCCACAGGAGTGTTCTATGTACACATCCCCAGTGCTATTCCTGTGTCTGCGGCTTCTGTCAAAAATCAACGTGGAGAATACCGGTTCCCGGGGAAAATCCCTCGGGTGTTGCTGTTTGATCAGCGCAAACCTATGACCTTATTATTCTCCACCTGAATCTGATCTGGTGCCTTCACCTTGCCTCAACCCTGGCTCTCAGCGCTGGTAAAGGTCATCATTTGATTTCATGTTGAACCCACGTTTTAAAAACCTCCAGTGTTCGATTTTTCGATTAGCACAACAATGGAAAAAAAAAAGCAAACCGAGTGAACCACAAAAGCCTCGCCGCCTACCTTTTGGGGAGTGGTACTTCCAGACAATGCTGGCGTCAGGACGGCCAACTGCCTGGCACATGAGATTGACATTGCTGCCCTCGTTGACCGTGACATCCTTGGACACGTTGGTGATCCTGGCAGGTACTATGGAGAGGAGAAAGTAAATCAAGATTAATCATTGGAGCCTAATTAAAGATGTGAATAACGGGGCTTGCTGGTCTAGGTGATCAGACCGTTGATGAGGTTAAAAATAACCCTGGCTAAGGGACCTAATTACCATGAAATTAGCTGACAAACCTGACAATTCTTCAGGCCCCGCCGTGGCGTCAGACATGATTGATTTTCTTCATCAAATATCTGAGCCACACTGCTCATTAGACGAGCATCGCTCCGATTTGAAGTAAGACGTAATTGTGTGTGTGCGATTGCGTGTTTGGTTTCTTGATTAAATGCATCCTGAGAAAATGTAGCTTCAAATTAAGGGTCAGCAGTTATCCTACGGTCATAATGACTTGACATTGCAGATCATTAGTTTGTCTAAGGAGTCACACAGCAATTATGTTAATTATTTTTACTGTAGTTTTACAGTTCCGGAAGACGGAGGAGCATTTTAGCACACGGATGCTCCCGGGGACAGTGTATGTACATAAGCCCCGATTATAAATTCTTATTTATGACAACGATGGCTATAATCTGTGTCGCAACATTTAAAGTCGATCTTTAAAGCTTTAGAATCAGCGAGTAATGATGATCAAAAATAACAAACAAAAATAGCGGAAGGCTCAAATGAGACATGGAAAAACAAAGGGAAAAATCAGTGTCCAAATCAGATAGTTTGACATTTCATTAATGAGGCTAAACTCCCATTAGGGCAATTAATAAAAACAAAACAACCAAAAAAAATAGCCCCTATACCCAGATTTATTTTCTGAGCATGTTTTATGTTAGGTAAATGCTGGCTTCTGTTGTGTAAAAAAAGGGTTTATTACATTTGCATTTTCACCTTAATTTTTGTACATGTATTCATGTAAAAGCCCCTAAAACTGAGGTACGTGAGTATCGTGATTGCTGTCATAAATAAAGGCTCGGCAATCAAACCTGAAATTTATCATTTGACATCTAGTTTTTTTTTTAGATTTGCGATATTCACGTTTGATAAATCCATGTAGATCTGACTGTGGTAGAGGGAGTAGTACAATTTATTTTTCTCTTCTTTGATAACACCACATTTTTAGTAGATAAAGTTAAATAATCCCTTACAACTAGAATTATCTACAATTACAGTAAAAAAAAACAAAAAACAAAAATAAAAACCCCACTGTAGACTACAATACTGTAAAAAAAAAAAAAAAGTGTGTATGCAGGGGCTGGAGGTGGAATGGCACAAGCCAACCAAAATGACCTTTGAATTTAACAATTTAATTAGCATGCAAGAATAATTGGCTAAACTGAGACATTAAGTGAAGGCCATTAAAAAAAAAAAAAAACAAAAAAAAAAAACAATCAATGGATTAAAAACTGAACCTGATTTATCACTTTCTAGTCTATATATATATATATATATATATATATATATAGATATATACTGTATATAGGGTACTGAAAATGCCTGGACAAAAAGGAAAAAAAAAAACCAAACAGAAACAACCAAAACTGTAACTGACACACTGTCATATTCTACATGATTGCTGGAAAAGTGAACGATTCCAGGGTTCTCCAGCTTTAATAAGATGATGAAAGACTAGAGGACCCTTCCAGATTTGAGGCGATACATTGTCAAGGGCAAATAAATAAAAATGGTGCTAAATTAATAGCCAGTGTTTGAATGTTGCCTTTATATCTTTGCTTAACATATTAGCTTGCGTAGTATTAGAACAGTTTTAAAGGAGGTCCAATTTAATATGAGGCTGAGATTCAATTACCTGCAGGGCATTCGACCAAGTGTTTAGATTCTAAGCGTAGTTAGAGTAAGGCAGCAGACTTTCTAAAGTGAGCATTGTTTTCAAAGGTTACGCTTTTGTTCTGCTGACCCGCAACTTCAACACAGACAAAATATTCTTCCACTGAACGGCAGTAAAACAGTCTTTTTGCAGGTAAGGCGATGAAACTTCACAAAAGGTCAGTAAACATTTGCAGATGATCCAGCTCGTCGTTGTTTTACACCAAAGGCACATTGATGTTATGCGGCCATCTGCCCACCTTCCGTTCCCTCTGTCCAAGCTGTAATTACCAAGAACTGGGACTGAGGACGGGCCGGTTTTCAAAGTGACATCAGATTTTATTTTTAAGGGGACTGGAGCTGTCAGATTGGCTGTCTGAGCTACTGCTCCTGTCAGAGCGTTTCTATCATCACATTTTATTAAAAAAATCCCTTGACCTCTCTTAGAGAGCTGGAAATGGCATCAACAACAGTTTAGGTAAACACAGCTTCAAAATATGGCCTTTGTCCCAATCTCTTTGTTTTTTGTATCTGATTTTATGCATAGCACCAAAAAATGGGCTTATATCTAACATTGATGCCCAGGAAAATTCCAGCTGTCTTTCGGCAAATAAACAAATATCACTGTTCGACTAAAGAGATTCAAGCGTTTGCCCAATTCTCCAAATGCAACCACGTGGAATGGGAGAACAGCTGAGGGGACAGATGAAGAAAAGTGGCTTGTGCAAAGATGTGCGCTGACAGTTGCTGCGTGGGCGATGTTGTTTCACCCAGGGTATTTTATCCATATTCTGTTGTATATCAGCCTTTGTCTTCTTGTTATGTTATGCCGCAGGGATAACCGACCACCACCACCACTTGGATGAAAGCCTAAATACGGAATAAGGAATTACAGTCGGTAAAGTGAGGTAGCGCGCTGCAAGGATTTTGGTTTTGTTTTCCGCATGTGGTGTTGCTGTTGCATTTTCTTTCGTTTTTCTGTATTCAACCGCCTAGCAGTTGCCTAAAATATGCATTTTGAAAGGTTCAATTATTAAATAAGAATGTTTGGGAATATTTTTTGACAGTAAATAGCCTAAAAAACCTCACAGTTCTCTGCACACAGGGTCGCCTTGTAGCACCAACTTGAACTTCCGCTTTCAAAACACAAACCATACCTAAAAACAGGGAGGCAGGAAAGTCATATTGTTGCAGGCTAAGGAAAAGTGATGAATCTGGTTATATCTCCTCTATTATAGGTTATATAACCCATCTCAGACATTCTCATTTGAAGCATCTTTCAAAATATTTACACAGCTCTAAGTAATTATATTCAGTTTTGAATTCCGTCAGAATCACTTCTTGTTTGAACACAATTTAAATGTGGTACTTCATTTTATTTAAGTTTGCTTTTCCCCAATCCTGTCCCAAAACTTCAAAAAGGGACACAGCACATTAGATTATGAAAAGCAGTAAGGAATAAGAGCTAATCTTTAAGGAACCCTTTATCAAATCACTGTTCTTATTATATGCAAATAAATAACATTTTCCGGAGTAACATTACCCCAGTCTTTTCCTGTGGCTTCTACATAGCGAGTCATTGATTCCCAAAATATACCCAAACTCTGACAAAGCCCGAGAGGCGAAAAAGCCTCCCTGCACAACAATTAGACCAGTGCCTCAGAAATAATGCTGTCGTGATTAATTGAGGGTAAAATACATCCTGTGACATCCTGAGGAGGCGCCGAATGTTCGGCGGTTTGAAGACAGCGCTTTATTTCAGCCCCAGCAAGCATGTGTGTGGCGAGCAGCTTCTCCAACTTGACAACGCCGGCGGCAAGGTGATTAAAAACCCAGCTCCCCTGACACCGTGGCTAGTGCTGGAAGTGGGCTCTCTGCGTCTGCCACGGCAAAAGTCACACAGTAGAAATAATTAGAATTAAATTCAGGCGTGGGCTTGATACATTTTAATGATAAAATTGCTTTCCCCAGATTCTTCTCTGATGTCAGAGGTTGACTGGTGTGATTTCTTTTTCTGTAATTCAAACAGTCGTTAGGTGCTAGATTTAGAAAGGTATGGTACTTGTCGCAGGGGAGGTTCCGATGCTCCTTCTTGTCCTCACGAGAATATATTTTGGAGACATTTAAAACCGAGGGGGTCGGGACAACACAAGGGCTGCCTAAAAGAGGCATCAACGGCCTGTTTTTGTGCTGTTTGAGTCATACAGAGATCATGGCCAGACTCCTATGGGCAAAATTAAGCACTGAAGATACATGTTTGCAAAATGTGTCACCTTAGAGACATTCTCCAGTTTTGCTAAAACTTGGGATTGTTCTGTTGTTTTGTTTCGAGCAGCTCCTCTTTTTGCGCTGGTGCCACGTCAGTGTTTGAACAGTGTTGACATGGCGGCACCAGGCTGGACTGATACGCACTAATTAGTATCCCATCTCATCTGATTCAGCCAGACTCTCCTATCCATCCGTCATGTATCAGCATTAGGCAGAAATATACTCCCTTTTGCTCAGATAACATGGCATTACAATGCAAACAGAAATAAAACAAGGACTAAAAGCTATTAAAATTTAAATTGAACTGATAAGGAGGGAAAGGCTGTTTTGGGTTCAGTGTGAACCTTTTACACACTCAGACTTCAAAACCTCTTGTGCTCGTGCCAATGTTCCCTGGATCTATAATAGATGCTAACTCTTCTTTCACAAGTTATAAGAAGATGTCTGAAACATCAAAAGGGTAGGCGTCACTGAGGTTTCCCGTCAAGCGTATCATGTCAGTGCACCAGTGACAGACACCAGGGTAACTTTGAATCTTCCTGTCATTGTAATTGTTAATTTAGAGGTGAAGCCAACTGCGGTAATATCAAAGATCCACATATCCAGGTCCAGGAAGTGTATTAAAATACATTGCAGGCAGCTCTAGCTTTGTAGCGCTGGAAATAAACTAGGTTACTTTCCCTGCTGTCTGGCAGACAGCACCGACAGTGACACCTGCCTTCAAACTTGCGTGCTTTCTTAGTTCAAAGGCAGCTTTTCATTGGGGACCCATCACAGCTCGTGTTCCAGGACTCCGATCCAAGGAAATGACATCAGCACCAAGGTAAAACCAAACAGCAGGTTTGATGCAAAAAATATCCAAATCTCTTGATCAGCAAGAAAAAAAAAGTGTCTCGATGGCCCATTTTTTTTTTACCACCACATGTAATCAACTCATAATTCTTGTAAGATTTATGCTAATGTGATGAGACTTATGCTGCTAATGTTATTACAAATCAGTTAAAAAAAAAGAAAAGAAAAGGTATTATGTGGTTTCCTTTAAATTGTGCATTAGCAACCAGAAAAACACAGCTAAAACATTAAACAAAGTCTAATTTCTGCATTCAAAATCAACAAGTTTGAACAAGATACACTTCTGGCTCTGGGCTACATTCGGGTCAGCATGCAGAAGCCAGTGTTTCACCTTTATTCTCTATTCTTGCAGTCTTTGCCCTCCATCTTTTTAATTTTTTTTTAATGTATGTATTTTTATTCTGTAAAATTTTATATGGCTGCAATGTTCAAAAAATAAAGAATAAATGGGTTTAGCAGTCTGCAGGAAAAAAATAGGCATTGCTGTTTCAGTCTCAGACTGTAGCAGGATGTGGAGATCATTGTTCAATTTGCAAGGTCCATGTTTTGCCCGGTGTTAATAAATATGGAGCGTCTGACCTCCCCTAACCTCGATGCATAATGTCTGTTTTCAGGAGGAAAAATTTTGTGTCTGTAATGATATGGGAACAAATCAGGTAAAGCCATTATAATGCAGGGCATCCTAAAATGTTGCCCTAGTTTTTAAGCAGTCCTTAAAAAAAATGGAAAAAGGGTAATTAAAAAGAACAATAAACAAAAAGAAAACTAATATTCTCCATAACTGAGCAGCCTGTTCCGTCTCAACGGCTGAATATAAATGAATCTTGAAGAGAAAGGTCAGATGTCAAGCTGAACAGAGGGACCTTCCTGCAGCGCCACCTGGCAGTATTACAGGAATCTAAACGGAGCAGATCGTCAAAGCAGCAGACTAAATTTTGTAAAATAAATCTTTTCACAAAAGATTTCACAAACTTCACTCCCTCTCTGTTACGCCAAAAATGACCGTGTGAACTTTAGCCACGTTGACTGGTCCCAAACCACCCTCATCGTTTAAACAATACTCATCTGTGAGTTTTTGTCTATCATTTATGGTATATTATTATTTTATAACACTATATCGTAGTTTGAGTTTGCCTTTTTGCTTAGCCGCCTGATCCCACCTGTGTAGCTGTACCTGTGCCCTATTG
>CAAE01014557.1:1380638-1398658 GCA_000180735.1 Tetraodon nigroviridis
AGGTGCCTTGCTGTGCTCTGGATGAAAATCCAACATGACGGTTTAATAGCGCCTTTGTTGTTTCAAATCTGGCAAAAAGAAAAAAAGAAAAACATTAAAAAAACAACAAAGTGATGAAAATATTGCCTGTAGCTTTATTATTCAAATGGTTCCTTCTCTCTATATAAGAAGGGGGAAAGTCTGCCTCTGCCTGCAATTGGTCAATCTAGACACAATAACTCTGAAAACAGGGGTTTGATCGAAATGTAACTAACAGGGAATTTAAACAGAAGCGCAGACGTGCTGTTTTACATGCTATCGTGAAAGTCCTCAAGCAAATCGCTATCTTTTCGCTACCCAGCGTGTGATCAGACTGAAGCTGAAGATGTCCTTGTGTGTTTTGGGGCCAGATGGCAAACCACTGAATAAAGGCTGTGGCAGCTCTCCGTAAGAGCTGTGAAATTTGTTCCGGCTGGAACAGTTGAAAGTCGAGTGCAGAACTCCCCGTCCTACTGCAGCATGCGTCACATGCCACTCGTCACCTTTGGCTTATGGCGCATTTGTCGCGACAGTATCGTTGTCTTTAGCAGAAGACGCTAGGGCTACCTTATTTCACAAATTCTTACTCATACGTGTGTCTGTAAACGCCTGTATTTGGACTTTCTACTTGAGATTTCTCAGCAATCTCAGCAATCAACAACAATTTCTGCTTTTCCACATTAGCCACGCCCACTTGTGGTTTGCAAACGTTTTCAGATCCCTAAACAAGAACAGGTTCAAGCCCAAGCGACCCTTAGTCGAGCCGCGGAAATGAAATCGTCCTCAACATTAGGAAAATGATCAAAATCGCTTTGATTTTTTTTTTTTTTTTTTTTTAACTCTAACACTAACTCATTTTATGCAGACAAACAAAGTTAATTTACAACTTAAATCCAGACACTACTTTCAGTCAGAGGCCACTGGCGTTGCTTCTCATTCCAGCAGAGGGATGAAATGGACAGAGCCGATTTCATGGGGCGAGCTGTGTGTGCTCTCTGTGTGCTCAGAGTTTAAAGCAGCGTGAAGTGAAAATAAGGGGGCAGCTCTGTTGATGCAGGCCAGCGGAGGCAGCAAAAGAAAAAAAAAAAAAAAACCAAAAAAAAAAAACCTGTTTACTGTCTGCAAATGTTGATGTGCACTGTTGTGGGACTTTGTTTCCTCAAATGAGTCAGGAAATCATCCGCTACTCTCCCAAACCACAACAAGCACACAGGAAGCACTAAACTAAAAGGACACTTTCCAGCTGTTGTTATTTTTTCAGCAGCGTCCACAAAAACGAAGTTTGGAAAAGAGCTTCAACAGTGATTCCTCCTTTAAAGACATCATATCCATGAGAATAATATCAATACATTTTTGGATGCACAATAGTCAGAAGTATCGTGTTGTTTCCAGACCAAGTCAGAAGAGAACAAAGCTTTTCCAGCTTCCTCTGATGCCGCAGCTGTGTCTCGGTCCGGATGGAGTCAGAAACAGAAGGAACCGCCTCGTTGTTTTAACAATGTAAAATAATGCAGCTGGGCTCATTAAAGCAACAGAAGCAAAGTCCTTCGAGTTGGGATCAGAGTTTAACTACCACTTCATGTTGAGTCAGAGTCCTTGGCTCCTTTACCAGCCACATTCAGTCCTTGGGATGCATACAGCATATATTACAAAGCACTCTAACATATTATTCTTTTTTTTTTTCCCTGCGTGTGTGTGTGTGAGGCTTAAGTGCAGTCAATCCACTCCCCATGTGCAGTCACCATGGAAGCACATGCCCTATATTCCTAAGGGCATTAGCTGACAAGGTCACTGGGTTGATTGATGCTAGTCCCCGGAGTCCCCCCCTGTGCGCAGGTTCAACACCAATCTCTATTTCTGGGGTGTTAGAGAGGAGAGTCCCTGTAGGGACCAAAGATACCACTGCAGTCCCCTCTCGGCCCCCTTGTCACATCCAACAGAGGCTCTGCCGCCCTGTACCTGCTGCTTCATGACTCCAGCTTTAAAGCAAAAGACACACCAATTCAAATATAAAAGACACTTCTCATCATGTTGAGTGTATGAAGATGGGTCAATCGGGTAGATTGTTACATTTACAATCCAAAACAAAAGGCATGTTGGAAAAAGACGTCTTTGAGTCTCTACTTACTTATTCACACTCATCTTATGTCTCTGGCTGCATGTACAGTGTGTCAGTCAATGAAAAACTTTGCTCTTCATGGGTCGTGAAATAGTGATTTTTTTTTCGCGATCCTCGAATAAACATGCAACAATATGCTAATGTTTATACTCAGGATCCTTTCAGCTTCCTATAAATGCCAGAGACAAATATGTACAGACCTTTTGCCTCTGACATTATTGCTGTCCTGGATGCCCCTCTAGGGGGAGAATTCTCCCAAGTGGAGAGGGAGAGGGAAGTGTGAGCACCTTTGCTCCTGCCATCATCCCATCCTCTGATGGTGGTCAAAGGGACACAATACTATTGAACATTAGAGCTAAAATAACAAGGATTCACCTTAGGTCTCTCTTTATAGCACTTCCTGGTGTATTTTATGTACTTATAAAAAGGAAAAACAAGGTCAGGCAGAACTTTGCAAACATGGGGAAATCAGATAGGAACAATATAAGATTGTCTATCGGGACAGTTCAACAGCCTGCTTGCATCCAAGCACCAGCTCTTTTTTCAGTTGCAGTCCTGACAGTTGCCTTCAGCTGCATCCCTCTTTTGGTCTAACAACACAAAGCGGCGCAGTCACTATTCCGTTGTTTCAAAGGCAGTCTCGCCCGCTGAGGCGGTGTTTGGCTTCGAGTGTGAGCCTGCAGCATCCAGATGGTCAATTTGTTCACAGTTAAGAAAAACGGACAGTAATTGGAGGCAAACGTGCATGTCTGTGTGAGGATAGGCTTGATTCGGTAAATTTAAAAAAAAAAAAAAAAAAAAACACAATTTGATGCTTTTGTCATCAATTAGGGCCTATCATGAAAGAAGCAGTGTGTGTGGAGGGGATACTTAGTCTCCATTAAGGTTTTAAAAAATTCCTTTTCATATTTTAAGCTCCAATTAAAACCTCAAATAGGCAGATTAGCCGCAGACTTTCCTTGATGCAGCGAGTGCAGTTTAAGGTGTCTGAAATGCCTTTCATCTTAATTATATTCAGTTTAGTCCAGGCACATGGTCTGAACCTTAAACATTTGTACGTGTGCTAATCACTCGCGTAATCCCGGTTTTATCAATACATCTTAACATTCCTGACGTCATTTGAAAGGTTGCCGCGCTTCTCATTTCCATCTGCTGAACCATCGTTTGCGGTCCTACCTTGAACGACGAGGTGCACTTTGGTGGATTTTGGCTTCTTGTTAGTGAGGATGGAGCAGACGTAGGGCCCTTCGTCATAGATGTCGACGTTCTGAATTTTGATGCTGTACTCCGTGACGGCTGTGTTTTCCAGCAAGGTAACGCGGGGATCCAGAGACCACTTCTCATTGCCGGCAAACAGGATGGTGGTGCGGTTGAGCCATGCCACTCGCGACACTTTGCTGTCAACGTTGCACCTGAAAGGAAAAAAATATATTTATAAAAAGCAGTTTAGAGATTTTTAAAAACTATCACTTCAATACAGCTCTCATACAAATACCACTTGAAAATAATAAAAAAAAAAGCTGCCCTTGTTTGATAATGAGGCGCAAATGTGCTACCGGGTTCCACTTGAATTAATTTGAACTTTGACATTTTAAATTTAACAAAATAATGCAGCGCAAAATGCCACCTTTACATATCAAGACCCACTTAAAATAATGGTGTGAGTCATTATTTCAGCTCAGAAAAAGCAACTCTGTGGCCAGCGTACAATGACATTTGTTTGTGCGGGTCTGAGGCAGATCACAGTCGTGTGAACCGGCACTGAAACCACAGCTTTGCTGATAAACTCCATAGTACACTTGTATAAAATCCAAATTTCCATCCTAGCATTATTTCATAATTAGTAAAAGTACTTAGATTCCCCATCAGCAAGCAGGAGCAAAAACCATCATGTCTTTTATTGAGAAAAAAAAAAAAGATCCACTGGGAGCAATTTGGGGTCAGACTTCTACCCAGGAACGCTTCTACATGTAGCTTAAGACTTTTAACTGCTGACCTTTGCATGCGTAAATGACCTGTTCCACCTCCAGAGACACAGCTGAACTTTAGTTACGGTGCACCAATTTGACATCAAGTGTAAAAGGAGTCTGCTGCTATTTTTATTACTTATTTATTTCTAAAAATATGGCCTCTCGGCAAAATCATTTAGACAACTTCCTTAAACGAATCAAACAAAGGCCACGAAGATTTAACTTTAGCTTAACGCAGGCAGAAGTCGTGCTGAGATGTGACTTTATAAAATCAGCAATGTTCAAACAGAAAGCTGGAGTCCTCACTCGAAACGTTCTCATTTAATAACGTGATCACCGACCTACAAATTTCATCAGTAAAGACCCAGGCAAGGTGGACCGCAAATAACCTCATATCCTGAAGCAGCATGCTGAGATGACAAGACCATCCCACCATTCTGCTGGGGAAATCTGAAGATAATGTTGCTTCTGGCCTCATTTCGTTGTGTTTAATGGCCATTGGTGAAATTTCCTAGTCATATCTTCAGTAATCTTTTAAATCTTTTACTCAGTTTAGGCTGTTATCAAATGTCGCTACAAAGGAATTAGTAAATCAATGCAACAGCAAAAAAGAACAGAACAATGTGCAGATAGTATAGCATGAAAAAAAGCACTTTCTTGATGTGTGCCAGTCCTTATCTGGATAAATGAGTGTAATTAGGATATGGTCCAATGACAGTTGATAGCTGTTGATTGGATTAGATGGATAAAGATAGTATTGTTTTGGCCAACTCTTAACTAAACACACTCTCAAACATGTGCTTTGCTCGCAAACGCATCGCTGTATTTTAAATACTCTGAGAATAACTTGCCAGGAATCAACAAAAACACGAGGATTTCCCTGATGAGAGCTCTGTACAAACAACCAGAATCTATACGACGACATTACTGTTGTTTCTCCATGGAGAAAGTTATGTTACAGATCTCTGTTCTTAGAGTGCTTTCCTACTTTATTATTGTTAATACCGTACAGTTGTTTGATAACTTATTTTATTTTCTCTTCTAAAAGGTTACTTTTACACATGCCTTAACTTGACGGTACAAACAGTGTTTTAACACATTAACCTTGTACCCCCCCCTCATAAAAACACCAGTCTTCCTCGGGGGGGAATGCTCCCCAGTTTGTAAACTACTGGATTAAACAATGTTTGTTGAAGACTTAAACATTGCTCGATCAAACACACACTAGAGTGAATGAGCAAAGCTAATGAGTGTACGCTGTGGTGTGCCATGGAAGTGTAAGTGCGGCACATAGCAAAAACAGGTTTTGGAATTTTTTTTAAAAGTTTTGGACACACACACATGAATCAACAGTGACTAATCTCACAAAACGAGGAAGAATTTATCGCAACATGTCGTGTCGTTACTCAGGAAACACACGCTAAGTGCTGTTCAGCAGGTTGCTATTGTAATGAGACGAGTATGTGCAGAGACAAAGGCAAAAAAAAAAAAAAAACCCTACACAAACATGTGGACAAATGGGTTGTAAATACACCCAGCAGACATCTGTTGGTTTGTTACCTCTCAGTGGTATTCGGACTAATATTAGCCTAATGCCTGCTTTGTATTGCTAATGTTCAGGTAGCTGGCTGAAATGGATAAACTCATCCGTACTTGATTTGTAATGCTTGGCAGTCATCCTAAGACTGTTTACAGCCACACACTTCCTGTCACTTTCTGTGTAAATCCCCTGTTAACTCTCACTATTGTCTGCTTTGGAATGAATGCTACTCTCATCTTCTGGATGGCACCGGCGCTGGTTGAACAGGGATTCGCTGGATTTCTGAAAACGAATGTCTACAAGAATCTTTGGCATTGCCTTTGACTTGACTTACGCGTTGTACACCTTTGTGCTTGTTTAGATGGACATGAAATTCTTGCTGCGGCAAGGAGGCATACTCCATTTGTATCAATTTCAAATTAGGATGCCAAGGACTTTTATAAATGTCTCTCGAAGAAAAAAAAAGTATTGCTTTAGGAAGAAGGGCAAGACACAAAGTCACTGCTTCATTTCATTTATACCCAAGGAATTGTGAGTGGAGATGACATTAGTCAGTTTATCACTGCCAGAGTGCTGCTTTGTAGAAATCCTTCATGATAAGATGCAGAAGTAAAAAGCAGGAAATCAAAATACAATTTCTCCTTGCATCTTTATGTGTGTGTGCGCGCACGTGTGCGTGCGTGTGTGTGTGTGTGAGGGAGGAATTTCTAGTCATAAATTTGATTGTCTCTACGGTTTTAGTAGAGATGTTGCTGCTGTTGCTGGTGGACCTTACTCTAACACCGGAAAGAAGGTCCGAATTTGATTGGTTCCATAACAAACGACTGAAAAAAAAAAAAAAAATTAAAAGACAAAGAGTCCTGCTTGAGCCTCGGCTTTCCAATTGTCCTCCTCTAGAATTTTGAATGCCCATGTAATTCTTTTTCATGGGATTTAGCGGTAATTGCTTTCTCCAAATGCGTGTTTGGGTAGTTTCCCTCTTGGGCACAACACCAGAGCTGGACCAGTAGGGATGCTCTTGCTGGTTAAAGAGTGAATGGAGCAGACACGTCGGCGCTGACGCAGTCATCAACAGCACTGACAACAAGAAGGAATTTTTGCTTTTCGCTCTTTTGATTGATATTTTGCGTGGCTGCGTAAATAATGTAGTTGGCATGTCGATGGTGCCAAGAGATGGGGCCCGCTGCCTTCTCAGTACTCTTTGATGAAATGAATGAAACATGACAGGACGTGCCGACAGGCTGTTCACCAGGTCCTGGGCCGACTGCTGAGAAATTGATTGGGAATCTGTGATTTCACCTACAGCAACGTGCAGAGATAAGACACATTCAAAATAGATTTACACACACACACACAGACACACACGCGGCAGAAGCATATTGACGTGCTTTCCATTAGACCTAATTTTTCTTGGCCGTCGTCTGTCTGTCCGTCTTGGCCGTCTGTCTGTCTGTTTAACTTTTATCTCAGAACTTTAAAATTGCATTATAGCATCCGCAACCCAGTCACACATGCAAGATCAACAAGATAGCAAGGTGAGCAGATGGGGACATCCAGTGTTTAGCACTCTCGCTCCCACATTAGCTGCAGGTGGGACTTCGCATTTTGCATAAGGTATATATATATATATATATATATAAAACGCTGTTTAGTTGTAAAATCTAGAGTGTGCACAGAAAACAAGTGGGCAAGCCAAATGGGCAACAGGTAAAAACCTCTTGACTTGACTTTGAGGTGAACTCATAAATCAGGAGGAGAGGGAATTCTATTGTTCTCCGAACATCTGCGTTCATGAGATATCGGGATTAACAAAGGAACAGGCAGCAATTGCAAACATAAAAAGTTGACGACCTGCCGTCACGTTACACTGTCCCAAATGAAAACACCTGTGGCAAAAAAAGGGAAAAAAAATCCATTAATTCACAAACCCCCACCAAGAGCTGCATTTGCATGTCTTTAGCATTCCGTGGAAAACAGTCGATGTGGCATGTCTGAGAAGAGACGGTTACACCCCACAGCGTCTGTGGGACACAGGGACTGACAAAGGATTCATACCAGGGACAGATTATCTATTTTTTTCCCCACTCACTCACAAGGCTTCACTCCAATGGATGACACCAGATGAATAGCATTATTCATACAGTTGTTTCCGTATGGCAGTGCAGGGACAAAGAGAGGCAGCCGTATGGGAGTCCAGCTCTATCACAGCGCTCCATCAAAGTCAAGATGTGAATCAGAAGCAGTGCAGGAATACTCCCTGCAGGACACACACACACACACACACACACACACACACACACATCACTGCACTGTGAGGGATTCCTTAAATGTAATGTATTACCCAGCCTCTACCCTAACACTAACCAAGCCAAATGACCTGCAAACTCAGGGGTGGGCAAATCTTCAAGGAAGGTGTGCCTCCAGGTGAAACCATTGTCTACCTGTAGACTACAAAACCTGTCTTGAATCTGGCCTCTGAGAACTGGATTTGCCCACTCTAACCTTTCCCAACCAGCCTCCCAAACCTATCCCTAGCTACCCTCAACTTAAAGCCAAATCAAACAGTTGGTACAGTTAAGGTTGTAAAGACAAACCAAAAATCTTCCCTTATCTAAGTTAAGTTAGTATTTTGGTGCTCGGTATCCAGCAAATACAAGAACACACACACGTTCCTCTCCGCTGACACTCTGCCATGACCTTGTCTCCTCATTCACAGCTAATCTGTTTTCGGTTGGGGTTCAGCACCATAAAGGTTCTTATTTCTGAACCACCTAAAAGAGTAAACAGCTCGTGAGTAAACGGGAGACACAGAAGCAGAGTTAAAACGCATCTGCAGTCACGGGTGTAAAATGCAGAAATGTCATTGACTTATAGATGATTGTAAAAGAGAAACTACATTCGTAATAGGGTTTTAGTTTAGAAAACAAGTGGAAAAACTGGAACACTAAAAAAAAGGAAGTGTATAATTTTCAAAACACAAAACGGACAAACTTGCTGTGGCTGTTTTTTTAATCGTAATACTGCAGAAGGTCTGTGTAGTGGATAATCCACAACTTCAGACTGTCGTTTATCTGCCGCCCAAGCTCTGTTGGCGCTTTTCACCTTACAAGCTAACTTGAATTCAAGGGTCAGGCCTCAAATTAGTGTGTAGGGTCGCTGGTAGCACTATGGTGGTTGCGTCTCAGAATTCAGGACCTTTCTCAAAAAAAAAAGAAAAAGTCAGTCGCTTTCCTGTCTGGGTAGTGTACAGAAATTGACGGAACAATGGATCGAGTATTTCATTTGAAACAACAGTCATCAAAAATAATCGTTCTTGAGGACATTGTTCTTCAGAACATATGCACCGCAGACCTGAAGCCTTGCTCTAGAGGTTTTTAAACGAGCTGAAACGAGTGAGCCACTAAAACGCTCACGGCTGCGCTAATTTGTTTTTTTTTTTTTTCTTTTTCTGTGGAAACTTTGATTAAAATGCTCATCACAACAGCCGAACAACTAAATACGGCGGGAGCACTTTGTCCTTTCAACACTGAGCATTCAACAATACAACAAATGATTACCATAAATTATTCACAAAGTATTCAGCTATTCAAGGTCATGGCCACTGGCTGTTGCTTACACTAAATTGATGCCAATGCCATGTCACAATTAATCACAAGAAAGGGAAAACCGGTGGGCAGGCATCCAACTTGGGACAAAGATTCATCATTAAAATAGTGAGTGAAAGCAGGAACGGCGGGAAGCGCAATAATTGCCAGACAGACAACCTTTTTTTTTCCCATTATAATAAAAGCTCCCATGCCTATGATTTCGATACTGAAGCCAAAAGCAAAGCCTTGACCACGGGCAAATTTCTGATTTCCTGAGGCAACACTAACAACGTCTCAAAACGGCAAACGGCGTCATATTAAAACCCAACACTGCCTGGATTAAGTCAAGCAAATAGAGCAGATGCTTGCAATAAAGTTTTGCTTAGTTTCTTCCAATCCTGACACCAGGTCTTTAAATAGAAATCACATTTGCATGAAGAAAAAAAAAGAAAACAACAAACAATTATCAGATGCAGGCTGATCACGTGAAGCCTGAAGGATTTCAATTTATGTCCTAGCAAAAAAATAAAGAAATACATAAATAAAATGCCAAATAGCTTGTCACGTTGAAGTCCCGCTCTGGGACACGTGTTCTGCGATTCTTCGACAAAAACAAAAAAAAAAGGAGGCAAGACAAGGTCAGATCAGACCTCTTTTCGGAGATACCGACCTGCTGTATGGAGACGCTCCTGAATGCACCACTTCTGCTTTCTTCAGTGAAAATGCAGACTGGCAGGGAATCTAAATGCTGTCAGACCACCCAGCATATTTTTAGCCCTCAAGTAAAGCGACAACTAAGGAGAAGCGCTGACCCCAAAAAATGGGATCGGTTACAGGGTGTTCTTCTGTTATCCTACGTGCTGTGAGATCATTATTCTTTCTCACCGCTGCTGGGCAGAAAAAAAAAAAAAAAAAAAAAAAAACACAAATAGAATAAGGATACATTTACTTAATGTTACAACATGGCTGTGAATCTTTGAAAGTGGCATTTATTTTAAAATTTGCAGGACCACCACCACCACCACTACTACTACTTACTACTACTACTACTACTACTACTAATAATAATAATAATAATAAATGAGATGTGAAATCGTGAATAAAATGGTGCAAAATTGGAGTCTTTGTACCAGCATGTTTCTCTGAAATGTAACAGCCGAAGTAGTAAAACTGATGTCAGAGGAAAGTTTTCTGCGACCATCTTTAGGGTTCAGAGAGAACGCTCCCAAGAAAGAGGAACTATCCAGTTGTGTTAGCAGAAAAAGGACTTGCTGGTGCGAGACGTCAGAAAAAGGCAATGGTCGCTCAAAATAACCATAGAAAAGCATCTCGGACCACACAATAGGTAAAAACCTTGAAGAAGATGAACCAGTGGCGCTCCTGACAGGCTGGATAAAATTGGATAATAGAAGATCGGGAAAAAACGTTTCCTGGTCTGACGAGTCTCAATTTCCACCACCGACATTCAGACAGTTAATGTCAGAATGTAGCGTCAACAACGCGAAAGCACGTACAACAGTAACTCCTGATCATATTTATAAGCAGTGTTGACCCAAAAACCCATTCAGTAGTGAATGTACCAATAACATGATTCATTCATATGTTCCTGAAAGTCTTGTGTGAAAGGTTAAGGACAGACATAATGTTGGCTTTTCCTTTTCAAACTACTGCAGCAATATAATTCAAGGATGGTAGCACTAAATATGTGCTGGAGCTCTGATTATTTATGTGATTATGAAATGAACTCCTCTTGACATCTTTTTTTTTTTTGGTTACTATTTAGAACAGTCTGACCCTTGAACTATTTTGAATATGCATAAGCATTTGTGATGTGTTTGTTTTGCCTTTATATTGGTATAAAAGCAGCGTTAGTGCTGTAGCAAACATGCTTTCCTGCTTAGAGAATCTGTCGGCGCCTGATTGTGGGGCCTTCACGACTAATGCTGATTACGCCAGGTTTTGAATTTTAATAAACAACCTTTGAGAAGGCTGGATTTTTGTCTCGCAAGTATTGCCCTTGCTGTCTGAGTACAGTGTGCTTGAGATGCACGTGTCGCATTAGAGAGAAGGGCGATCCGCCGGGACTGAGCTGAGCATCCCGAAGAGCTCAAAAACCGCGCTCGAGTCCGGAGCACTCGCGGCAGAACTTCTGAATAATGCATTTGGACATAAATTACTCTGCAACGTTTCAAGAAGATTTTGTTTACTCAAGGAAAAAAAAAAAAGAAAACATGGATTTTAGATCTGGATCTACCGTTTTTGTGCATCGACGTGTTGTTTCTTAGCGTTGCAAGGAGCTCTTTTCTGAACTGTTTTCAGATTTCAGCATTTGTACACTGTGGTTGCTGATTGAACCTGATTCACTCTGGTCCCTTCAGAGCCAACCAGGCTTTCTGCTTTACCAATGATGTCGAGGTCAATGTCAAAGATAAAGAAGAAACCAGCGTCAGCGTACATCCCATAAAAACGACACAGACTACAGATTAGGGTGGTTGCCAATATATTAAAAACTGAAAGAATGGCAAGAGATCTCAGACCTCTAAAGGTGAGATTCATCAGAAAATGACCAATAAGAGGAAAAAAACACACTTTTAACACATTTTCAATTAAAAAAAAATAAATAAATACAAAAAAAACCCACTTGAAAACTAAAAGAGGCAGCTGTCAGTTTGTCCTCTGTATATGTGGAACTCTGAGGGCGGGAGGAGAGTGTACGTCCCTGCAAAACGTGGAGGAGAACCACTGGGCTCACACGCCGCAGCGCTCCATCAGAGAACATAATCTGCTGCAATCTGAATCACCCTGGAGGTTTCCTCAGTGTTTGAAATGACCTTAGACTTTCAGAAAAGGCAAAAGGTGAGGAGGAGCCGGGAAGGGGGTAGCCTTTCTGCCGCTGCTCGCCCACATTAGCAAGAAGACGCTGCCGCAATTACTGACAAGGAAGACCGAGAAGCAAAGAAACGCCATGATGGCCTCTAAGCCTTATTAACTGTCCCGCCGCCGCATGATAACGGCAAGCCTCTGTTGATGAAGCGGCTTCTGGATAACGACACCGTGGTGCTTATAGCGGACTTCACTCCACAACAACATAATTAACAGCTTGTTGACAGCGTCATTAGTGACAAGTGGGTCATCGTGTGATCCCGGAGTGCCACAAAGCTGAGACTAGATTCAACTTAAGGAGGACTCAAAGGAGAACATGCGCTGAGCCATAGTAGACTCCGTTTGGGTAGAAGATTGCGCTAGGCTAAACCTGGATGGATGACTAGATAGATAGATAGATGGATGGATTTACACATAACTATAACTTGATAAAACCAAAGGTGTAGCAGTATTTGTTACTGTGAATGTCATCTGTTACATCGATTCTGAAAGTCCTCCTTTGCTAGATGTAATCTGAAGTGCTGCTATTGGTCACTAAATGTGGATCAAGTCCAAACTGATGAGAGGCTAGATGAAAAAAAAAAATAAAATCCTCTGCAGGATGTCTGGGTGGGCTCTTCATCAGAGATAGGGTGAGAATTGAGGGTCAGCATCCGGCCAGCATCCATCTCACCGACCTGACACTGGATAAGTAGAAGAAAATGGATAGACGGATAGATGGATGGATGGATGAATGGGTGGGTGTTATGCTATTTCGTTTTTTGACCAGAAAAGCTGCCCTTATATCAGCAACCAATTGCAAGACTCGCATGGAAGCAAATGTAGGACGGACGTCTTCAGATCTCAGCTTGAATATATAAACATTAAACTTTTTTCTAAATGTACCACATAGTTTAGAAAGCTAAATCTTTTTTTTTTTTTTTTTTTTTTCGAAGCGTTGCGGAACACCTGCATCATTTCTCTCATTTCCCGCCTCCACAGATGGAAGCGAACATGCGACTTTCTCGTATTAGCTTCAATATTTAGTCTTGAAAAAGCTCATATCATTTCAGACGTATCTCCACCTGCATGACTGAGCAATGGAAGCTTCGGCTTTCAGTTGACATCTCACTAACAAGCGTGACACAGGCAGAATAACTACCCGAGACTGAAATAGAAGCCTCTGCGTGCTCGCAATTGTCAATTCGGCAGGGTGAAAGATAGCCAGATTCCTGGGCGATACAGCTGTCCATCAGCCCATACAATCAGTTTTCCTTATCTTTCATCAATCTGAATTACCACGGACAGCTTCAGATAACTGGCAGCCAATCCTGGCCCTGCGGCATTCGTCTTTTCCAACCACTGGTTCCATTTCCACATTTGACGCATATAGAAAAGGATGGCAACTGTGTGGTTTTTTTGTTTGTTTGTTTTTAGGCAGATTCTTGGAATGGAAAAATTCTTAACCCATCAGACGGGACTCTGTTCCCAGACCGGATGCAGCTGACAGGTTTTCTGCCTGTAACTTTTTTTTTTTTTTTTGGAGTTCTGAATGTAGGTGCACTTCTCACACGTTGTACTTTGTACAACTTCAACTTGTACTTTAATATTTCTTTTAATCTGTATATTTGTACTAAATTTGTACTGATTCTGCCATCATAACCAAAGCATTTCTCTGACAGGGGAATTGTCAAGGGAATGGTGTGATAAAAAAAGTCCACTATTCTTATGCAAAGTTAAAATTTAACATTGGTGGTGATTTCAGGACAGTAAGTCAGCTTTTGCTGCCTTCTAAAACAGGTTTGTGGAGCAAAATGTTGGAATCCTAGAAATAACTTAAAGGCCAAGTCTGTAAATGTGTCATCCAGCAGGTACCACAGCATCAGGCTCTGAGATGCTTCTTTGTCCTCACAGTCAAACATGATATGTGTATTAGTTTACTGGAGATCCTGATACAATCTCAGGTTGTAAAATAGCAATAAACCAACACAAATGCTGCTTCTCCTCAGATTTCAAATAGCCAGGCTACACAGGGCTCCTCTGGTCTATATTCTCTGGCGACGGCCATGACCACAGACTAGCATCTCTGACAGCCTCGGGATAAAATTGGTTTCTGTGGCTCCTCTGGTTCTCCTCAACAGCGGTGTCTATGCATCATTTGGATGCTGGCAGCTTCCACCCACTTGGATGGCTTTGTGACTGATTTATCTGCTGTGCTGCTTCAAACGTCATGGTTTCCCAGATGTTCGTTCAAAAAGGGAAGGAAAAGAAATTTAAAAAAAAATCTGCTGTTGCCAGTCAACATCTTAAACTCTCAATGTCTTAATTCCTTCCTAATTGCTCTTGTCTCAATCAGAAGACGTCAACATTGCAACTGAAAACACTTCAGAAGGGTTTTATTACTCTTATTTATAGACTGAATACATCAATATATAAATGCATGCGTAAATAAATACATGTCCATAGAAAATAATCTCAAAAATCTCCTTTTGATAACATGTTTGTGTCTGAGGAACCCGTAAAACTATTTTAACCAGTATTTTTCATATATCCCCCTTTAAAAAAAAAAAAAAAAAAACATTTTTGAGACTTTGTTGGTGATTTGGGGTACATGCTACATTAGCAGCAGAAGATTAAAGAAGACGCTGCACGGAAAAAACCTTCCACAGCACATCAAGCACTTGGATTTGTGTGGAAGACAGTGTCTCCTACGTGTATACGCAAGCATACGCACGCCGGGGGATGAGACTTGGACAGCTAATAACCCATCAAAAACCCAGACCGTGTTATCTGCGTGAGGCTTCTGTGCGAGACATCCCGATGCTTCACAACATGACCCCCATTTTGCAGACAAATCAGATCTTTAGGCGACGGGCTAATTGCTAGGAAACTTGCAGTGTGACCCATTAGGATTTCTGTCCCACTCACTCACCCACACACACACACACACACACACACACACACACTCCAAAGCGACATGACAGGAAAGTGAGGGACATAGAAATACTGAGATTAATGGAGGGGGAAAGAATGTAGGGATTCAGAGGGAAAAAAGAGATATTTCTGCCCTAATCAGTGGGGCTAGCACCAGGCACAGGGATTATTAGTTAGCTCACAACATTTCACAGCTTATTTCAGGAGTTCAATGAGACATGTCAGACATTTTTTTTCTTTCAACATAAATGATAACATCAAATCCTATTATCTCAGAGGGCAGAAGGTTCGGTTTGATCCCCACTAAAGGCATGTGTCAACTTTTTTCTTCTCTTTTCAGTAGACAAGACGTTCGATATTGCAAGAATGCAATAAATGCAAGACGCCAAATGTAAATTGGAAGTCGTTGGGCAAAGTTTATCTGATAAACTATCTGTTTTAGACCGGTAAATATTTGGCTCAGGGCATTTACACAGACAAGCCTGACACCTTTTTTTTGTTAAATTTTATTTTATTTTTTTGAATACCTGTTTGTTTTTTTTTTACGTATTTAAGCAAAACACTTAAAATAGTCATTTTTAATCATTCCAGTGAATTAACAAATTGAACTAGATGTCAAATGTCTGTGATCCTGTTTTTCTTCAAAGTTATTTCAAACTACTGGTGTCAAGTTTAACAAAATTATTTATTTTCTTTAATTAAATGTGTTGATTTTTAGAGCGTAAACTAACCTCATGCTGATGTGCAGCGGTGTGTAAAGTGATGTGTGAAACACAACAAAAACCAGCTGGCCCGGTAAAACAGAGAGAGAACCATTAAAGATGTCAAGACAGAGTTTTCTATCTTTCAGAGCGTCACAAACTTGAGGTAACAACTCAGTGATGTGTTCATCACATGACTTTGGATCCTTCAGCTCTTCTACACAATGAAGAAGACAGCAAATTATAATATGATGGGCCGTCTTTATACAATAATGCACACACACACACACACACACACACACACACACACACTACTCTTTCACACAGATCAAGAAACTTTCCCAATACTTGCTAAGTAGCTATCAAACATTTGCTTGATTAAGGACAGAGCTGTACTGGACAGACTTTTCAGCTGTGTATTGGCAATCTAAAACCAGTCAGTGGAAAAAAAAAAAATAAAATAAAAAAAACACTGCACAGTTGAGAATCGATGCAGCCTTTCCTTCTCCTCGTCCTCGTCCTCCTCCTCCTCCTCCTCCTTATCCCCCCTTGCTGCCTGCACCGCGCAATTAACTCCGCCACAGAATTTTGGCGCCTAAACATTTAACATTACGTTTGTCTGTTGTATGCCTTCTTGTAAATCAGCTTTTAGAAACAGAATTATGAGACCGAAACCAGCGCCGATATTTCAGAGGGGAAGTTGCAACTCTGTGACACTGAAGCTCGAGCAAAGCTGCGGCATCGGGGCTCCGAACAAGCTTGTAGCTAATTTAGAAATGAACTGTGAGCCCTACAGGGGAAAATAATGCTTGTACTTTTGGGTATTTCAAACGCCGGGTTGCGGCAAGAACCCGATATCCTGCTTTCCCACCTTGTTAATCTGCCGCCAGCGCTTCCGTTTCTGCACGACAGAAGGAGATGTTTGCTCCGACAAAACCCAAAAGCCGTCCCATCTGCGGTGCGAATGTGCCAGATACAGCTGATGTGGCTGCACTTTGTCGGACATGCTGCTCTGTTTGTAAAATATCGGAGACGCCTTTCATGTGTTCTCTTCACTAATTGGCTGCAGTTCAATCGTGGCGTGGACCGTCATGACCACAGACACTCTCCGAAAAAAGGTGATCTTTTGCCCCAGCCCAGCAGTTTGGGTTTAAGGAAGAGACCGATGGTGGCCTTCCCTGAAGTGGCCTTTTGAGATCCGGAACCGACCCCCCTAGATTGCTCCCCTCCACTACATCTTTGGGATGAGGATAGTTATTTGCACCCATTCCAGAGAGAACGTCATTGGTGAAGGTGAGTATGGATTACTCCGAGTGGGCAAATTCACGGAAAAGTGTACCCTAAACACACTATCAGCACCATCGGGTCTTTTCCTACTTCTTGTATACGTATAGGAAAAAACAGGAGAGCAAAAGAGAAGGGGAAAAAAATCCAGAGGTTATTATGAAATGACAAGGTTTCTTCTATTTCGTTCGGTGAACTGAACTTGCTCCAGGGCGCTGCGGCGCACTGCTTCGCATTCAAGCTCTGGCTACATTCTCCTCATCTATTATCTTATTCGGCAATCACTGCTGACGAACCCTTTCCCGCAGGAACGATGTCATCGCCGCACTAAACGTGGGGTCATCCTCTGCGTCCGTGTGCGTAAAACTAAACTCACTTTATCTGGAGTTTGACTTTAATAGGCATCTGGGAGAGAAAAAAAAAAACAAGGATCTGCTGTATTAATTCATTTTATTTCTGGTCTGTTTAGCACAGCATTTTATCCGGGCGACCCTGAACCTCAAAAAAACCTCTGCATAGTGCCGACTGGATTAATACCGCTGCGGTCTCTGCGTGATGAAAGCGGGTGTGCAGGGGTTTTCTAGTCACATTCCCTCCAAAAAGCAGAAAGACTTTGGAATTGTCAGCAACAAGACGGAGCCAGAAACATAATCAACTTCTGAATAGGGTCTGGCACATGTGAGCCTTTCAGAGACACAACGCTTTCCTCCCAATGGACCAGACACAAACATGTCAACACGTGTGAATAATCCTTTAAACTCTAGGCGCACACACACACACACACACACACACACACAGCTTCACCAGAATCAACTGCTGCAGCAAGGATTTGCAGCCTGCCTTGCTCTGGAAACCTGCAGCCCTTTTTGCCTTTAATTACAAAAAGCCAGCCCCGTAAAGAGATGGAGCAACTGTTTCCTGAGCTGGAGCGACTGTTAGCTGTGTCACAAAGGCGATACGTGAGACTCCACGTGGCCTAGATTCCCCCCAACCACCCCCATATTC
>CAAE01014557.1:1398810-1417615 GCA_000180735.1 Tetraodon nigroviridis
CTTCTGCAATAACAACGTCAGAGGAAAGGTTGCACCTGATAACACCCCCCTGCCAACAAATTGCTCTTCCATTGTTGTGGCTCTGTTTCTCCCTCTCTCTCTCTCTCTATTTCTGTCTTTCCCTCACTCTTTCCCCCCCTTCCTTCCTTCCACAAACACACGGCGTACAATTAAAACCTCATCTTCTAGCGGCGGCGTGATAAAAAGGATACACTTAGCTCGTCTTCAAATGGGTGAATATGGAATCTGCGGAAACTCTATTGTGCCCTGCTGAGGGATTCTGGGAGCAGCTCCTCCTCTGGGCTCAGTTAAGGTTCGGATTAGCGGCTGCCGCCGAGTTCATGGCGCCTGAGTTTCAGTCTGTTAGGCATCTGGCTAGAGACTCGTCTTTCACTTTATTTAATACCATTTCCCAGCACAGTGGGGAGGAAACAAAGGGGAAAGAAATAAATTATTTACTTGTTTCCCGCGAGGTAGATACTGAACTAGCTAGATGCCAGTTATGTATGTTGGGTATAGAGATTATGAATACAACAATGATTTATCATGAGTTATTTGCATATATCAAGAGCTCTACTGCTTTCTTTTTAGTTTTCATTTAAAAGCTTCATTTCAAATTCTAGTTCTGATTTCCAAATGCGTCCACAACAACGTGCCTCTTCACCGGAGGCGCATTAATATGCAAGTGATTATAAAACCCATTGCCTGCACCAACAATGTGGCTAATTTTCAAACGTTTAGGCTTGCTGTTCATCTCAGCAGGTCTTCGAAACCTTACCAGACCTCTGAGATGTCAGTGTTTCGGGAGCTCAGCGTCATAACCTGAAAATAACAAAGCCGACGAAAGGCGCGGTGAAGCCAGGGGCTAAAGGCCGTCATTACCCTCCGCACCACCTCCACTCAATCAGGAGCTCATTCAACCCTGGACCGATAAGTTAATGTCACGCCACTATTCTAACCATGGCACAGGCGGGCATTCTGCACGGACGCACGGCGACAGGCTGGTCTGTCTAGGCTGTGGAGCGTGAGAGCATCACAGAAGGCCCAGCTGGTTCCCACAGGAAGATGGATGAGGGGAACTCAGAGGTGGAGGGTGGATCTCGGCAGATGAGCTCCTCTGCTGCTTCGCGTGCGCGCAAGTTTTCTTTAAAACAAACAGCAGAATGGATTTTCATCGCAGCATTGCTGAAAAAAAACTTAAGAGTGACTTTAATTTAATTTAATTTCATATGCTGGTATTCAACTGGTCCGGTAGGTGTTCACAACCCCACCGATTGGTCGTTATATCATCGATATCACCATACGTTAGCGTGGAACTCTGTCGTTGTTCAAAAACATGCCTTCTTGTCTGTTTACCTGAAAATTTCTTCTCACAGTAAAAAGCAAACAGTATCTGGAAGCAGCTTTAAGCTATCACATCACAACTTCCCTCCTTTACCCTGAGTCCATCACTGTCATCACAGCATTGCATCACAGAAAGAAAACACACAGTTTAAAAATACACTCAGTTGAAATGCGCGACGCTGTGAATGCTGCGAAGGTGTCATTTTTTCTTAGATGTGAAGATGATTTTCTCGCCTTTTTTCCCCCTTTTTTTTAATGTATGTGCTGTTCCTGTTGTGAATATGTGCGCTGGATTGTGCAAGGAAAACACAGCATCTGTATCTGGGGCCGTTTTGGCTAGTTTTGACACTTTTATTACAGCTGTCTGCAGCTTCACAACCTCAAAGAAAACACTAGTTGTTGTTTTAGGTGAAACATGTTACAGTTGTGCACATTTGGATAGTTTTACACATTATACACACGTGCGCGTCATCGTCAGGCACGATTGGACCACCACCGCTAACAAACTCTACCTCAACCCAACTGAAGGCATCTGAAAGATGGTCTGGCAGATAAGTCGTTTATGAAACGTCAAAGTGAAAAACTAAGAATCTGATCTTTATTAAACAGGGACGAGCCGGCGTCTGCACAAAAAGAAAACCAGGGACCTTTCGATGGAAAGCCATCTGTCATGTTGGTGAGAGAGTAGGAAAACGAAGAGAGAAAAGACAGCGAGAAAGAGAGAGAAAGTGGAAGTTGAACACGTACTCTAAACAAGCCTTCTAATATCCCGGGAGAGGAGGGCTTTTCACAGCTTCCGTGCAAATGATTTACGATAGCTGAAGACTGTGTAAGCATGTTTATATTTGTTTATCATCAGCCATGTGATCCTTCCAGGTTAACACAATTTAACATGACGAATGTGCCCTTTCTTTTTGTGTGACCAGACAATAATGACATGACTTCCATTTTAATGCTAAGTGCTCAAGACAAGATTTAAAATACCCTTTGGGCTAACGTTTGATCAGCTGCGAGCCCCTTTCAGGTTTCTGTAATCTATGCCACTATAAACTGCATGCTTGATAAACCATTCAACTCTGCATTTATTCTCCAGCTTAAATATTAATATACCTTTTTATTATTTATATCAAATAATAGATCGGCTCTTAGCTATTATCATTGAATATGTATTCTATTAATCTTGATCATATCTTTATTGTGAAGCATGAGAAAATGCCTTTTAAAAGAAAGGCCAATTAATATTAAACATATGCGTGTACACGCACATAGACACACAGGCTCACACACACACACACACACTTCAAAATAAAGGCTTTAAGGTTACTTGTCTAATGGCATGAATATTTTTCTGTTTTTAATTTTGTGTTATGCTTGAGATGTTTCCTTGCATGACCTTGCGGGGTTTTTTTTGTTTATTTGTTTGTTTGTTTTTTGTCATATCTGGTAGGATTGTGTCTCTTCTGGGGAAACACTCAGCAGGGTTTCAAAACACTGTTACTTTGCAGGCGTGAATCCAAACGAACTGCAGATTTGGATAATCATTACCTGTTACAACATTCACAAGCCGACTTCACACGTTCAACTACAATAGTCCTGCTAGCTAGCCACCTGGGGGGTGGGGGGCATTAGAAAAAGTCTGTGTGTTCTATGTGTGAAACTGCAGGCTGGAAACTTTTTAGGTCCTTAATGTTTCAAAAGCCTGATATTGCTTTTACCCTGGATGACAATAACCATAAAACCAGTCTGCTGGCTTTGCAAAAATAATAAAAAATAAAGCTACACACATTTTTTCTACTTTTTTGAACAATTACTAAACCTTTTTCCTTTCTGGACTCCAACTCTCCTATACATTTTCCAAAGATCATTTTAATATAAAATGGTTGCTCTGCACTTTATTTAGTTTTCCTAGCACGCACCCCTTATCTACGTCACATTTTCAGAAGGTTTTTTTTTTTCACTAAAACAGACAACAGCTAAATACAATGAGCCAGTCTTCATGTTGAGGTGAGGCTGCCTCTGTGCAGTTCTCCACACTACACCACCTACATGTTTACTGGGGCTGCACAGGTTTAAAAAACATCCTTCCACCTATTTTCTCTTAACTGCTACTTCCCCTTTGACAGGGGACCAGGGGGGTCGCCGTAGCCCATTCCAGCAGTCATTGGATAAGAGGCCAGACCACCGGAGTGCGCGCACTCACACACACACTCACTCAGACCTCCAACCAACCTAATGAGTGTGTTTTGCTGGAGGAAAGCAGCGTACCTGGAGATCAGGCGCACGCAGAGAGAGAACCTCAAAACTGCCAGACATGGCACCAAACCTGCTCGCTGTCTTCACAAGGAAAGCCCAACATAAATCCATATGATCCAATGAATCAGTGTCTAATTAAAGACGCAGAAATGACCTTGAGGAAGCCCTAATCCTCTTTTACAGCTGTTCCTCAGTCTGGTCACGTGACAGCAAATTCAACAACCTGCAACACCTGCAAACCGCCAGGATAAAGCATGGACAAAATCTAAGATTTATTTATAAAAAGAAAACAAAAAGAGCAAAATGGACCTTGTAGCTCAGATTCAGACTTGCACAAGTGTCTTAAACAGGTACAAAAATCGACTCCAGTTCAGCAGTAAGAACTTAAAACTGCACTGTGCTGAACAGCCAACACACTATTACGAGTGCAACACCAGAGCACCGGTACCGTGTTGATTAAAAGGCTGCGCACCATCTGCCATGTTGTGAAGGCTGCACAAAGAGATTGATGATGTTTATCATGTTTCTATAAAACTCCAGAGGTGGCTTCAAAGCCAGCTCATAACTGGCCCGCAAATCGATATCTGTATGTCAGACAAGGCAAAGCTGATGGAGGAGCTGGCGCCATCATGTGCATGTGTGTGCATCTGTGTGTGTGTGTGTGTAATGTCGGTCAGAAACCGAAGCATCTGCTCCTGAGCACACCTATTCCAAAGGTAAAAAATAGGTTCCAAATGAATCGAAGCGTTAGCTTGAAACAGAGAGCTGCAGCGTTAAAGATAAAGAACAAAGAAGAGGAGGATGCATGTAGTTTGTACAGCTGAAATCAGCTGTAAACTGCATGCAAGATGCATTTTAAGAATGGATGCGACTTCTTACAGGGGCCGACTGATAGATTTCATCCTAGACTTGTTCATATTTGAATTTTATAGACTAATTTGAATTAACCACTCCATTGTTCCCCTCTTCTCCTCACCATTTATCCCAATCAAATCCGCACTGTTTCACGCCGATGAGGGCCTTTAATTAAGCCGTGCTGATTCATCGTTGAAGACTTTAAAGCTGTAGGTTAGATAAGGACTGCAGTTACCATCTGACAGCATACCATGAATCTGGTCCTTATCTCTCGTTCCTATCGGTCGTATTTATCAAAACGTTATCTAATCTCTCTTTACCGTTGGCTTTTACAAATAGACACCAGTGCATGTGAGTATTTTTCATATCCTTAAAGAAGTGGTGAAGTTTCCGTTATAGATTGGTGTAGATTATGTAGAAAACTTGGGGATTTAGGACGCTGTAATAATAGCAGGGGGATATTACGGATGCCTTTTTGAGATTTGCTCGTGGTTTATGAGAGTAGAAGATGTGGATTCTGGTTCATTTTCTGGTATTTTAGGTTAGATTGCATGGCTGAGTGATTGGCAGTGGTAGAGTAATGGCCTATTATTACACACACACACACACACACACAAACACACTCTAATATAGAACAGGTTATATAAAAATTTGCTGTCATCGGAAAAGTTCAAACATCTTGGTTTACTGTTTAAAAAAAAAATTCTGTACGCTTTGTTCAGGTTTATTCAAAGGGCACACCATTAATGCAACATGCTAAATGTCACAAGCTCTAGCGTAAGATGTACACGTTTATCCTGGGGTTTATTGAAAAGATGGCAGCAGAACTTGCGCATTCCAAACACGACACCGACATCTTGTTACCTTTGCTTTAATTCCCTGTTCGGACGGAACGGTTATGTAAACCAATATATCAGCACACGCAGAGATGTGGATGCGAATTCCTGTCTAGGTACTTCTCAGGCAACGTGTTTTAGAAATGGTGACCTTTTCTGTAAGCTGCAAATGCAGTTTGAAGTTCGCTACAGGAGCATTAAGTGACTCCCACAGGTAGATTCATGTATAACTTCAACTTTCTTCTCCGCTGAGTCATTTCTGAGGTTTGAGACTCGCTCTACACGAGAAAAACTTAAACGTTAGACTGAAGAAGTAATCAGTAGGAGGCGATTAGAACTGTTTTAAATCTTGTGAGAAAGCAAACGCTAATAGATTATTGTCCATCTGTATAGACTTAAATAAATAAATCGATATCAGGCCGTGCTTAAACCTAGGACTCACGAGCAGTAAAGGGAGAGCGTCGAGAGCTGCTCATATAAACGATCAAAAGGTGAAAATCACCAATATGGCATTTTCAGTTAATGCAACCCGCTTTTTAATTTTCAGATGATTTTTTTATTTATTTATTTATTTTTTTTTCTGGATTTCTCTTTAGGTTGCAAAAGCAACGTGCATCAATGCATGAGCCGCAACCCTGGTGGTTTACCGACTATCCTTACCAAAGTCCATCCTAGCAAACTGGTTTATCTCTCTTTAATGTTATCTGTAATGGTATCTTTAATGAGTCATAATCAGATTTTGCTGAACCAAATTTGCGATTGAGGCTGATTGCTGGAATTGAAAAAGCAGCAGCCTAGGCAGTCTGAGCGCATCCATCATATGGTCTGAATGAGCATGCTGGTGCTGGTGCTGGTGCTGTCTGGCTGGCTGGCTGGCTGGCTGGCTGGCTAAGTGACTGACGCGGCTCATTGCGGCAAAGCATACAGAGCTAGGATTGTGGTTGTGCTTGAAAAAGTTTGTAAAACAGATGACCAGTTGGGGTTTAAAAATGTGGCCCCATTCATGTCTCCAAGCTGGACGAAGGATCAGATGGAGGATGGGCCACAGAAAAGTGCCCCACCTGGTGGGGAACGAGCCTCTCACAGGGAAAATCAAATGATTCTTCCAAAACAAGCTCCACCCAGCCTCGGGGGTATCAGAGTTCATGTCAGACAATTACCAGTATTTGCATTTTCTTCACGACACCTTATTACCGAGGACATCCGTGGAACTCCGCAGTGTCTTCCAACTCACTGCTGCTTAATCTTTACCTCTAAAGAAATAAACGCTCAAAGGCTACAAAATGGAATTCAAAGGGTGGCCCATGATGGGGCCAGCTGCAGCCTGGTTTCCTCTTGACACGTACGAGTGACGGATAGTTGTGCCATACTTCATGGCAGCTTATTGAATAAATGACTACATAAATAGATACATTTGGACTATGGGTATGCGCAGTTGTCTAGTTGCACATAGCTGCAGTTTAAAAGCTTGTGAAAAATCAATAGTGCAAGAATAGAATTGTACATGACTTGCAAGCTTAGTATGTGATGCACAAAAAGTAGCTGTATGTACTACTCTTATTATTATCCAAGAGTAGACTTTGTGTTCATCTGGACTTGCCTTATTATTGGTATAAAATAAATTGCAAGCAAAGTGAAAATTATGCTAAAAGTATTTGCAAAGACCAGAGGAAAATAACTGATTTGATTTTCTGTTTAATGGCACAAACATCACTGAAAAAAATTAAATCATGTGTAAGATTATGCTATCCACCGCAGATGCCCGTTGATGGCTATCTTGATGGAGGCGGGTCTTATTTAGTTCCTGCAATCAGCCACCAGGGGGGGAATTGCGTCTTAATGTGTGATGCTTTATATAGTGCCTTAACAGAGGGATAAATGTGTTTTTAATACGCACACTGTTGATGCACAGTGGCCGAGATAAAACTCATTTTCAGGTGAATTAATTTTATTTGTATCATGTCTATTACAATTACAGCCGTCTCACAGAGCCCAGTCCCCCAGCAAGTGAAGAAAAAACAATCGAGAGAGAGAAAGCAGCGACACCGAGGGCCCTGTTTGCTGACTGCATGACTGACCTTCAAACCAGTCGTACAGTCCATGACTCTGGTGCTCACCAGTGCCGTGGCACAAGTATTCGGGTGTCTCTTGAATGACGTTGAACATGTGCTGTGTGGTACTTTTGCAGTGCTTTGTCAGCGTTCCGCACAGTTCCCCCCCACCCCCCCCAACACAAAGAAGCAGACACCAGCTCTCCCGCAGAGCTCAAGTCTGCATCATCTCTCCTTCACCTCGTTCTGCGAGACGCAGCGACCATGGAGGAGCTGAAACGAGCTGTGCGACCTGATTGCACTGGCAGGATCAGTGCTAGCACCAGTAGCATTGACACAAGGAGAACACAAGCAGGAAAATCTGCATAAAGTTGCATAAAGGGGCTGATTATACTTTCTAGATCACCCTTTTTGTCCCATTTTCTCCGTGAATAATTAAAAGGGAAATGCCACAAAAATATTAAACAGTAGATTGATGTATGAATTATGCTACAGTTTATTAGTCACTTTAGCAACAGATTGTATCTGCAAGCGTTGTGAACATATATTGACAAAATGATGCCTAATGTTTCTGTGCATCAAACAAACAGTGAGGAAAATCAGCAGCTGAACACACTGTTATAAAAGATTACATGAATTAGCCCCGTGTTGAAGACTGTACACCCACATGTTGCTCGAACGGATATATGAGGACGTAAAGGCGTGGACTCTTCACAATGGAGCCCAATAATTAAAGCTTTACAGCCATGATAGCTCTGACCTCGCAGCAGCCTGGAGTGCCGTCCCCGCCTGACAACTATAAATTAGGAACCAAGTCAAAGGGGTCACTGTCAGCCTTCTGCTTTTCGACGCCGCTCATTACTCTCAATGCCGAAGGAAAGATGCTGACTAGCATGTGGGAGGGTAACTATCCACACACAGTGTCAAAATGCTATACAGAGTCATCCGACACTGCTATAGTTCTAATGAAATGATTTTAGCCACGATGCTAATAAATTGTTTTATAGTGTTGTCTGGGGTAAATAAATCATAGTGAGCCTATGGAGTGAGAATGCTAGTAATTTCAAAGTTGCTGATCCATTTTATCACTGTCCAGGACTTGAAAGTGTATCACGCACCATCAAGCTGATTGGCCTCTTTCCCAGATAAAAGAATTCCTATTCATCTTTCCTTTTCTAAACATGTTAAATACAGTTTTGTTTTGTTTGTTTGTTTGTTTGTTTGTTTGTTTGTTTGTTTGTTTTTCTCGAGTAAGGCGACAGATGGAAATGGCTACTAAACTTTCATTGCTCATTTTATTCCAACTGTCTTTTTAAACAGAAGCTGCTAGAGGAATATTTTAGATATATGCAAATGAGCTCACTGTTCCTTTATGTTGCATTTAAAGCAATTTGCTGTTTTACTGTAAAGCCTGTGATGCAAACATTAAGGTTGAAATGACAGAAAAAAAACAGTTTTCAGGCGTATAATTTTTATATATTTTATTTATTTATTTATTTTTTTTTCTCTGGGTCCTCACATAAAGACATCACCACACTGGTTAAAGTGTTCTTAACTGTGACAACAAGTCACAAACTACGTTTGAGCTAATTAATACTCCTGGGTGTCTTTTGATATGTGGTGTGGGAGCAATGCTGGCACCAGTATATCTCCCTCAGGAACCGTCAATAATAGTACGGTAGTATGTCATATTCATTATGATTTTCTGATTTCCACGCCTGTTACAATCTCAACAGTTTATTTCAAGTAAACTGTGTACACATCTAATATCATTTGTCAGCTAATTAAACTCCTGAGTGTCTTTCGATATGTGTTTGGGAGTCAATCATTGATGCACACAGTACTGATCATCCCTCAGGAACCGTCAATAATAGTCGAGCTGTTGTAGTATGTCATATTCATTATGATTTTCTGATTTCCACGCCTGTTACAATCTCAACAGTTTATTTCAGACGTAAACTGTGTTCACATCTAATATCATTATGTCACCCAAAACATCAGAGTCTATTTCCGATTAGTTTAGTGAGTCAAACATTGATTTAGAGGGAACTGATGATGACAGTGGAATCGGCCCTTCTCCTCGAGCTGTTCTTGTACGACACATTAAACCACCAAATCTGTCTGTGGCGTTTTGAAAAATGTCCATAAAATTTGCAGACTTGGGGTAAAATCCAAACGAAGGAAATTATATGAATCAAAACAGTTGAGCATTCCCGACTGTTCAAAAAGCATCCGACCTTAGCATGTTGTGCTATATTTATTCATTTGTGCCATTAATTTACAATGTCTTTCTTGTACACTGCGCTTTTCACTGTTATTAAAATAATTAAGGAGATATAGAGGACATGTCAGGATATGATATGTTTCGCTTTTGCAAATTTCTTTTCCTGGATAGTTGAAATCTCGGCACGCTCCTGAAACTTAATTTCCTCAGGCAGATGTTTCCAGAATTTTGAAGCCCTAAAGATAAATCCTCAAATCTCTTCTCTTCACAGAGGGACTTATGGAGTACATCTTTAAGGTGGACCTAGTGATCTTAATGTCTGTATTTAGTAATCCCAGATTAGAAGATTAAGAATACAGAAACATAACAAGTTTTAATGTAAAACATGAGTGATGGCTTCCCACTCTCCCGCAAGGCACCACTGTTGTTCAGTCCCCCCTCCCAGCTTTTGGGACTAAAAAACACACACAGATTCCAGATGATTATTCACGGCCAAGCGCAGATCTCTCTCCGGCTCTCTCTCTAAGTGCCTTGATTCTCTAATCAGAATCATAGGCTGTAATCAGCACCCTTTTATCGAGAATAACCCTCAATATAAGACCAGGATATGTGTGGAGACCAATCGAGAAGTATCCAATAATAGATATTATTGAACCCTTTAAAATTGTTCTTGTTGATCTAGATATTGTATACAGTGGGTATATTAGCAGTAGTTGTTCAAGGTAGGCATAAGTAGCTTCGTAACCAGAGCTGTTTATGATCAGAACCCATTGATACTGGCCTTTAGAAGATCAAGTTTCCAAACAACAATTGTACATGAATATCAACATTTCGTGATCTTTTTAGGAATTCTTTTTGAATCAGACAGACAAACTCTGTCTGTGACATCCATGATTCACGACTGAGATGCTTTAGGAGCGGAATTAAATCATTTACAATACACGTGTGATAGTTTAAACCAGGAAACGGTAGTATTCCACAGGGGTCGATGAGAGGACCATTTCACTTTTGGCTGAAGACGACTCTGGCATTGCTTGGATATGTGAATATCAGCTTTAAACACCCTGTAGCTGACGTCGTCTGTCTGTTAAATAGGAAAAACCTCTCTTTCTTGTTTTGATCTGAAGATCCTCAATCCAGAAATCTTTACAATTAATACAGGATAAAAATCTGTTTTTTTCATTATTTTATGCATAGTTTGTTGTATCGTTGGAATACTGGAAAACCGTAAGAGCAAGCTTTGCTCCCCCCACACCCCACCTCTTTATTTTATTTTTTCCCCTGTTTTTTTATCTATCAGGAAAAGATAATCCAGCCTGTCCCTCCTCAGAACTAGGTACACAGAAGCTGTGTGGCCAAGATAAGCTCTTTTAAAAATATGTGGGCAGTTATTCTATTTTAAGTCGCACAATAAAGAAAAAATAAATAAACCGAACTGCTCATATACAACCTAGCTCTTTCAAAAATACAAGACCACAAGGCTTATTTTAGCAGTGATGTATATAATGTATACATTTTGAGAGCCTAATAAGGCTATGGCCTGACAGCCACGACGGTGAGTGTGAACAGTAATGGTTAGGCTGTAAGGTTCTCTTCCTTCCGCATGCCAAGAACTAAAGGTTATTCAATTTAAGTTAAATCAGGATCTTACACTAAGCACAGGAAACTAGCAGGAGCCTTCACCAGAATTAAAATACAGCCTTTTTGTTTATACAGCATATCAAATTTAGCTTATGTCTGAACACAGCTCAGTAATGTATATTATAATTACTTAGAAAAATATACGAAATGCCGCACGAACAAAATATAATTGTCTGAAAATGTCACAAACACATTTTCAAATAATTTCAAAGGATCTGGGGAGCTATGAAAACAGTCATTATGTTGAAGCAGAACAAACAAGCAGAGAGTGAATTAACCTTTGAAGACCCTCACCAAAATTTATCTCAGAGAAAATTATTAACGTCCTTTATTAAGGGATGAAATGTAGAGCTTTCTGAGAACTACAGGCCACCGCTGAACGACCAGAGCCAGACAAGTGGAGAAAAACGAAAAAGACGATAAAGGATCAGTGAGTCCGGGTTTGGAGGTGTCTGATGGCATTTTGAATCCAGGTCTGTGTTGTTAGAACCCCACTGTTGCTAAAAAATGAAAAAAAAAAAAAAAGAAAGAAGCACGTATGCGCTTCATGGTTCAGTGGATTTTCTTTTTACTTTCTAAAATAATCACTACAAACATGCTTATTGTCTATCCAATGACAGCATTTGCACTGATATTAAATCACACAAAGTAAAACCAGACTTTCCTAATTCCCTAAATTTAGGATGAGAACACGATTCCCAAATATGATTAGCAGAGCAGTAATCAATGTGATGCAAATCAATTCACTGTGCTCGGCGGTTTCAGCCACTTATTTGTCTAATGCGGTATGACAATTTCTCCCAGATGACTAACACAGTTGGCTCCATCCATTTTAATGAGTAACCATCAGCTGGCAGACTGAGGCAAGTTCCCTCCTCCTGCCTCGTCCTCACCCTAAAATCTGTTAGCAATAATAAATCAAGGCCACTTATTGATTTGAGCACCCCGAAACCATCCGCGGCAAAACTACACACATTTAATGTTAATAGCAATCAGAAAGTTGGGAGAGGGGGTGCAAAGTCAACCTATGCTGGAGGTCTGCGTTGGCCTGAATACTTGTAGACTTTAATGCTATACATTTAAGTAATTGGAATTATTTCTCAAGGACTTTTATCATCTCCGTCTGTGCAACCAGTGCCGGTTCTCCCTGGTGTCCAGGGATCTCAGGCTAATAATGGGTGCATACCGGGCCATTGCACATGCTCTTGGAGTTACAAACACAATTACCCCGATGCACTATTTGCTGTATGAGACACATAATTGAAAGATTTTTGTTTAATTAGCAAGCTAAATCTGGCAGCCAAGTCCCATTAACAGCCATATTTAATGCATTTTGTTAGCAGCTGATTGCTGGAGGTGCAAATTCTGCTGACAGCTCAACGTGTTTCATGAAATCACAACAGTTTCCAATCAAGTCTGCCTGTCCTGTTCCACCTCTGCGGGCGTGGAACACTTCAGGGTGGGATCTTTAAGGAGCAAGAGATAGCTCTTTTATCGGCACGCTCCGTCATTAAAAGACCAACAGCAGAGAGCCAGGGCCCATCGGGGAAAGGAAGGGGGGGGTCGGAGGAAGGATCCCCACCGTCTTTGATGGATGGTCAGACATCTTATTCCGGAACTGACAGCGTTCTCTGCTGACACGAGCAATGATCTCAGAAGCTCTTTTAAGCCCCACCAACAGCGGTTTCTTTTGTGCAGATCCTTTAAAAGCGCAAGGGTTAAATTCCTTTACAAGATGTGCGTTTAGCGCATCATGGTGTCCATGTGCGAGATAGAGGAGCCCCAAAACATCCTAGAAGCTGCACCTTTAGCGTCTGAACATGCTTTAATGGTTTTCCAACTGGTTACTTTGCCACTTTGACTTACACAAGGACACAGATGTTGAAAATAGGCACGAAAACCTGGGAAAATTAGCAGTGTAGTGGACCGTCTGTGCACTAGTTAAAGTGAATGTCCTGTAAACGACAGCACAATTGATTATATGGGTATGTAAGAGTTATTATGATGCAAAACAGGAGTATGTTTGCAATTTAGCAATTAGCACAGTTTAACACAAAACATTACCAGGATTACAATTACACAGATGCTGATATGTAGTATTATTAATGATATCAGAGAGGTGCAACCAAATCTTTAGGGAGAGGAGGGCACTGACAGGCTGTAATGAATATCTGAGACATGGGGGAGCAGGCAGGACTGCACACCAGCACGCAGGCTCATGCTTATGAAACATTAATGACTGCCTCATTGATTTACAACAACATCAAAACCTTGAAAAAGCAACTCGCGTTAGACTGGGGTCAAGGCAGCAGATGGGAGAGCTGAGGCTATCGCGCAGACCTGCTGGGAAGAAAGCCTCAATTGCCCTCACTTCAGTCCGAGGATGGATAAAATTGAAAGGATTTAAACTTTTATCGTTTTTAATTTTATACCATCTTAACAGGGGAGGAAAATAATATAATCTGGGTTTGTTTTGCCTTTTAAAAACATTTTTTTTTTTTTTTTGAACAATGCCCGATGAGAAAAATCTTTTTAAATGAGATGGAGCGGAGTCTCATTAGCCTTCCCGCAGACCCGTCTTTGTTAGCTGCTGCCTCCTGCTCCTGATATCATCTGGATCTGTCTATCAAAACTTATTATTACGACACCTTTACAGAAGATCTGGTTCAGTACGCAGCCTAAACAAGTCGATACATGGCGTTCAGGGAGCATCAGGGCAAAGCGCTCAAAGTCAGACCTAGATCGGTGGAGTCCCTACAGATTTTGTGGATGCATGCAAAAACTCTTTGTCCTTTGACTTTGCTCTGTAACTGCCCAACCAAAAAAAAAAAAAAAAAATACTGTGTGGCTTCATTCTATGATGTCAGCACTTCGATTTACAATCACAAGTGTCGTCATTGATCGAAGACACCACGGGGAAGAAGTTAGCAGATAACGGTTAAATAATTTGGGAAGGTTTTTTTTTTTTGTTTTTTTTTTCTTGAGAACTTTGAGGATGAAATCTGAAAGCCGCTGTCAAGGTTGTGCGAATCGATCCGCTTTTATATGGAAGGCTGAGCTGAAGGTGGTCACAAAGCAAATTCTAATCGCCAGATTTGTCCTACAAGGTGACATTAACGACTTTGCTGTTGAAGAGTTCATTTTAATGTTTAGTGTGGGAGATAAATGGCTTCTGCTTGACTGTCTCATTTATGCTTAAAAGTGCTGAAACAGGAGAGTAAATAATAAAACAACGACAAATTAATGACTCATTAACACACTAGTTACCTTCCACAGTACATTAGTTGTAGCCATTCCGGTGAGAATAACTGAAGAATGACAATGAAAGATAAATGGAATTAACATATGTAATTAGGTTAAGCCAAATGATTGCCATCCGCTGCCTAGAGCCACGCCTCATGGAATTGGACTACCTGATTCATAAATCACTGAAATGTCCAAGGAAAATATGAGGGAAACCTTCTTTTCTGAAATGTTGTAAAAAGGTCATTCTGATGATTTGAACGCCGAACGCTTTGCAATGTTTTAAAGATGTCTCTGGAGAAAAAACGGGTGCAAAACATCACATCTTTGAGAAGTTGGACCCCGGATCCGCTGAGGCCGCAGTCCTTCCAGAGGAGCGGAGCGCTCCGCTGCAGCTTTTAAGGCCAGTGCAGGGACTGTGCCAAAAGTCGAGCCGCGCGTCGGCCCGGCACTCCCGAGTGCTAATCTGTCCACTTGAGGGACAATTGACATGGGGCCAAACGGCAACAGACTGGACTTTAAAACGGAAGCAGAAGAAGCTCCGCCTTCTCAATGGCTGAACAACGAGCAGGTCATCACGGGCTGCCCAGCTGTCATTACCTCCCAGTGTTCTCTCTAATCATTGCTGGTTTCGGAACAATTTGATACAATTCAGCACCAGCTCGGAACAAGGCTGCACGGGCGAGCTGAAAGACGACACACGCATCGAAGCCGTTGCCACAAACGACGGCGTCGTTAACGCTGAACAACATCTACCATCAGTACAGGTGTCAACAACATCAACAGCCATCCAGTAAGTAAGTGTTTCTGGGAGAAAAGACAAGAGCGACTGTGTTGTACGAAACGCTGTAATTTGCTGTCACATATGCTGAAGTCCTACTATTAAATTCAGCTCAGATGATCAAATATAGGATAAGTGGGTATAGATTTTGCCATGCAGCACGAAACAGTGGTGAGGCGATAATGATATTCCATCTGAGCGAATACATCAAATCTTACTGGAGAAAATTCTGTTTTTTCTTTGAGTTTAGCAAAAGAATAAATGATACCTTCATGGTAGGGGAATTGCATTGCAGGCCTGCGGACCTGCCACATGCTATGACATAGCGGGATAGCGTACAAACAAAAAAGACCGCCATTGTCAAGAGCCGCAGCAATGGTTTGGTTGCAGCTCTGGGTGTTCGGATATCTGGCTGCAACCGCAGTTCACCAATTAGGAACTAGCCAACCCCGAATGCAGAGGAAAGTTAGCAGCCTGATTTTTTTAAACTCAATTTTCTGAGTTTCTTTCATCGTTTACACAGTGGTGTTTATTTTTTCAAGGACAAATTGTTTGTTTAAGAATATTATTATCTGTGGCAAATGTTCTGATTGTCTCTCTCTCTCTCTCTCTCTACATATATATATATAGCACACTTTTTATTGTGTCTTTTTTAAAATTACACCATTCTTTTTAATAGCAGACAAAAGAAAGCACCTTAATAATGTTGTTGGCAAACTGGAAACAGAAATATATGTGTATAAGTATGTTGAGTATGTTCTTGTATGAGCCCTGATTTTTTCTAAATAACAGATTTTCCTCTGACTGAATACCTTGAAGACAAGAAAGAAGGGTCTGGGACTTGAGTTAGCAGAGGTGCCATTGCCTCCCAAAGAGTAATTCAAAATCATTTCCAGTACTATGGGTCAAAGGCCACGGTGCTTGCTGTCCTTGACAGGTTAGTGTCAAGATGGCGTGTGCTGCAAACGATCAAAAGGCTCATTCTATGGCGCTTTCTGTCAGAGGTGGAGGTCATTGAGGGTGGAGGTAATACAGGATTCAGGGCAGCTGTTAGTTAGATGGTTGTTATTGGAGCTGATAATGATTTCCACCATGGTCAGAAGAAGAAAGCGTAGCCCTAGTTTGTCACCAAAGAAGTCATATCAAATATAAGTATCAGCAAATAATGTTTTAATCCATGCAGACCTGTTACACATTCTCACGCATTCAACCCCTCAAAACAGATCCACTGGTCTCGTCTAAACCAGGATTAGAGTCACACGCTGTCCCGACATCTGTTTCAGTGTTGCAGCTGAGTCAGTAAGGTTTGTGTGCTGCTCACACCTTTTACAAATCCCACTGTGTTCATAATCGATCACGACCGGCAGCAGCAGCAGCAGAAGAAGCATCGCCGGAACCCCGAAACTGTGCTCACGACATCCAAACGTATTGTTTTTTTCTTCCTCTCTTTTTCTGGCGCGTAGCACAGGGCGCCATTTAACCTGCATCTAATTTAGTGACACACACTGAGGAACTTTCACTATCCCCCCCCATTTAAGCTAATTGGAAACCAATATTTGTTACAAAGTGTCACGTAGATGAAAGCACTGGCAACACTCCAGCCTAAAACAATCAATTATTCTCCAACAATCGCAAAAGGGCAGCATATAAATTAAAACGTCGGTACCTAAAAATTGCACTCTGGAAATAAACTAGAATTGACTTCTTGTTCTTTTGAATTACTCACACATTTTTTAATTAATATTTCAGCCACTTACGTGTTTACCCTTGCTTGGATTGTCCTTCGTTGTTGTAGTCATTTAATCGTGCAACACATTTTTGGTGGGCAAAGAAATTCATTTTGTGGCGCCGTTTGTTGGACAAACCTGAGCGTCGTATGTAACCAAAACATTTTTCCATCACAAAATACATCTGGGTGGGTGGAATCCGAAAAATCAGCCTCGTAAAACAAACAGGAGTAGCACGCGCTGCGAAATCATTCTGGATTTAGATGCTTGCAGAATCAAGGCTTTTTTGTTGTTGTTTGTTTGGTGTTTTTGTTCCCTTAATATGTTGAAAAGGATTGGGAAGAAAAAGAAAGTGAGCTATTCTTGGCGACAGAAAACATTCAAAGAACTCTATTTTTTTGGACTTTTTTTGAACAAAAATCATTTTACACACAGGGATGAGCAAATTCCTTCGTGGAGGACCAGACTCAAGCGTGAGAAGTGAGAAGGGTGGAAAGCGTTTAGCGGTAGAGGAGCTGCTTGTAGTGTTTCACAATAAACTGTGCGTCCATCATCTCAGAGTTGCATTCCCGTACGGATGCAAAGGAAAAGCTTGAATGATTTTACGAATAACCATTCATGCACATTTAGACTCGGAAGTGTTTCTTGAACTATTTTGGGGATGTGTATCTTGCTGAAGAGGAGAATTGAGACAGGATTACTCATAACTGTAACAAGCTGGAACCAACAAACCTAGAACATGTGAAAAAAAAAAAAAAAATCCCAAATCTCTCTTCTAAAACGAGTACTGGAGCTGGCAGCCTTCAAAGGGCCTACCTTCCTGCAACCTTCCGTGCATTTCTTTTTAGGCATTGAGGTCTGCGGCCTATTTCATGACTCCTTTATTGCAGGGAGGCCAAGTTACGGGAGGAGGAGAGAATGATTGTGCCAAGGAGTCCTGACAGCCGCCGAGCGGGTGACCATTTACCACTCAGTGTGACGAAGAGCGGCCACCATGACACGGCTACTTTCAGCGGCTCAACAGGCTGCCTGAAAGTTCTGGCCGAACAAGAAGACCAAAAAAAACGAAAAGAAAAAAAACAGCTGAACAAAAGCTATAGGAGCACCATCGCCTACAGACTAGCGCATTTGGCTGTTCGTCTGTGTCAACGGCCTTCAGGCTGCGCAATCATTCTTGTCCAAACACTTCAAACACTTCATCCAGCTGAAGGGCTCCGACAGCCTCGCAGCGCTTTTGCTGGTGGGCTAATGCGAGCGCGCCGCAGACGGCAATCTGCTTGGAAAAACCGACGGGTCAGACCAGACGTGGCGCACGCTCTGACCCACACGGGCACACGTGAGCATCGCACCTCCGGGGTGTATAAACATGCCTGAATGTGTTTTAGGGCTTTTCAGTTTTATTTATCTGGTGTCATTTACAATAAAATTTGTCTCTAGGTGCTTTACAGAGGCAGAAACCCACAGCCTGAACCCTCAGGTAGGCACAGCGGTAAGGAAAACTCCCGTTTAACAGATATGGCATTGGCTTTTTTTTTTTCCCGTAATTGTGCGTTATTGGTGCTTCGTGTCATACCTTTTGTTCTTTACTCAGAATAAGTTGAGCTAACAGACGGATGTGGAGATCCCCTGCTGAGCCTGGCTCACCTGCAGCTGTCGTTTAGTGCACCTCATTCTACATGCGGTCTAATAGGGAAATCTGTGGAAAACACAATGTTGTGCTGCAAATACACGCATGTGAGCATGCATTATGCATGTAGCGCCTTGGTGTCTGTGTGCTTGGTGTGTGTGTGTGTGTGTGCGTGTGTGCGTATGGGAAGGAGAGGGGCTCTTTATTAGTACCACAACTTTTC
>CAAE01014557.1:1417665-1434500 GCA_000180735.1 Tetraodon nigroviridis
AGAAAAATATACGAAATGCCGCACGAACAAAATATAATTGTCTGAAAATGTCACAAACACATTTTCAAATAATTTCAAAGGATCTGGGGAGCTATGAAAACAGTCATTATGTTGAAGCAGAACAAACAAGCAGAGAGTGAATTAACCTTTGAAGACCCTCACCAAAATTTATCTCAGAGCAAATTATTAACGTCCTTTATTAAGGGATAAAATGTAGAGCTTTCTGAGAACTACAGGCCACCGCTGAACGACCAGAGCCAGACAAGTGGAGAAAAACGAAAAAGACGATAAAGGATCAGTGAGTCCAGGTTTGGAGAAGGTGTCTAATGGCATTTTGAATCCAGGTCTGTGTTGTTAGAACCCCACTGTTGCTAAAAAAGGGAAAAAAAAAAAAGAAAGAAGCACGTATGCGCTTCATGGTTCAGTGGATTTTCTTTTTACTTTCTAAAATAATCACTACAAACACACTTATTGTCTATCCAATGACAGCATTTGCACTGATATTAAATAACACAAAGTAAAACCAGACTTTCCTAATTCCCTAAATTTAGGATGAGAACACGATTCCCAAATATGATTAGCAGAGCAGTAATCAATGTGATGCAAATCAATTCACTGTGCTCGGCGGTTTCAGCCACTTATTTGTCTAATGCGGTATGACAATTTCTCCCAGATGACTAACACAGTTGGCTCCATCCATTTTAATGAGTTACCATCAGCTGGCAGACTGAGGCAAGTTCCCTCCTCCTGCCTCGTCCTCACCCTAAAATCTGTTAGCAATAATAAATCAAGGCCACTTATTGATTTGAACACCCCGAAACCATCCGCGGCAAAACTACACACATTTAATGTTAATAGCAATCAGAAAGTTGGGAGAGGGGGTGCAAAGTCAACCTATGCTGGAGGTCTGCGTTGGCCTGAATACTTGTAGACTTTAATGCTATACATTTAAGTAATTGGAATTATTTCTCAAGGACTTTTATCATCTCCGTCTGTGCAACCAGTGCCGGTTCTCCCTGGTGTCCAGGGATCTCAGGCTAATAATGGGTGCATACCGGGCCATTGCACATGCTCTTGGAGTTACAAACACAATTACCCCGATGCACTATTTGCTGTATGAGACACATAATTGAAAGATTTTTGTTTAATTAGCAAGCTAAATCTGGCAGCCAAGTCCCATTAACAGCCATATTTAATGCATTTTGTTAGCAGCTGATTGCTGGAGGTGCAAATTCTGCTGACAGCTCAACGTGTTTCATGAAATCACAACAGTTTCCAATCAAGTCTGCCTGTCCTGTTCCACCTCTGCGGGCGTGGAACACTTCAGGGTGGGATCTTTAAGGAGCAAGAGATAGCTCTTTTATCGGCACGCTCCGTCATTAAAAGACCAACAGCAGAGAGCCAGGGCCCATCGGGGAAAGGAAGGGGGGGGGTCGGAGGAAGGATCCCCACCGTCTTTGATGGATGGTCAGACATCTTATTCCGGAACTGACAGCGTTCTCTGCTGACACGAGCAATGATCTCAGAAGCTCTTTTAAGCCCCACCAACAGCGGTTTCTTTTGTGCAGATCCTTTAAAAGCGCAAGGGTTAAATTCCTTTACAAGATGTGCGTTTAGCGCATCATGGTGTCCATGTGCGAGATAGAGGAGCCCCAAAACATCCTAGAAGCTGCACCTTTAGCGTCTGAACATGCTTTAATGGGTTTCCAACTGGTTACTTTGCCACTTTGACTTACACAAGGACACAGATGTTGAAAATAGGCACGAAAACCTGGGAAAATTAGCAGTGTAGTGGACCGTCTGTGCACTAGTTAAAGTGAATGTCCTGTAAACGACAGCACAATTGATTATATGGGTATGTAAGAGTTATTATGATGCAAAACAGGAGTATGTTTGCAATTTAGCAATTAGCACAGTTTAACACAAAACATTACCAGGATTACAATTACACAGATGCTGATATGTAGTATTATTAATGATATCAGAGAGGTGCAACCAAATCTTTAGGGAGAGGAGGGCACTGACAGGCTGTAATGAATATCTGAGACATGGGGGAGCAGGCAGGACTGCACACCAGCACGCAGGCTCATGCTTATGAAACATTAATGCACTGCCTCATTGATTTACAACAACATCAAAACCTTGAAAAAGCAACTCGCGTTAGACTGGGGTCAAGGCAGCAGATGGGAGAGCTGAGGCTATCGCGCAGACCTGCTGGGAAGAAAGCCTCAATTGCCCTCACTTCAGTCCGAGGATGGATAAAATTGAAAGGATTTAAACTTTTATCGTTTTTAATTTTATACCATCTTAACAGGGGAGGAAAATAATATAATCTGGGTTTGTTTTGCCTTTTAAAAACAGATTTTTTTTTTTTTTTTTGAACAATGCCCGATGAGAAAAATCTTTTTAAATGAGATGGAGCGGAGTCTCATTAGCCTTCCCGCAGACCCGTCTTTGTTAGCTGCTGCCTCCTGCTCCTGATATCATCTGGATCTGTCTATCAAAACTTATTATTGTGGCGCCTTTACAGAAGATCTGGTTCAGTACGCAGCCTAAACAAGTCGATACATGGCGTTCAGGGAGCATCAGGGCAAAGCGCTCAAAGTCAGACCTAGATCGGTGGAGTCCCTACAGATTTTGTGGATGCATGCAAAAGCTCTTTGTCCTTTGACTTTGCTCTGTAACTGCCCAACCAAAAAAGAAAAAAAAAAATACTGTGTGGCTTCATTCTATGATGTCAGCACTTCGATTTACAATCACAAGTGTCGTCATTGATCGAAGACACCACGGGGAAGAAGTTAGCAGATAACGGTTAAATAATTTGGGAAGGTTTTTTTTTTTTGTTTTTTTTTTCTTGAGAACTTTGAGGATGAAATCTGAAAGCCGCTGTCAAGGTTGTGCGAATCGATCCGCTTTTATATGGAAGGCTGACCTGAAGGTGGTCACAAAGCAAATTCTAATCGCCAGATTTGTCCTACAAGGTGACATTAACGACTTTCCTGTTGAAGAGTTCATTTTAATGTTTAGTGTGGGAGATAAATGGCTTCTGCTTGACTGTCTCATTTATGCTTAAAAGTGCTGAAACAGGAGAGTAAATAATAAAACAACGACAAATTAATGACTCATTAACACACTATTTACCTTCCACAGTACATTAGTTGTAGCCATTCCGGTGAGAATAACTGAAGAATGACAATGAAAGATAAATGGAATTAACATATGTAATTAGGTTAAGCCAAATGATTGCCATCCGCTGCCTAGAGCCACGCCTCATGGAATTGAACTACCTGATTCATAAATGACTGAAATGTCCAAGGAAAATATGAGGGAAACCTTCTTTTCTGAAATGTTGTAAAAAGGTCATTCTGATGATTTGAACGCCGAACGCTTTGCAATGTTTTAAAGATGTCTCTGGAGAAAAAACGGGTGCAAAACATCACATCTTTGAGAAGTTGGACCCCGGATCCGCTGAGGCCGCAGTCCTTCCAGAGGAGCGGATAGCATCCGCTGCAGCTTTTAAGGCCAGTGCAGGGACTGTGCCAAAAGTCGAGCCGCGCGTCGGCCCGGCACTCCCGAGTGCTAATCTGTCCACTTGAGGGACAATTGACATGGGGCCAAACGGCAACAGACTGGACTTTAAAACGGAAGCAGAAGAAGCTCCGCCTTCTCAATGGCTGAACAACAAGCAGGTCATCACGGGCTGCCCAGCTGTCATTAACTCCCAGTGTTCTCTCTAATCATTGCTGGTTTCGGAACAATTTGATACAATTCAGCACCAGCTCGGAACAAGGCTGCACGGGCGAGCTGAAAGACGACACACGCATCGAAGCCGTTGCCACAAACGACGGCGTCGTTAACGCTGAACAACATCTACCATCAGTACAGGTGTCAACAACATCAACAGCCATCCAGTAAGTAAGTGTTTCTGGGAGAAAAGACAAGAGCGACTGTGTTGTACGAAACGCCGTAATTTGCTGTCACATATGCTGAAGTCCTACTATTAAATTCAGACTGTCAACTGTCAACTCAGATGATCAAATATAGGATAAGTGGGTATAGATTTTGCCATGCAGCACGAAACAGTGGTGAGGCGATAATGATATTCCATCTGAGCGAATACATCAAATCTTACTGGAGAAAATTCTGTTTTTTCTTTGAGTTTAGCAAAAGAATAAATGATACCTTCATGGTAGGGGAATTGCATTGCAGGCCTGCGGACCTGCCACATGCTATGACATAGCGGGATAGCGTACAAACAAAAAAGACCGCCATTGTCAAGAGCCGCAGCAATGGTTTGGTTGCAGCTCTGGGTGTTCGGATATCTGGCTGCAACCGCAGTTCACCAATTAGGAACTAGCCAACCCCGAATGCAGAGGAAAGTTAGCAGCCTGATTTTTTTAAACTCAATTTTCTGAGTTTCTTTCATCGTTTACACAGTGGTGTTTATTTTTTCAAGGACAAATTGTTTGTTTAAGAATATTATTATCTGTGGCAAATGTTCTGATTGTCTCTCTCTCTCTCTCTCTCTACACATATATATATAGTATATATATGAGTATATACATATATATATATATATATATATATATATATATATATATATATATATATATATTGCACACTTTTTATTGTGTCTTTTTTAAAATTACACCATTCTTTTTAATAGCAGACAAAAGAAAGCACCTTAATAATGTTGTTGGCAAACTGGAAACAGAAATATATGTGTATAAGTATGTTGAGTATGTTCTTGTATGAGCCCTGATTTTTTCTAAATAACAGATTTTCCTCTGACTGAATACCTTGAAGACAAGAAAGAAGGGTCTGGGACTTGAGTTAGCAGAGGTGCCATTGCCTCCCAAAGAGTAATTCAAAATCATTTCCAGTACTATGGCTCAAAGGCCACGGTGCTTGCTGTCCTTGACAGGTTAGTGTCAAGATGGCGTGTGCTGCAAACGATCAAAAGGCTCATTCTATGGTGCTTTCTGTCAGAGGTGGAGGTCATTGAGGGTGGAGGTAATACAGGATTCAGGGCAGCTGTTAGTTAGATGGTTGTTATTGGAGCTGATAATGATTTCCACCATGGTCAGAAGAAGAAAGCGTAGCCCTAGGTTGTCACCAAAGAAGTCATATCAAATATAAGTATCAGCAAATAATGTTTTAATCCATGCAGACCTGTTACACATTCTCACGCATTCAACCCCTCAAAACAGATCCACTGGTCTCGTCTAAACCAGGATTAGAGTCACACGCTGTCCCGACATCTGTTTCAGTGTTGCAGCTGAGTCAGTAAGGTTTGTGTGCTGCTCACACCTTTTACAAATCCCACTGTGTTCATAATCGATCACGACCGGCAGCAGCAGCAGCAGAAGAAGCATCGCCGGAACCCCGAAACTGTGCTCACGACATCCAAACGTATTGTTTTTTTCTTCCTCTCTTTTTCTGGCGCGTAGCACAGCTGCGCCATTTAACCTGCATCTAATTTAGTGACACACACTGAGGAACTTTCACTATCCCCCCCCATTTAAGCTAATTGGAAACCAATATTTGTTACAAAGTGTCACGTAGATGAAAGCACTGGCAACACTCCAGCCTAAAACAATCAATTATTCTCCAACAATCGCAAAAGGGCAGCATATAAATTAAAACGTCGGTACCTAAAAATTGCACTCTGGAAATAAACTAGAATTGACTTCTTGTTCTTTTGAATTACTCACACATTTTTTTTTTTTTTTTGCCTGTGAGATGTTTTGTTATTTTCTGTACAAGATGGCTATCAACAGAAGGCTGCTAATATTTCAGCCACTTACGTGTTTACCCTTGCTTGGATTGTCCTTCGTTGTTGTAGTCATTTAATCGTGCAACACATTTTTGGTGGGCAAAGAAATTCATTTTGTGGCGCCGTTTGTTGGACAAACCTGAGCGTCGTATGTGACCAAAACATTTTTCCATCACAAAATACATCTGGGTGGCTGGAATCCGAAAAATCAGCCTCGTAAAACAAACAGGAGTAGCACGCGCTGCGAAATCATTCTGGATTTAGATGCTTGCAGAATCAAGGCTTTTTTGTTGTTGTTTGTTTGGTGTTTTTGTTCCCTTAATATGTTCAAAACCATTGGGAACAAAAAGAAAGTCAGCTATTCTTGGCGACAGAAAACATTCAAAGAACTCTATTTTTTTGGACTTTTTTTGAACAAAAATCATTTTACACACAGGGATGAGCAAATTCCTTCGTGGAGGACCAGACTCAAGCCTGAGAAGTGAGAAGGCTGGAAAGCCTTTAGCCCTACAGGAGCTGCTTGTAGTGTTTCACAATAAACTGTGCATCCATCATCTCAGAGTTGCATTCCCGTACGGATGCAAAGGAAAAGCTTGAATGATTTTACGAATAACCAATCATGCACATTTAGACTCAGAAGTGTTTCTTGAACTATTTTGGGGATGTGTATCTTGCTGAAGAGGAGAATTGAGACAGGATTACTCATAACTGTTACAAGCTGGAACCAACAAACCTAGAACATGTGATATTTTAAAAAAAATATCCCAAATCTCTCTTCTTTTCTCACTGTTAGCCCGGTCCTGCTGGAGGTTTTGTTCTGTTAAAACGAGTTCTGGAGCTGGCAGCTTTCATAGGGTCTACCTTCCTGCAACCCTCCGTGCATTTCTTTTTAGGCATTGAGGTCTGCGGCCTATTTCATGACTCCTTTATTGCAGGGAGGCCAAGTTACGGGAGGAGGAGAGAATGATTGTGCCAAGGAGTCCTGACAGCCGCCGAGCGGGTGACCATTTACCACTCAGTGTGACGAAGAGCGGCCACCATGACACGGCTACTTTCAGCGGCTCAACAGGCTGCCTGAAAGTTCTGGCCGAACAAGAAGACCAAAAAAAACGAAAAGAAAAAAAACAGCTGAACAAAAGCTATAGGAGCACCATCGCCTACAGACTAGCGCATTTGGCTGTTCGTCTGTGTCAACGGCCTTCAGGCTGCGCAATCATTCTTGTCCAAACACTTCAAACACTTCATCCAGCTGAAGGGCTCCGACAGCCTCGCAGCGCTTTTGCTGGTGGGCTAATGCGAGCGCGCCGCAGACGGCGCATCTGCTTGGAAAAACCGACGGGTCAGACCAGACGTGGCGCACGCTCTGACCCACACGGGCACACGTGAGCATCGCACCTCCGGGGTGTATAAACATGCCTGAATGTGTTTTAGGGCTTTTCAGTTTTATTTATCTGGTGTCATTTACAAAAAAATTTGTCTCTAGGTGCTTTACAGAGGCAGAAACCCACAGCCTGAACCCTCAGGTAGGCACAGCGGTAAGGAAAACTCCCGTTTAACAGATATGGTATGGGCTTTTTTTTTCCCGTAATTGTGTGTTATTGGTGCTTCGTGTCATACCTTTTGTTCTTTACTCAGAATAAGTTGAGCTAACAGACGGATGTGGAGATCCCCTGCTGAGCCTGGCTCACCTGCAGCTGTCGTTTAGTGCACCTCATTCTACATGCGGTCTAATAGGGAAATCTGTGGAAAACACAATGTTGTGCTGCAAATACACGCATGTGAGCATGCATTATGCATGTAGCGCCTTGGTGTCTGTGTGCTTGTGTGTGTGTGTGTGTGTGTGTGTGTGCGTATGGGAAGGAGAGGGGCTCTTTATTAGTACCACACCTTTTCTATTCTTAGGGAAGGAAAAAGTGACTTATTGGCTGTCATAAAAAAAAAAACCATATAATAAACAACAAATACTTCAGTATTTGCCAAGATATCTTTAAAACATCCCTCTATCTTTTCATTTATTCATTCATTCACTTAGTGATTCTCTCATTCTTGACTCAGTGGTAACCAAGTCTTGATGCTGTTCCTAAAACATTCCATGGAGCGGAACCAACCAACGCTGGGGAGAGTGTGTGTGTGTGTGTGTGTGTGTGGGGGGGGGGGGGGGGGGTAATTGCATTTGTATATTCACATATTCAGATATCGCGATCAATGGGTGCACAGCCCCTCACGAGTGTCTCAGCTGTGCGCATCCTTACCAAGACCTTAACCAAGGCGGATCAATAACGTTCAAGGGCACCGAGCAGAGAGCCCGCGCCCGCGGTCCTGCTCAATGCTCCGATTGAACTTTGCAACCACAACTGCCGTGGAATTACGCAGGCTGTGCGCTGCTGTTTGCATGAAATCGGGAGATCCAGGAACTCCAGCTCGGCGCCTCGGAAGCGCAGCCGCTGCCGACGGCGCGCCAGGCGGCGCGCTGCGAATGAAACACAGTTCAAGACTTACTTCAGGACGGCGCTGTCTCCCTGTCTGACCGTGATGTTGTCCTTTAATACTGAATCTCCACTTCTCGCCGGAACTCCTGCAGGTACAAGGAATAACAGTTTAAGTCCCAGGACGACAAGGCATTTCCCAGGCATCGCCAAATAGCCACAAATCCCCATGTTTCTTGTGTGCGTAATTTTTTTTTTTTTTTGTCTTTTTCTTTTTTCTATCGTCGCACAACTTCCAGAGGAAAACTTGAGGCAAAAATTCCTTTTCTTGCGTCTTGATTGTCAAAATCCCCCCACAGAGGCAGCGGCGGCGGCGGCTGGCGGTGCCGCGGAAACCGACTTGGATGCGTCGCAAGTAAACGAGCTTGTTATGAAATGTGGCGCGGTCCGTGAGACGGACGAGTCTCTCCGACTGCTCCAAGCCTCTCACTTCGCAAACTGACTCCGGGGTGAGAGCAGAGCTCCGCGATCCTGGAGGGTGGGTGGGTGGGGGGGGGAAGTGGGGGTGTGGGGAGGAAAATGCGCACCGTCTTCTGCGCGTCAGACGCTTTTGAGTGTGAAATGGATGCTGCAGCCAAGTCTCCTTCTGCGATTTCGCCCTTCTCGGTGCTCCCTGCCTCTCTGGCGGACTGTGAGAAGCTGCGAGCAGTCAAAACGCTGAATTCGCAGCAGTGTTAAGAATCTCTCTCTCTTTTTCTCTCCTCCTTCTTAGTTTTACTCGCTTTTTTCTCAACCCCCCTCTCTCTTTCCCTCCCTCTCTCTCTCTCTCTCTCTCCCTCCCAGGTAGCATCATTTGCCATATGGCGCTGCTGCCTACAGTTCCTCCACCTTCACAGTCGTGAAGTGACCCCCAGGGGGCCCAGACTGGGGTCTACGTCCTGTTTAAAAAAAAAAAAAAAACGAAAAAACAAAAACCCCAGAGCAGTTTATTATTGATGTGGATATTTGTGGAAGCATCAAAATCACAGCGGTTTAGCCCTGGTAGGTAGCCTAAATTAGCCCCTGCAAATGGATTTTGAGTGGGCACCTTATTATGGACGCTTCACATTTTCCTCTCCTCGGAGAGGCGGGGAGGTTTCATTTATATAGCATATTTCACACCCTTTACATAAAAACAGAATATTTGAGAGTGAAGAGCATGAGAGTGCAGCACAAAATGGTCATTTGTTATTTAAAGACATATGGAGCAAATGAATAGGTTGGATATTAATATGGTGTAAAAGTGTTCAACCATTAGCGCAGGAAAAGGAGAAAAAAAACACCACTCGCTGGTCTGAGCGCATGGTTGGTTGAGGCTCTACTGGATAATCAGCCCTCTGCGCGCAGAGCTCAAACCAGTCGGTAAGTTACAGACCGCAGCCTTCCTCCTCCCGTTGACCCTGCTACCTTCTGTTTTGTTAGAAGTGTGAATAAGCCCCCCCGCCCACCCCACAGTTGCTGTCGCTGGGAGCCATGGCAGCAGGATGCAAATATTCTTCACATCATAATTAAGAAGGTCTCTGTCCAAACATGCTGAGGCGGGTAAGGTGTAAAAACACGGGAAAATTGCAAACCAAGTGCATCCCCCCCACCCCCCATTATTGAAAGGGTATATGAGAATGATCCCTTTTATTTTTTTTGTACTTTATCCGTACTAATTCAAGATAAGTTGGCTATATGTTGTCCTCAGTTTCCACAGCCAATAAACCCGGAATTTTAGAAGTTTTTGCCAAGCTAGCTTCAGAAATCCACCAACATAAACAGCAGATTATTCACGGAGGATGTAATTTGAACAATATTTCTTAAAGTGAGATGCTCAGACAAACAGTGATCCGACAAAACAAGAAAACAAACTAAAATAACCAGCCGAAGGGAAAAATATCTCAGCTAGTAAAACTAGGCAGCCGGAAACCGGACAGGGAACAAACAAAGGCAGAGACGGGCAAGAAACAAGGTCTTTTACCAGGGCAGATATCAGAGCGGCAGGCTGAAGACAGGCGAGGTCTAAGGAACCAAAACAAGACCTAAAGACAGCAGTTAACAGGTGTCCTTGATAAGCTGGTGCCTGATGAGCGAGCCAGTTACGTGCACCTGATTGTCCTGATTGACGCTGTGACAGGTAAACACGGCAGTCAACACTGAGAAGCAATGTAGACCCAAGCACAGAGCCTAGCAGCAGCGCTCGCTTTCTAGACCTTTCTAGATTCTTTTTTAAAGCAGACGCAACGTTCGAGCGGTTAATTACCAGGTCAGTGAACCGGAGTTTGTTCCCACCAACTTGAAAAAAAAGTCCGATAAAAGTGTGTGCTAGGGTTTTTTTTTGGTAGCGAGAAAGAGGTTTATGATACTGTACAGTCTTTGGTATTCCAAAGGATGCAGGTGTAGGTTTAAAACCAAGGTTTTTACTGAAAAGCAGGACATGTACAGCAGTTCTTGATCTAAACAAAACTGCTAAAAGCACCGAAAAGTCCAACCCAGGTCCTCTAGGTTAAGTTGTTTGTCAAAACTCATTAGTTGTGTTTAGCTTTTACACAGGCACAATATGGTTTCTAAGATACAGAAGAGGGTGGGGGGAGGAGGGATCTTCACGTCACCTTTATCAGCAGCGTTCTGTGTCCGCTCCTGCTTTCATACTAATTAGGATCATTCGTGATGGCCGAGATCCAGCAACATCTGACAGGAAGTCAGGAAAGACTATGCAGGGGAACGGCGTTTTTGAAGTCAAAAATAAACCTGAACCAACTTTAATTAGAACGCAAAGAGGCCAGAAGATAAAAGGAAAAATCTGTGGTAAATGAAAGCACATACTGAAGACAAAAGTCATCAAAACGGAGAGACCTTTTTACAGAAATCAAGAGGAGAAATGTGGAGAGGACCGTTCGGTTTTCACGACACGCATCTGTTGCTCTCACGAACCTCCCACGCGGACGGAGGAGAGGCGCCGGCGTCCATCATCACGCCTTCGAAACAGACGGGAGGCCACCTAGGTTCCAAAGCACAATGAAAGCATTCACTCTAGACATTTACAATCAGAAAGCACATTATTGACCTCACACGGCAACAATCCCGACAGCTTTTCCCGCAGTCGCTTCTGCCATGTTTATCAGAAACAAAAGAACTTCAAAATTTAAGCAGCTACTTATGAAGAAAAGGGCGAAGTTATTTTTTAATGTCCGCCATTTGTTTGGCCTGAAAACCTCCTATTGCGATAAAATAATAATACTTTTCTGCCTTTACACCGGGGTGATCTCTCGTCTGCCAAACATTTCCAAAAATCCAGGTTTATTGGCTGTGGGAATGGGCTCAATTGTTTATCCTTAGAGGATTTACCTGTGTTTTACCAAAGCTGTGCGCACGCACACGGCTTTTGCTGCGAACGGGGCTCAGGAAAAACACTCCTGGATGCTGGATTATGCCCGTCTTTGTCCAATTTCCAAGTGATAAAAATACGGATGAAAAAAAAAAAAAAGTGCAATATGGAGCACGCTGGAATTAAATGCAGTGGAGGGCTACGAATCGATAACACTCAAAAATGACACCGAGTTGCTCATTTCATTGAAATGTTCTGCCATTGACCTCAGCATGAAAAGATCAGTCGGCCATGCTGGAGACGTTCAAACGACACAATCTGGAAACGTTGTTTCACGCTAAAATCTCTCATTTGTGTTGAAGTCTGGCGATCCTGGTATGTGGCTGATGGGAGACGTGTTTTTAAAACCATTCAGGTTTGATGGATAGCGGAGACGAGCGAAGTAGCTTTTTCCGGGAAGAGCTCAATTTGCCGAGTGTGTGAACTTCACTAAAGCGCACTTTGTTTGCTAATGCGCTCCCGCGCCGTTGGTCCCCGACGGCATCTGTATGCACGGAGGCAACTCCGGCCACGAGGGACGAACGCAGCAATTTCTGCCGCGAACCGCAGCATGATGACAGTTTCGGAGTCCCCGGAGAGGAACGAGCAAATTAATTACTCTATCTCCTCATCAGTTTGGCCCTTTTTAAGATATTTGGATGGCAGATGTCATCAGTCGCACAGATACAAACAGCAAATGTTGTTCTTGTCTGCGCTCCAATGTTTGCAGGAGGGTGAAATCCCTGATACGGCCTCCAGCCCGTTGCGTTTTCATCAGCCTGTCATGGACTTTTTTTTTTTTTTTTTTTTAAATAATTAGCATCATGTCTCAGGCTGCCAATAAGCCAATTACATCTTTTAACTGCTATCAGATGTTTTGGGGATTTTATTAGCTCTTTGGTGATTTTAAGGGAAACCGCTTAAGCCAACCCAGCATTCATTAATCCTGACCTTAGATCTCTTCACCTTCACCAAATACATATTCATATTTTTAAAAAGCGGAAGTTCCAGAATCATTGTTCGGTGTTCGCTGCTACGTGTGCACCGGTGATGAGAGAGAACATGAGCAGCAGCTGCAAACTAGCACGCACGTTGTAGGCCTGAGGTCAGCTTCTGATGGTAACTTTCCACCACCTTTGGCCTCTTGGATAACCCTAGCCTAGCCTAGCCTCTGAATCATTGTGCTCTCTGCCCTTGTGTGCATCTCATGCATATGTTTTTATCTATTAGTCCTTCCTATAACCCCTTAAAAAACAAGATCTTCCTACGTCATCACTCCCCTTTTCTCCGGGAAACTTTTAAGCCATTTGGTCTTCTTCTATGTGGAAAATGTTACGCCTTCTTTCTGCGTGTTTTCAGGCAGCCACAGATGCTGCATTAGCAAATACAGTTTCTGAATTAGGTGACATTTGCTTCTCATAGCTTAGCCGTCTCATCAGTCATGAAATGCGGTACACTGTTGAGAGGTTTGTTTACAGTGAATTTGCGATTGCTGTTATTAGCTATAGGTGAATTAGATTGAAAAAAAAAAAAAAAAAAAGACGCTGAAGAGTTCTGTAGGCTTTCATCTACAACTACTGAAAAACCAAAGGCGGAGGGCTATGACAAGGGCTGAATGTTGGAGGAATAAAGGGCAAGCTTTTTGTTTGCATGAATCTAGAAAATACATATGAACAGAATTGTTTTTCATTAGCACTGATCTGGTTTCCATAGAGACACCGATGAACTGTTTGTCCTTGCACACTTTTAGGTAAAGACTCATGATATGGATGAATGCCCCTGATGGAATACACGAATACGTTTTGTTTTTCAAAACGTTTTTTTTTTCAAAATAAATAAATCCAGAAAGAAACACTAAATATTTTGTTAGTCTGTAATATTGTTAATATTAGAAGTAGCAGGAATATTATTAGTAATAGCACTAGTAGTGGAAGTATATTGGCAGGAAAAGCAAATGAAATATTATTTCCATGACACGATGCAGTTTATTTCTTACCATCGCAGTAATAAGACAAAGCAGCAAATGTCTTCTTTACTTGTGAGGTTATTCTGGATTTTACGGCTCGTAAATAGTGGCATCATAGAACACCTGATTAGTTGTTGTTGAAGAGTTATGATGATGACTTGCAGTAGAGTAATTGGGCAAAGATAAGCCTTAATTAAAGCTGTATCTGCCTGGGATGCGACACAGGCCTGCTCATGTTCACGTTCTAATGTTTTTCAAATGAAATCCTTTTCCCCCCGACTTCAGCAAAACCCAAGATGTGTGGTCTTAATTAAAGTTGGGGGGCTATAAGAGGGAGGGGGGGGCGTTCTTCATCTTCATCTACACCCCGAGTTGATTAAAGCTGCAACGGTGGGTCACGTTATGTTCTTCCAACACCTCGGTGGCTTCACGGCGAGGATAAAGATGGCCAAATACGAAGAGCGCGGAGGTCTGTGCTGCGGTTTCAGTGACTCCGCTTGGCGCGGCGCTGTCAGACGATGAAATAAGGCCACAATCCGCTTCAATCATGGGGTGCGCATTATGCTTCTGAGCCTCCATCGTCTGCATCCAGCAGGTTCAACGACCTTGCCAAAGATCAACTATAAGCTAGGGTGCCGAGCAAGCCGACACCCACGTAAGAGGCCAGTCAACATGCATACTGCATTTAAAAAAAATAGAAGAAGAAGAAAAAAAAAAAAAAGGACAGAGTTGATCGGTTGCTATGTTGCTATCGATTTTAAAAGGCTCAAATGAACAAAGCCTGTTCTCTGTGATACGGCTGACGCTGAAGGCTGTTTCTCATTTATTTTACTTATACATGCAGTGACATTCACATAATTTCCTGCTGAGACGCATTAACAGCCGACTCTGGGAGGTTTATTCAAACCATCCACAATAATCTCCATTCATATCATGCAAGGATGGGCAGACAAAGGAGCAGCCTCTGACCAAAGCGAGCTAATACCCAGGCCCAAAAAAAAAAAGCCACATCAACAAAAACACATGCTTAGACTGAAAATAAAGAACTTGCATAAAGGATTCAGACATCCACAGAAGCTCGTCATTCCACACCAACACTCATGTTACACAACTTATTCATACAGGGCTGATGTTTTGGGGGGTCACTTCAGCAACAGACAAGTTCTCCTCTTTTTCTTTTCTTCTCACCAGGATTATTAGTGTGTCCAGTCTTCCTTGCTCTTTTTGTGTCTCTCTGCTCCTCTTCTTTCTCTCACTCCCTTGCTATCTGTACCTTTCTGCAGGTCTCTCGTCACTAGAGCTTAATGCTGCCCAGACAAACCCAGTGTCTACTGTCAGCACCATGCTGTTGCCTTTTTTTATAAAAATCTGTCTAGACTGTGTTGTGTTTGCTATGTTTGTATATTTATTTCTCTCTTTCTCTTATTTTCTCTGGCCTGTCTCCCTCCTTTTCTCCTTTTTTTTTACCCAGCCAGCTTTTAGCAGAACGGTTCCTCCTTGTAAGCCTGGCCTCGGTCAAGGTTTTTCCCTGTTAAAAGAGAGTTTTTCCTTGCCACTGTGTTCACCTGGGGGTTCAGGCTCTGGGTTCCTGCCTCAGTAAAGCACCTTGAGACATTTTGTTTTTTATTGTCAAAGGCATACTGTATGTGTCAGAGTGTGGCGTGTAAGGTTACTCAGAAGAGCTTTAGCAAAACCCGTATCAGTATCAGAGGGACTGCAAAACAACTAGAGGGATCTCATAAACTGCCAAAATGCAGGATCGGGGACATTCATTTGATTTGCGTAACGCACTGCTGAAGCGTCAAATTAGCTGTGGCCAAACACGGCGTTGCCCTTTTTGTCCTCTGTCTTGTGCTTTTCATGCTTGTGTTTCTTCTGATGTGTCTGTGACAAAAAATGTATTGTCAGACAATTAAAATTATGCTTTAAACTTACTTTACTCAAAGTTTATGAAGTAAAATACCAACGCCGAATTTTGGGCATATATATTTGTTTAAATTATTGGCGGCTCGCCTAACATCAGCAGGACATGCGTTGCATTCCAGGCCCTGCATCAGGGTGCTGGGCTACACTATTGTTCAATTTAGCCCAACAGTCGGAGGAGAAATCACATCCAGAGCTGGCTGTGTTCTAATTTTTAGTCTGACAAATCTATTAAAAAGTGATGTCACAGATGTAGCTTTCTGTTGGAGACATATCAGCGTGTCGATGGTACAATATTTGGTGAATATAAATGAGTGGGCTGGCTGGATATAAATTAAAAAGCTGGTTGCTTTGTTAAAAGATTTCATTCACAACACTGCAGAAATGTCAAAACCTTTTTGGAGAGGTAGAATGCATTTATTATTTTGGCTCCACGAGTCAGGAAAAAGTCTATTTTTATTCATCTGACCTCTCTGGAACACACTTAAAAATCCTATCAGACCCCATAAGGTTGTTATATTCTGCCACATCCCTGTTCAAACATCGACCAGATATCCCATAATAGCTGTAAATGCACCAGAATGCAGCGGACGCACCATTGGTTCTTCTCCTGACCCAAGCCTGTCTGTGTTTTTTGTGAGTGACAGCAGTGTCATTGATGTGGCATGTGTTGTTCAGCGCCATGTCATGGAAACGTTTTTTTTTATTTTCTATCTTACTTATTTTGTCAATTTTGCAGCAGTTTTTGCAACTTTATTGACCGCAAACAGCAGAAAATAAAAGCTACTAGAAGGTCAGAGCTGAATACTCCTGCATTAATCTTTTAAAGGAGCCTGAAAAACATGAAAATGCATTAACAAGGACACTGTTTGTGTTTGTACATGTTTCCGTGCTTACATTTACAGTCTGTGCTGCAAAGGAAATAAAAGACTATTGTTATACTCAATATAACAATAGTATTCTTAAATAACAATAATAGGGAGGGGGAGGGGGGGGGTGATGACCACTTTGAAATTTTTGCTATGAGAGCAAGAAAACGAATATTTCTAATCAGGCTGGAAAAACAAGAAGCACAAAAATGATCTGCTTCACAAATATTTACACACTTGAATCTCCACCAAAAGTGTCACATTGGTGAAGGTCCAACGCGGCTTCCTAGCACAAGTCTAAACAAATACCACCGGGAACAGGCGGCACAATTGTTCATTTATATGAGTGTAATACCCTGTTTAACCCCTCAGGTCAGATGACGGTTTGGATGCTGACATTAAACCGGATCCAATCTGTGGGGAGATGAGCGCCTTGCTTATGCACCAGCTGTCATTCCAAGACGGATCTTCAAGGGAACGCATCTAA
>CAAE01014557.1:1436855-1474306 GCA_000180735.1 Tetraodon nigroviridis
CAGCCAAAGACCACTTCCCAGGTGCCCGTTAGTTAAATCCCGGGCAGATATTAAGTCTTTTTACATTGACAAACACAATTGCAGCAGAAATGCAGATTAATTCACTCTGGAGACGCGGAGACTTCATTTAATTATCTTACTGCAATAAAAGGTGATCACTTTCCCGCTTATGTTATACAAACATCATTGAATGGCTCATTTGAGGCATTCGGATTTACTCAGGCTTGTTTTCTTTGGCCAAACAATTTCTGCACTCAGTGTACAAAAGTCTGGAGGGTGCAATTATAACGCGCAGCGGAAAGGAAAATGCTGGCATTGGGCAGAAAAACAAGGCGTAATCGAACTCATTTTTCCTTATCTACAGAAGTCCAAGGAACCAAGGAGGGTGCCGTATTTCCCCAGACAGAAGGTGAGGCTGCTCACAGAAAAAGTGAACCCCCCCCCTGAAACAGTCTTTTTTTAATCCTGAAGCTCTGCTAAGCATCCTTATTGGCTTCCTCTGAACACAAGCAGACAAAAGCTTTTATATTGCTTTGTCCATTAAAGCGAGGTGTCTTTATGGGTTATTTTTTAGAGAATATTCATCTTCTCAGATGCAGTTGCAGCAGCAGCACTTGATGGTTGGACTTTACAAATGCCTGAAATTAGAGTCTTTCACTCGGTTCAACCACAAAAATGATCTGTGGACGAACGGGACTCGGCCCGTGTCGGGAAATGGACCGTGCTCATCCGGTATTCATGAACCCCTTTTGTTGCGTGTTCATAGGCCAAAGTGCTCCTCTTTGGATAAGCAACCATCCCTCGTATGTCTGTGGAGGCGCAGAGAGTCTGCTGGGATGTCAAATCAATTACCTCAAAATAACACGAGCCGTAATATGCGACATGAAATGGCACGCGAAAAACAAACGCGGCAGTGAAAAAAAACTGCCTTTCAAGCCACGGTTCCTTTCCTCAACATCGTTTGTCTGATTCCAGGGCCAATGTGGTTGCACTGAATGGTATTACAGAGCTAGGAATGCACGCCTTCCATTTTTAGTGCATGTGTAGCAATGTTGATTGAAAGGACTCAGGGGGAGGATTTATTATCCTTATCCAAAGCCAAAGACGAAGACAAATATAAACCATTCTTCTCCTCTTGGCCCCTTGCAACACCGAGCCTTAGGGGGAGTGGCACAAAGACTGCACAAATGTAGCATTTAGCAAGAAAAAGCAACCGCGCAATGGGAATTCAAAAGCGCATTAGTACAAGACCACTTTTGGAAAACGCTCCTGTCTGGCTCTAAAGGAGGTGCGAAATGAAGGTAGAACACTGGTGGGGAGGTGTATTAAATGCTGCCAAAGTCACCAATATGAATGAATGAACTTGGACATGTGAAGGCGACATTTTTTAAACTTTTTAATCAACATCTCCATCAGCCACAATAATCTCAGTAATATTTGAGAACTTTTATATTCAGTAGATAAACAACCAAAATGGAGCTTTTCCTCCTAACTGTGGATCTTTCTAGTTCTACCTGCCTACCTGCTTTAGTGCAGAGTTTTTTCTACATTAATAAAAAGACAAAGCACACCCTGCCTCAGATGTCTCATATCTAAATATCAAGTTTAATTTGCTTTAAAGAATAAATCTATAACATAGACCAGAAAATGTCATTAAAGTATGACCCAGCTTTCCTTCCCCTTCTCTCATATCTTCCTCTCTGCTATTCTACCCCTCAACTGTGGATCCTCATTTTATTATTGTGTTTATTATTGTTTTAATAAGAGCGAGTAAAAGTCATGCTGTTATCTAAATTTTGAATAATTTAAACAAAATTTCAAGGCCTGGCTGAGCCATTACATAGTGTGAACGGATGAGGTTGAGATCAGCAACAACCATAACACAAACGACAGCGACCACAATACTTTCTCTCTTTGTACATAAATATTGCCCTTGCCATTTTATGCAGCGAGCGCCTCTCAGGATGGCGGAAGATGAATACTGGGCCTAACCCTGAAATGACTGAACTGGCAATGATGACTAATGTCCCAGCAGGCAAGACTGCTGGAAGCGCAATCACTCACTGTCACCTCAGTCACATGACCCAACATGGAAGTTTACCGTAGCACTGTTTTTGTTTTGTTTTTTTCTAATTCACTATTTGTCTGTTATTATTGGTTTTTACACAAATTAAATCATTTTTTTTTTACTAAACAAACACTTTTTAGCAGTTTCTATAGCATGGCGTACTAGATCCTTTCATATCTTACCCATTTCCCCCTGCCTACCCCCGGACTGATCCGCGCCATCCTCCGCTAGACCTTTTAAATCTATGAATAATTTCTGTCCCTCGAATGGCTCAGGGATGACGAAGGAAACGCTGACTCACCGAAGAACGTGAGCCTTTCCGTTCTAAACCTCCTCTGTCTTCATTAAACCGCACCATTAATTGGCTTTTGTAATTTTATTTTCCAAGTGGAACCAGCTGCAATGAGTGTTTCATGTCGTTGGTGAATGAATTGACACGACTAGGAGAATGTGCTTGTCTTCTCCAAGTAGCCCTGGGATTAATTGGCTGTAATTACTATTCTTTTTTTCTGGAGGTATTATAGGAAGCTTTCAGATAGACAGGTTTCATATTGACAGGCTCTTAATTACAAACTTCAGAGCATCCTATTACTACAAGTGTTGTAAAACTCCACCGTCGGCGTCGAAACACAACAATGGAGTCAGGACTGCGAGACACCTAAAGGCTGAGTGAAGGATGGATGCTGAACTTCCTAAGGTAACGCACTCGGTGTATCACTGATTCCACTCTTGGAAAATGCACTGCAGCTTGCTCTGATAAGCGGCTGTCATTTGAAATGCCACTATCTCCTGACAGTCTGTAGGGCTCAAGGAGAATACGGGAGCTATGCCGGCATACTTAGGGAGGCAGGATTTTCTGTGTCTTATCAAAGACTGGACAAACTGACAAGCAGCTTATGTTAAAAAAGAAAAAGAAAAAAAAAAAAAAAGCTCAGGGTCAGAGTTGATCAGAACCTTGTACCCGATCAGCGTGTTGTTTGATTTTTCAGAACAGGCTGCTGGAAAGTGGAAGTTTTTAACTCTAATAAGAGTTTTTAGCATTTTCTTGGTAAAATACGTCAACCTAATAACCTCGAAACTCATGAAATTATAGTTTTAGTCATGTTATCACTGCTAGGTTTTATTGTTTTTATTTATTTTTTTGGTCTACGTAAAAAAGAGTAAAGGTGTCATCACATGATTATTTCAGAAAGGCAGAGTACCGGCACTGAAGCACATGGAGAGCAGGTGCCACAAACCCTGAAAGTACGGTGTGCAACAAACTCGCCAGGTTCAAAGACGGCACAACAGGCAACATTTACCACATTTCGAGAACCGAAAAATACCCTGTACCAAGACGTTGGGCACAAAAGTCACAGCCTGACAGTTAAACAGTACATTGAAGCGTTTCCTGACCTTCACTTGTGAGAAATAAGATTAACCTATTAATTTAGAGATGAGCCAAAACTATATTATTGGCACAAAAGGCTAGTATCAAGACTTCTGCTTGCACAACATTCAGACAATTCATTTCATATTGTTTTTGTCTCAAAAGGAGACGAGATGTATCACCAGTCACCCAATTTTGCAATATTACATGGTCTACTAGACACATTTGTGTTGCAGGACTGCATTTCCTATTTTCAAGACATGATACAGAGGAAAGTATGTACTAACTATCTATTTGTTCACTGTCACTGTCTGACTAATGAAATAAAATTCCCGAGTACCATTCTTATCAGGACTATTGATAATACAAAACTAATATACAATGTGAGATAACGTGCTGATTTCTCATAGGAGTATGACAAGGACGCGTTTCTTAAATGAAACCATTTTTTTTTACAATAAATGCACCTCTAGATGCGTGCAGAAAACACACAGGTCACACTTCGCCTTTGATGCATAGCCTGTGTGGTTAAATGTTGATTTAAATGCATACTTTCAAGGCAATTGAGAGTTGAGAGGAGGACTATGAGGATTGTAAATCTAAACTAAGATGCACTTGACCCTGAGACATCATAGAGTAGACAAATGCGAGCAAAAAAAATCACATTTATCATCTTGATATTAGCCTAATTGCATGGCACCAGAGAAGGAAATTAAACCCAACACCTATTTCTATGCCCCATTTGTCACCAAGTGAATGGCACACAGAGATTTACCCCGAGCTGATGAATTGTTGCTGTTGAAGCAACATTGAAGCACTCTGTCATTTCCATTTCCACGTCAACGGAGGCACTGCAGCATTTGTTAAAAAAAAAAAACAAACAACAACAACAACAACAACAACAAAAGAAGGACATCTTTAGCTTGGTGACCTCATGCAGCCAGCACCTTGTCTAACATTCAAAACAGCATTTTCTGCAGAATATCAGGATCCTGAAGTTCTGGGATGCAACACAGCGAAAAGAGACACTGCAGTCTTTCTAACAAATATCTTATGAAAACCATTTTCTGTCCCAGTGAGTGAAAATGAAAAGATCCAATATAGATCTGTTTATTCCGACCTGTGCGCAGCGGCTGCACATGTGATTTACCTCTCCCGCATTTACAGACTGCAATGCACGGTGTGATGGAAGATTGGTGCAAGATTGAAGAATAATGTTCCAAAAACAGGAGGATGTCTTAGAGAATGAGGTTGTGGTCCAAAAAAAAAAAGACTTTTAGGCAAAATAAACCTGTTTTGCCAAAATAAACCTAAACAAAACATTATACTAATGTCAGCCTTGGTCAATTAAAAACTATACCTGAGAAAAACTAGATTTTGCTTGACAGATATTCCAGAATGCAGGATATTTACATGCCTGACAACACTTTTTAAAATATGTATTCAAAATGCCAGAGTTGGCGCCACTGAAGATCCACAGCAGATGGTGAAGGTGACCCACAGTTGTTGTTGTTGTTGTTGTTGTTGTTCATTTTGTGTATGTATTGTTATGTTTCTGGGTAGTGAAATTGAGCAAAATAAAGGTTTAAAGCAATGACTTTGGGTTTATTTTTAGGCTACAACCAAAGTTAAGTGCAAATTAGTTGATGGCATTAGAGGTGACAGATTCTGAATGTCACTTGCAGTAGACCTGCAAAGAAAAAAAAATCAATTTGTTATGCTAGCAGATAAAGTATCATTGTGTCTGTCAGTTAAATGGCAAGTGTAATCTGGAGGATTGTGGATGGAAGGTTGCGTGTTGATTCGTTATTAAATGGCCAAACATAACGACTGACGCACATTAGCTGAGGTTAAAAGGAGCAAACCTTGAGGAGCACCTTTGATTTTTACCCATTCAAAACGCAAAAAAAATATAAAAGTGTCAACACAGGATTGTATCAGGGATTGTTTGTGTTTTGTTTTTGTTTGTTTTGGTTTTTTTTTCCTCACCGTGCCATCGAGCCAAAGAACAAACCTGAGCTGACATCGATGGCCGATGATTGTTTTCATGCTTCACTGTGTTTGTTTCATGCTGACTTCCAGCTTCAGCCCTGGAGGTAAACAAATCTCCTCTGTGTCCCTCGACTGTCGTCGAGGGGATGATGCAGGAATGATGCTAACACCAGGATAATATGTGTATAAATGAGCACTAATCATAGGCTAAACACTGGATATTTCAAATTAACTAAGTCCATTGAAGAACATTTTTAGTTCCCACGGGTTCTAACAAACACGAGCGACTACAACAGTGTCGTCTTTCTTTGATGAATGGGTGGTCTTTAGTGTTGAGATGATTGTCATTAATCTGCACGTACACGGCGGGGTTCCCGCACAGGTTAAACGCGCTCTGGGCCTTGACCAGTAGCAGAATCCAGTACAATCTATCATACTCCTCTCAGCTTTCAGTGTTAATCAGCAAAGGAAGCCAAGCATGAATTAAGAGCGCGTCACTCGCCTGTTCGGCTTTTCTGATTATCCCGAAGGATCATTAATTCTGACACTTCATCAGGTCCACAACCTTCCATTCCAGTTTCCTCTAGCCCTTTGGCCACCTGCCTCCTTTCTTTCTACCTTTAGCATTTCTTGAAATAATTTAATTTTAATTTTCGCTCCTGGCTTTTATATCCAAACATTGGGTTTGAATTTATCTTCCACCCCCCCCCCCCATAGGCGGGTTCCTGTATCTCGTCTGTGGTCCAGCATGTGGGTGATGAACCCTTGTCTCTATGGTGGAAGTGCAAAGCGTGAACATGCGGAGGTGGCTGCCTGTCATCACAGTTTTTCAGGGAAATCTGTTACAGTATTTTTAAACAGTAAATTTTAGCTAGCGCTGAGGGTTTTGTCACAGTTGCTCGCAAACACAACCGCTTCTGTCCCTCGCAGCTCTGTTGCTGGGGGAGGTGGGGAATCGGCACCGTTGCCCTGAGTGACGCAACACTGTGTTTTCTGAGGCTTTGCAGGGAAATTGATCTGATGTGCATGTTCTTTTATACCCTCCCGGCTTCAAACCACTAACCGTCTCTCTTTTATTCACAGATTTGATACGCTTTTATTTGATAAGGCCCTCATGAAATTTATTATTGAGGATCATGGAACACTGATTAACAGGGAACGGTGTACGGCAGTACCTGGGGGTAAAGCCAACCTTAAGTGCATCTGCTGATTCCGTATTTTTTTCTTTGGTTCAGCCTTATGTGAGAGAGATTCCAGTGTTTTTCCTCTTTTTCTGTTTTGCCACATTAGCAGGAACAGATTTAAACCATCATGTTACAAAGCACCTGCCTTTTTTTTTTTTTTTTTTATAACTGTCAAGTTATATTAACAGTTATTTAGCCTGAACTCTCTGGTAAGCACAGGGGCAAGTAAAAACTCTCTTTTAACAGGAACAGTCGGGGGGGGGAGGGTAAAGAGGTGGTGGTGGTGCAGATGTCCAGTCGGACTGTGTCCAATGCGCGCGGCGACTGACTCATTCTGAAAGGCTGACACGTTACCCACATGAAAGCAAACGCAATTCACAGTTTCGCTGATGATGCAAAGTCAAACTGTCAACAGAGCGATGACGGCTGATTCAGTACTAAACATCAGTGATTGGCTATCAACGCAAACCAAGGACTCGGAGTGCGATGAAGACAAGAAATCAAAGAAAAAAAAATTATGCTGACATGCTGACAGCTGTCGTAAGATGTCTGCATTATTTTATTTTTTTCCTTTCATGTTTTTCAAATGGCAGCGAGAGGGCGTTTTTGGAGGATATACGAAAGGTGTGCGGCTCCACTACCTCCATAGTGGGATCCCACACAGCACGACCGCTAACGCGAGCGGCAGGTGACCACCATATGGCAGAAACGAGTGCTGTTGGTGTGCAGCGATTGAAGATGAACTCGGAAAATACAGCACAATGAAAAAGCCTCTTTGAAGGATGCTCTCTGATTTATTAGGGTGGGGAAATTGGAAAGCACTTGACAGATCCCCTTGATCTCCTCTGACTTTCATCAAAGGTTCTGGACTCCATAGCAAGATAGTGGGATTATTTCTGAGTGTTTCTTTCGAGCTTTAGTGATGAATTAGTTATGGCTTAAGAACAAAGAAAGCCTTCTTTCCATTTAAAATTACAGCAGTCCTGATTTTATAAGTGCGCGGGGATGTATTTGAAATCACGCATCGGTACAGCTTGTATAGGAGTAGAGAGAAAAAAATCTGCAAAAAACAATTAACCAACATACAGTCCTGTTTAATATGATCGAGCTTTTGTCTAATAATCATCCATATTTTAAATGACGATTTGAAAAAACTAGCAACAATAATTGCACATTAGCAGGCAGTCAACCAATAATGAAATGCTGTGCTGACATGAAACATTCAATCCAGACATAGTGACTAAAACCTGACTGAGATTCCCAATTGTTGGAGGTGCATTCGAGGTACGGAGCAAAGTTTAACTCGGTTTAACAGATAAGCGAAGATATCAGCGCAGCCACACTTGAATCACAGTTCGTGGGTGTCAGATTGAATCAGCGTCACAGGATCAGTCTAGTTCTGGTGTGACTAACAGTACTGACACGTTTTTTTCATGTGGTTGCACTCTAATTCCGTTGCCGCTTAAACATAATCTATAAGCGCATCGCCGCCGACAACTTTACTCCATTAACTTTACTTATGCATATAGATAGATAGATAGATAGATAGATAGATAGATAGATAGATAGATAGATAGATAATGATAAGTATAACAATACCGGTGCTTTATTACATCCCTCCTTCCTCCCACAGACCCATTGACTTCAATAAAAAAATAACAATGCACTTATTCCAAATGTGAACAAAGATTGAAAATGTGATATCCGATTTAGTTTGAGCAAAGCTTTTAAATCCAACTTTGCCACATTTATTCTTAATCATCTTGATTTTTTTTTTTTTTTTTTTGCTTATGTTTGATGAAAGTGTAATAAATCCAGCAGAGAAGGAATGTCTTTAGAAGCACGTTCAGGTTTTATCCATGCAGACACAACGTCTAACGTCACGGTTAGCGACGCCATCGTCGCCACAGTCATCATAACCTACAACAAAAGACGCAAGCGCGCTATTTCTGTATATGCCTGCGCAGCATAATTAGCGTATTAATGGTAACACTGGTTTGTAACAGGTTTGTGCAGTTACCGTTAATTTATACACTGAACTACATAAGAGACTTTTATCAAATCTTTTCACTCAATTAATTTCTTTAGCTTCCTCCCAGATAGGCTGTTAAAAACACCTGTTAGACACACATGCACAACAGCTAGAAGAAAGACAACAAAACACATTTTAATTAGAGCAACGAGAAGAGAGAGAGCTTGCAGAGAGAAAGGGTGAAATGGAATGGTCCTTCAAAAAAGAAAGAATTAGACATTCTTCAAGCGCCGTTGATTGCTTTACTCAAAACACCCCCCAAAAAAAAGCTGTCTGCAGGTAGCGTGCAGATTTGGTCCATTCCCGTTGGTTCTTTATGGCGATGTTGCCATGCCAAGATGGTTTTTTTTTTTTGGCGTAAATAGAAGGTGTATGAAAAAAGGATCTAAGGAAATGGGTGGAGAATTTTGAAGCCGACGCAGAGGTAGAACAACAAGCAGCCGCTGAGAAGACAGGTGTGACATTAATGTGCACTTTTGGTTTTTTGCAAATGTATTTCCCTGCACTTCTTTTTATATCCTTGTCGAAAGGGAGAACCAGAACAGCGGGGGAGTAATGACCGAGGAAGCAGGTGTGAGGATTTGGGGGACAGCCCGTGTTCACGCGTGACATTCCCGTCAGCATTCACCTTGATCTTATCTTTCTGTCCTGTTCTGATTCTTTAAGTTGATCTTTTCCTCGTTATCACTTCTCCATTCTCCTCCATCCTTGCCTTTTGTCTGTCTCTTGTCGTGTTTTTCCTCTGTTCCGCACTCTTCCTTCTCCTTCTCCCACCCCTCTCCTCTCTCCTTTTGCCTTCATGCTGGTCTGTGTTCACTCCAATCTTGCTCCTTTTCCCCCTCACATCTCCTTTCCTCCAATTACCAGTCAAAAACATTCCAAAGTACTGTAATTCCAATTTTGGAAAGCCTTGGCTGCCTCCTCCAGAGAGGCGAGCCTCCGTATTGCTGCTTCCAAAATAGACTACAATTTACCTTTACATTAAGTTTAAGTTGTTTTAAATGTTGATTTCTTTTTTTTTTTTTTTATTTCACGAGGCAAGTATTGTAAACATGCTGATGCTCAACCGAATGACGATGCATTCACTTCCCAGACCGCGATCCACAGATGCCATGAAACCACGGTGGAAGGCCACACGCCAGATACTCAACTAAATCCCAAACGAGGTTGACTCAACCCCAGCCAGAGGACAACGCTCTTGCTGATGTCTTTGACCTTCTCAGAGTAAACTAGATGATAGGCTGTGATTATTTACCTCCTTTTTTTTGACAACAACTGTGTGTTAAAGGTCAGGCAGTGCGGAAGAAGGAATCACCCAGGCTTAGACCCTAAAGAGCATGGTTGCGAAACCTTTTGCAGGCTGCTTCCACAGACCTTTGCCCTCCTTTTCAGCTGCGGCACCCGCGTTCTCACCCCTCCACCTCCTTTTGAGCCAGTGTGGATGCAGACAGCTCAGAGACGACAGAAAATGGTGGAATAATGCTGCTGTCTTTGGGAATCTTTTCAATCTCCTTGCCCCACACACCAACCCCCACCTGTGCGGTCCCATGACCTTGTCTTTTTTGCCCGAGTATTGGCCCTTTGCGCGTCTTGCTGCCTGCTACTGCTGACATATCACTTACAGTTTTCGGATAGATCCGCTCTGGCTCAAAGGCCAAGACCAATTCACCCCGGCTGTACTCAGAGCATGATAGCTCTCTGCTCGTATCATCGTTTCCCTGCGCCGCAGAGTAGCGGTGACACGCCTGTATTGCCTGTCAGAAAGCAGTAACACCTTACCGTGCTGAGGCTGCTGTTTTCCTCCAGTGTCATTATTGATTCTCGGTAAAGGATACCAAATTTATTTTGCAACTCTGCCCTCTTTCTTTCTTCTCTTTTAAGGGCGTGAACATGTCCGACGCAATGAAACTCAAAAGGCATTTACTCACAAACCGAATGCGCAACATTACATTATCTTCCATCGCGACCAATCATTTTGGAGCCTGACCCAGTTCGGTGGCCTTCAAGATCCACATTTTGTTATTGTTTTTTCTCTTTTTTTAGTCCTGGTGAGCTGCCACAGCTATTTCTACTCTCTGACGTACAGAACAGTTCAACTTTCATTTGCACTCAGCACAATTTGTACTTGTCATAAACGACAAACACACACACACACACACACACACACACAAGCACGTGTAAAAAAACTCTATAATATAAAAGGTCGAACGCTGATCACTACTGCAGAAACCACAAGAGGGGCCTTTGCAACCCAGGAGTATAAAAGTCATCTCAAGGACAGCAGCACCAGCCTCACAGTCGGTCAAAAGATGCCGTGAGACGGCAAGAAATGATTTAATTTAAAGTAAAGCAATTTAAAGTACTGGAAAAGTTTTTCTGTTGTCATTGTGTAAAGCTACAGGCTATACACGAGGTAAAATATAGTACGATACATATGTATATACAGGGAGAAAAGGGGACTTTTGTTATCAGAGTAGTTGAACCCAAGGGATCAACATGTAACCTGGGAGTGTTTCTGTAGGTTGAAAAGTCACCTTTCCCTCTCATCTGCCACGTCTCCATCAACGTAAGTGTAGAAATGCTCGTTACACGACAGGTGTAACAACAAACATTTGTGTGAAAGCATTTAACACTTCTAAAAGTAACTTTTTTTCTTTTTTTTTTTTAGAATGAGTAATTAAGCAACAAGAGAGAAGAACCTGAGAAAAATCAGAGCCACCTGCCACACAGATGAGATGAAAAAAAATGGTGTCACAGAGAATTGATTGAAGAAATTCTTTTTATTTTTGTTTATATTTATATATATATTTATAAAATATATGATTTTATATTTTATTTCTATTATTTTCCTTTTATTTTTGGAAGTATTATTACAATAAGCTCATCTGGTTGTAGCTTAAAGGGCAGTGCTACATAGAGAATGTGGTATTTTTGGACAAAGAAGATGTCTTTTTTTCAAAAACCAAAATCAATCACTTCATTGTTTTGGTCTTTTGAACAGCGCTAATTGCTCTATGCAACTGCTCTGTTTAATAAATGTTTTCCGTGCTTTTAAAAAGCACCTTTAGTGTTGTTTTCAAACACTGGAGCACCAGAGAATAGGAAAAAACAAACCTGTACATCTTCTCAGTTGTATTTATTTCTCCTATCCAACTGCACATGGAGGCCACTGATTTACTAACCGAGTCCCGATAATGGCGGGCAGGTGCTGTTGACACCTGCGCCTCTATCCTTGATTCTGCTAAAGGCCACTGCCAATGCTCTCTGTGCTGTGGATCCAATCTATGCACGTTAGCGTCCCATCAGAAATATTGTCGCACAGAATTGATTTAAACTAAAAGTAAGAAAAGGCTGGGGAAAAAACAAGGTTTTTTTTTTCCTCTCCCTGCCATTTCAGGACCTTGGACAGTGCCGTAGTGTATTTATCACTTTATCAATCGTATCGAGGCTGCTGCTGATGGTTCAGAGTCATGGCCAGATTCTAATGGAGACAAACCCTCAGTCAGATAACGGATCAATAAGCCGGGCAGCAGAAGTTCTTCACAAATGAGCGTGCTTTTCCTCGGGGGAATTAAAAAAATGCTTTGCAAACATGGTATCACACTGTCTGCTATCTGGTATTACAGAAGCCAGGTATAACCCTGCATCATTCAACTCCAGATATCACCATTACAAAAACTGCACTCAATAAAATACAAATCATGCAGTATACTTTATTCACTCTGACTTAAATCCGATTTAGAGTTATTACAAATATAATTACATATCATTATACTGATACATCACAGGCTTAATTAAGATTATGATTAAAAAGTATTACCAGCATTGGTTTATTTATTAAGGTCATGTGTCCATATTTTTCCCACGTCACAGAGAGAACAGCTTAATAGGCTTCAAAGAAAAGAGGCAGCAGGTAGAACCAGAGTTTTGTTGTTTCTACATCTTTAATTAAACTCTTTTCAAAGCCTCTCTGTGATTCTTACAGTTAAAATCCTAATGATCTCATACAAGCACGGGCTGAAAAAATTGTGTTTTGACACATATTTGGATTCATGGCTGCTGTAATAATGCCATTACAGCCATGTTTCTGGTACTTACACAGAAAATTAATCATTTTCGTTGTGTTTACCCCTCTTCCACTCTACCCTTACACTATAAATCTTATACTCCCCCCTTCCCCCTCATGAGATCTAACTATAGCAAACATTTGCTAGCTTTAATTAGTGCAGTATGTGTCACAATAGAAGCCTCGGGAATTCTGTTCACACAACTCTGCACTCATCTGCATAAAGACCAAATCTGCATCTTCAGCTCGCTTGTGGTAAAACTTTAAGGCAGAGTTTGGGTCACTTATCAGCGTTTTTATTGTATTATTTTGTACATTCCACATAGCTTTAACACGGGAGCTAATGCGTTCAAGTGGGTGTATCTCAGTATTTTATAAAATATACCATAAAGGTGATTTGGGACATATAAGTCCAATCAACCTATGAACATTAGCGCCCTAACCCTGATGATGAGGTTTAAATGTAAATGGTAAACTGTATCTCTGATCTTGGTAAGTCCTTCTTTTCCACTTGTGTCTTTACTTTTGTTTGGAAAAATGATGCGTAAACTCCACCGTGGGACTCAGAGGGAATCTAAAATAAGCACTCAACTGTCTCCTGCACCCAAGCCTGACATCCACCTCCCCCTAGGTCAAGATTTACACCGGCTCCAAAAGTTTCGTTTCAGACAGCTGTTTGAACCTACATCTGTCTAAAACAGTTTACTCATAGTTGGCCATACTCATAGTTGTATGCCCTTGTTGCCCAGATGGTATCACTTGTTGACTTGTTCACTGCTGAAATACTTACTTCATTAACATCAGACTGTAAAAGTCAGTGTTCTGTTTCCCTGTTTTAAAGCCTCTATTGATTTTGTTGGTTAAATTTAAACCAATTCCACCCAAGTCCCAGTTTAACTTCAGTTAAAGTCTCTGGACTCGAGCTCATACGTCAGGGAAATGTTGCTGTGGGAAAAGAATCCAATTTATAAAGAGGCCATTGAAGGATCAAAATGGTCGTGAGTGCTTAGCAGAGAGGAACTGGGCCCATAAAAATCGAGTCCGTGTTCGTGTAAAGTCCAAAGACGGGGGCCCGATGAACAAGATTTGTTTGGCTGTGAAGAGCTGTGAATCAGATGGAGCGGCACTCGACATCGCCTATGAAAGGTGATAATTACTTAAAAGCGCTTTTCAAGTTTCTCCCCATCGCTATCGACTGCTCTGTTTTGGTTGCTCTAAATACAGAAGGGTTCATTATCTTTGCTGAAAAATCCGCTGGGACATATCGATGGAAGACCCTGTTGTGCTGGCAAGAGCAACGTTGCCTACTCTCTGGGCATAAATACACTATTGATTAGTTGTTCCACACAGCTTTCGCTGTCATTTTTCTCCCATGCCTGCAATGAAGAATTAGTAGACAGTAATCACTCTCGAACCTGCAGGCGGGCGCATCCGCTGCCAGAAATGGGCCAGTATGGAAGCAGATAAATCACACTCAGCAGATCCACTCGTCAGCCAGAAGGATCCAGCAAATAGAGCATGGAAGTATAGTCTTTGTTATTTGTTGCTTTAAAAAAGCAGGTCAAATTGCCTTTTTTTTTTTTTGTTATTGTGATAAAAGTCACATGCTGGGAAATTGAAACGCTTCTGCAGATCTGTCGTCTCCTATGTTTGTGCAGTGCAGTTTGATAACAAACTGAAGCCACAGTCAAAAGATGATTTTATTAGCAGATTATGTAGAACCACGGCTAGCGTCTCCTAGGTCCCCGATGACCCTGCTCGCCGGCACAACGCAGGAGCTCTGCTCCAAACGACAGCTCCAGCCAGGATGAGGTCTGATCCGGGGCGCCATGAAAGCGGGGAAAACAGGAAATTAAATCTCAAACCACCAACTCCTCCTCCACCACTCCGCCACTTGAAGTCTCAAAGCAGCAGGTATCAAACACCAACTGAGAAGTGTAATAATTCAAAGTTGCTGTGCCTGGGACTAGCAAAACGAAATTAACAAACCCCAAAGCTGAGGCTAAGCTAAGAACGGAAGAAGCATGCTAAAAAGGCATGGAAAAAGGCCGCTAAAAGAAAAAGACCAGAACTCTTCAGGCATGTAAAAGATGGGGGGTGTCAGGAAGCTGACTTAGCGCCACTAAACATTACATTACTAATCGACAAATTAGGGGATTCATAATAATTTGCAGTGTATTTTTTTGAAAAGGATACGCAAACCATTCTTTTCCAGTAGTCTCTAAATGATTAACAGCAAAATTAGTTATAATCAAAGCTGCCTTGCTGTGTATTGATTTAGGATGATTCTAAGAGGTTTGTGTCTGTATGAGTAAATTTCAATGTTGATACATTTTTTGAACTGTACTACTAAGTAAATTAAGAATAATAATAGATGGGTGGGTGACAATGATGATGATGATGATGATGATGATGGTGGGGGGGGGGGGGGGGGGGGGGGTGTCTGGTAAGATATGGTTCACAACTAACATGTTGAAAGCAGCACAAAATTATTTTTCTTTCAACAGTGTAATAGCATCAAAATAATTATTTTGGGATGAGTAAACAACAGCAGAATTCAAATCTTTCATCCGCATCTCAAAAACCAATTTAGTCAGAGTGCTCCTTAGATCTGTGCAGAGCAATTAGCATAAGGCTTCCTCCTTCAGGAGGCCGTTTGCTAATTGCTTCATCGTTTCAGTATTTGGGATTGTTAGATTTGCCGGAGCACACATGATGCTTTGTAATGAGCGCAGGACCTTTTTTGGTTTTTTTGTGCACCCGCTTCGCTTTCTGAAATCATCAATTTTGCACAGATTTTTACAAAATTCACATCCAAACTGTTGTTTTACCAGCCTGAATGAGATCCGGTCAATTCGAAGGAACCCTATTTACCCTTTCATGGAGGCGTTTTCTTTGAAGCAACATTAGTCTGGCTGTAGAAGGAAGGCGCTCTATAATTTAAAAGCATGTTTTTTTCTGCAGTATGCGCGGTAGTTGGCTATTTAATGCTGTAACTATTCATGCAGACATGCATAGAACTGTCAAGAGGTCATGTGACAAGAAGCAGATCTCACAGTTCTTCTGTATTTAGAACACATTACAGTCATTTCTATAAAGTAGTTCTGCTGCACAGCGATGTCGCTCATACAAAGTGTTGTTTCTAATGTTTACTGCATCATGGTTCAAACACCTTTTGCTAAATTATTAAAAGTTGTTTTTGGCATCTATTTATTGTTTTAGCAGGCTGAAAACTATTGAAATGTCTTATATGAGAAAACAAAAAGCTGTGATTACCATCAGGCTAGAAGGTCATCGTGGTTGCAGAGCGCATGGCTAATGTACACAAAAACAAATGTTGACTCTCAAAATACTTTAAAAAAAGACAACAAAAAGGTCAGCGTGGTTGCAGAGTGCATGTCTAGTGTACGCAGGTTGACTTTCAAAATACTCCAAAAAAAGATGCAACAAGATAACAGCTCTAACTTTAACAGTTTCAACAGCAATTTCTCGCCTGAAGAATTGCAGTTTTTTAAATGTTTTCTTTTGGTTTCTGCAGGATTACAGCTGAGCTTTGATAGATAGAGTAAGAGGAAAGAAACTTGGTCTGTCAGAATCACAATCCTCCACTTGACGCCGTCGGAACCTCGCTCCCACCTGCGCATCGCCGCTGCCGACACAAGTTAGCCGGTAGTTTGCGCGTTATGTCACCTAAACAGCTCACTCCTTCCCACTGGGCCTGTGTGCGAATCCGGACTAAACTCTGGCAGCTCTTTCAACGATCCAGGCCCTAGCCAATGCAAAAGTGAAGTGTGTTCCGACCGAACAACAAAAAATTTACGCAAATGAGTGATCTGGATTTTTTTTTTCTTCAGAACCGCTGTATTTACCAATGTGGCAGCAAACTCGTCTAACGGCTCCAGAAAGCCAAAGAATCTGTTTCAATGTGAGCTGAAGTGGATAGGACCCTCAGGTGTTCCGCTAGCCAAGGTCAAGCTTCTCTCTTAGCTCTGCTTCTGGGCTCTGTGTGAAGCTAAATAAAATACCAATAAATACATAATACAAAAAGGAGGAAATAAATATAGAAATAACCTTTTAAAGAGTAGCAAGGCTATTTTAAATATTCACACTGGCACTTTACAAGTTCTCTGCCAAACACAAAAGCACAGAGCCAAAACTGAAGCAATGGGGAAATAAAAAACTGTAGCATTAATCATTTATCCTGCGCCACTTTCTGTTCTTTGAAAGGAGAGCAGTTTTACAGGATGAGCGTTAAGTTGCAGCTCCCATTAATGAATAAATGATGCCTTTAAGTTGCCAAATTACAGCTTTTCGGGCGACCAACGTCGTCACTTGTTGTGTAGCAAACGGAGCGTGTCATGTGAGTCCAGAGAAGTTTGTTTCACTTGACACATGCACTCCGTTCTCCATTACATTCCTTGTTAATTTGCTTTTCTCTCAGCCTGTCATCACTCGACAAGGTGGATATGAAATCTTCCATTTTCAAACAACGGAAACGTGTCGGTCAGGCCAGCTGCTGGATTCTATATTTACCGTTTTTGATTTGCATTTTTATGACATACAAATGATTTATGAAAGAAAAATAGAACACAGGGATAAAGAACAGGAGTGATCCCATCCCAAGTGGTCTGACTGCACCAGAGCCTCCCATGAGTACTTGTGAGTGGATCTCACTTCCCTGTTCTAGTTTTAAACCAAAAGACCCTTTATCTCACTTTCCAAGCCCCCAGCCGCTTTCTGACTGGGGACATTGTTTGTTTGATTAGTGCTAGCTTTAGTAGTTTCAGGGTCTTTTTTTTTGCTAGCCCACAAAGTAGCCTTTCCTATTTTAATTGGCTGGAAAAGTGATGAAAAGATCTGTCCTGATCGACTGTTGGAGATTCCCAGGAAATCTCATTACTAGCTATTAATTTACTCAAGTGAAAAAAAAAAAAAGAGTCAGAATCCAGGTAATCCTGGGTAGTGGGGGTGTGGTACGACTGTCAGATCCACCGCGACTGCTGGTGTCTTTTGGCTTCCCTTTGCCTTGCTTAAGAATCTTAAATGTTTCATGGATTTATTTTGGCCCATGCCAAAATCTCATTAAAGATGTTCACAAGAGCCTGGAACTTGCTGGCATTCTTCAACAAATAGCCCAGAACCTCAATAATTCCAAGGAATCTGAAAAGTTCTACCCTCTACAAGTAACTTTTTATGTTTTTGGTTTTTTTTTTCTTTTCCTTTTTCTGGGTATTTCCAGTGGAAATGTTTCAAGGTTTCAAACTCCTGGACAAATGCTAACAATGGAAAAAAAAGGTTTGCAATCCAACATCACCATTCATTCATTTTCCTACCCGGTTTATACCCCTGTGGCGTCGCGGGGATCCAACATCACCACTAAAATGAAATCCATTATATTCTACAGTTATATTCTACTATTATTGGATGGAATCCCTGTAGTATGATTTTTTTTTTTGACCTTTCAAGGGCTGTCTGTATGGGTGTGGTTTAAAACTAAATATCACAGCATCTTTGAAGAATCAACACCAAGGCTAAAACTAAACAAACTAGAACAAACCAGAGCTACGGGGTTGTGTTTGCAACGGTGGCAAAAAATACAAAATCAAATCAAAACTACGAATTAGCATGAGAAACATAGATTTTGACTAATTGCTTTTTGGTTCAGTTGTCTGTGATTACAATGTGGAAACTCCTACATGGTTACTCAGCTGTCTTTAGGCAAAAAAATGCAGTTTCTCTCCAATTCTTCACGCACTAACATAACCTATTCTACTATGACCTTTTTTCAATTTAGACGAGTGCGACCTCAGCACAGTTACAACCTCTGCTTTAACCAAATGATTGGTGATTTTTTATCGAGTCTTTATTTCAAATCTTTAAAGCATCTGCCACGAGCCTGATGAAGGGACTATATTTTCTCAACTTGCCCCATATCCATTAGAGACCCTGACAGTTTCCCTCCTTCCCATTATCCATCTCTTTCTCCCCATCTATCTCTGCCCACTGTATGTATTTGCAGCCACCCTGGCCCTTCCTCTCGGCACATCCATCTCCATCTCCAAGCTTCTGCTCCTTTCCTCCCTCGTCAGATTAGCCTTGGCGAGGTCGCTCTGCCTCCCGTGTAATTGCCCGGCGGCAGCTGACTGGCGTGCGGATTGCAGCAAATGTAGAGACGCCTGCATTTTAATTAGCTGTAGGTGTGCGTCCACGCAGGTGTCGCCGCGACGCATTTTCGCTTTCATTAGGTGGAATCATCGTGCGACTTTTCACATCCCGTCAGCGGTGTAAAAGCGAGCAACGCGTCGCGGCCTCATTTGAAAGAACCACTTTTGGGTGTCACTTTCCATTTGATGCCGGTGTCGGCTTGCAGCCGAGATGAGTGGAGTAGCGTAAAATGTACATGTTGTTTGAAGCAGATGCGCCATTTATTTTCATTTTATCCGTCAGTATTAGTTACATTGCCTGGATCACTGGAAATTATCTCCTCTCCTCAGACCGACGGCTGCTGATGTCTTTTCACCTGACATCCTGCCTTCTGGTGGAAACCCAGTTTGGGGGGGGGGGGAGATCAGGATAGCAGGATCTTCACACATGAGAAGCTGTAGCTGGCGTACCCACCCCAAAAGGAAAATTTGATACTACTCTGTCATCTACAAAGATGGGTAATTCATAACGCTAAAAATACACAATTCCCGACAGAAACCAATGATTGTTTGTTGTTTATTGAGAGTGTTCAAAAGGGCACACCGAGTCACACATTTACAAAGCAAGGTGTAAAACGGTAATAGAACCCGCGTCATTAGTTTTCTTTTCGGTGGCTGCATTTCGTGGCTCATCGCATTTTAACCGTAAACGCGTCTGACCTATGTTGCGGTTCAGATGTATAGGTTATGTGGATTCGTTTTTAATTTTCGTTTTCTGCTGTCAGCATTTTACAATAGCTCCAGACATCTAAATGAGGTAGGGACTGACCTGAAGAAAAGCGTCAGCGGATGCATCCTTGTGTTTTATTCATCACTGTCAGAAAATAACACAGTCAAAGAGACAAGATCCGAATATGTCTTTCAAAGTCCAAAGCGGCTGTTTGTCCAGGGACCCGGAAAGCCTCGGAAATACCAGGCTGAGCAGGGCAGCGATGACAGTCAAAAAGCTAATCCTCAGGAATTATTTGGTCGGCAGTCTCTGAACCTGCGTTATCTTCCTCTGCATGCTGCATATGATTTAAACACATCAGTCTACTTTTGACAGGAGAAGCAGCTTTCTTATATTACCAAACATTATGGTGTGGCACCATATTTTGGCATCTAGTTTGAATGTCTTTCATCCAGACGATTCAAAGAGGGCTTTATTTTGGAGATAAGGAAGCCAACAGCCAAGAGCAACCGGATTCATGGCGGTGAAACGTGGTCCGGGTTGGTTTTTTTTTTTTTTTTTCCAGGGGAAGATGTTGGATGGCGTTATTTACCGGTTTGCTCGTCAGCGCGTGGACCACAACAGACATCTTCCTTCAGTGCGTTTCCCCCTCTGGCGTGCCGGTGTCACAGAACACCTGCTTTGCACCAGAGAGGATTTGTTCGTCTAGTCAAACCAATAAATAATCATGTCACAAAAGCAAACAAGGACGACTTCAGTCCCAAATGCATTAAAACTGTAAACAGGAGAGTAAACAAATCACAGTACCCTGTCTCCCTAACTAGTAAATTAGTCTTAATTAATCTTATGAACAGCACAGTGATGGAAAAAAACAGGCTGGTTTGTCAGAAGTTAAATGTGCTTGGTTAATCGCTCACAGTTGATATTGTAGTATTAGTCGGAATGTCTGGGTCACGTTTTGCAACACGGCAAAACGTCAATTTATCTAAGTTGATAAATTACCCATTTTTTTGCTAAGGCGTTATTATTGTAGGCTAACACATGTGCGGCCTGTCACTTCCATGTCAGGCTGATACCAGAGTGACTGAGGCTAAGCGCAGTCATGAATAAATACTAAATTGTTTCGATAATTATTTTGGTATAAGGAAACCCCAGAAGGAAGTATGTAGCAAGGAGGAGTTGATGTTTGGCTTTTCCTATCTGTCTCCTCAGATTGTCCTTCCAATGGTGAAACCTTGTGTCAAAACCGAAACGTGTTGTTTGTCGCCTCAGGCAGTACAACGAGGTCATTAATCTACCGAAACCCAACAAATCCCACTCGCACAGTGGCGTTACGCAGATTTTTTATTTATTTCTTTTTCTTTTTTTTTTTTTTTCCTTTTCCAGTTTCCCACAGAGCTGGCAGTCTTAAAATACTATATCCCCTGGTAGATGTACGTCACAATCCAAAAACATCATCTGTCAGCCGCCCCGGAAAGAGCGAACGCAGGCCCGACAGTATTACATAAAATGCAATTTAATATTTTCCATCTTTGGCCGCATATTCAACTCACTTTGCCCTGTAAATCTGCCACGTTTTAAATAGTCTGGAGCCAGATATGATCACTGGCAGGGTGGATATTCCCAGGCTAGCGCACATTCCAGTTTATTATCACTCAAATAAAAGCAGCAGGATAAACAGTTACAGTCATCAAATATTTTGTGATAAGAGATCCAGGCTGCTTGTGTGTGGAAACCCACTAAATTAACAGCTCCCAAACAGATTTGTGGCTCTGTGAGGGACAACATGTGAGTGTCCCTGCAGATATTGTTCTCACAACATGGGCTGTCTTTGTCATTTAGATTCGTTTTCCAATAACCGCTATGGCCATCCTTGCTACTCTGGCTCAGTCTGTGAAATGAACAAAAACACATCTAGATACGCTGGCACTCAATAATTCATCCCAGTTCCTGGTGGCTGAATCAAAAAAAAACAAGTTTGTGCTGCCTGATTTGGCGCGCATCCTTCCCCACCATGAAGCAAAGTAGTCCAAAGACTTTAGACTTCCCTGACGGTTGTCACGCAGTGAGTCTGCTCAACAATACTTAGCATTTGCTAAAATCAATAAAGCGTATCCACATCCTAGCAAAGTTTATGGAATAAGAGCATGCACAGGATTTTTATTTTTATTTATTTGCCTGTTTTTTACCACTGACTGGAACAATGAAGCATTTGTACTTTGCGTATAACGCAGCTCCGCCGCTTTGCTTCATTTCTAAATGACTTTTGTTTACTCCCCCAGTTTGGGATAATATTAAATTTTGTGGTAATGAATACAGATGTGTTCATGCAGGTGTCGCTTAACTCGTACAGTCCTTTTTATCTGTCACATAACAAGTACAAGAAAAAATAAATCGTCTTAAATTCTGCTCAGCTGGAGGCAGAGATGGTGACAGATATTTGGCACATCATCAGTGATCTCTGTTGCGCGCTTCCACATGCTAAACGGTGGTAATTACTCAATCAAATATGCCAGATCTGTTGAAACTCAGAAACCAACCAAACCAAGAAAACCCTAAATTACTAAGAAACTCAAAACAACAACACACAAGCCTGTAGAAAGCAAACAATATTGCTCTACAGAACCAGCCCTCTCCTAGTCTTGGTGCCGTGTTTGTTCTGGGATCTGGGATATTTTTTTACTTCCTGAGGTGACCTCAAGCACCTATTTGACCTTAAATCCAATAAGGAATAAGTTGCAATTAAGGAAACAAACCAACATGTTTGCAAACATCTTTGTAGACTGACCTTTCCCTTCATAAAAATAAGAAATTAGTGAAAATTATGTTTGTCGTGATAGCTGCTCCATTTATCTTTCACAAAATATCCATTCAGATTTATCCTTATTTACAAATTTCTACCATACTTTTAACACCCTTAACCCACAATGAATTCAGCGGTATTGGTGTTGGCGTTAATCCCGTAAGTAAACAGATTCAGACATGCGTAAGATGTTCTTGGGCAAAATGGTGGCTATGATCCGTTGTGATGACGGACTGATTTGAGGTAGGCAGCTTTGCCCGACTAGCTGATCTAGGGGTCGTCAGTTGTGGGGGGGGGGGGGGGTTGACCCCGTTGTTGTGCTGCTTCTCTTCTCTCCTTCAATCCAGGCTTTTCCAGCCATAATTATCCTTTCTCGATGACAGTCACACCCACCATCTGTCCACGGTCCATGTCGGATTAAGGGCTCGTCCTTCGACCGCGTTTCCCTCTTTTTCCCCTCCCATCAGGTTGGGAAGGCCTGACCCGTTCACGCTGCAGGTCGTCGCCTGAGTCTGGCTTTCCCAATGCGCTCTATCCCGGGTAGCAGCTCTGATCCTCACCAGGCCTCCGGGGTGCTGGAGATGAGGAGAAAGCCGCTATCCATTGCGAGGAACCTTGCTGTCTGCTCCGTTGCTCTCGGGTTCTTCAAATCCCTCCAGTTTTGACCAGTTTTGCTTCAAGAGCATTCCAACCCCATTTATCCACTAGGAATTAAATTCTGATTGTGGATCAGCAAGCGGCGAGCATCGCGCTCGCTCACTGGCGGGCGGGATGATGTCATCTGTGGTAGTGGCAGATGGTTCCTCCACTTTAGAAGTCCCAATCTGCTCTTTGTGATGCTTTGACTGACAGGGTTCAGGCCTGTGCAGAACAGCAGAGGTCACAGGTCATGGCGCACTTGAGGCTAAGTGCGCCAAATGCCTCGGAGGATTGTTTGCATTTATCTTTAATGTATTCGGACACACAACCTACTGTTCAACAGAAAAAAAATATGATATTGAGATATTCCAAGGATAATTTGTTGATGATTTTACTGTTCGTTGACATTTTTCTAAATTGATTAGAGGCTGATTTTGCATAGCTGTCTTTGATTTTATGTCCATTCTTCTTTTTTGTTGAGCTTGCACCTTTTTTTTTTCAGCAAGGAAAAACAAAAGAAGCAGAACACTTGAGAACCTTGAAAATGGTGATAAGCAGTACAGTCCCTTTGTGGCCAGGTACACTGCCACGTTGACAACTTGCAGCCTTTGTACGGTGGGTTAAAAAGAAAATGGACCCGCCGACCAAGTGTTTTTGTGCGGGTTCCAGTGAGGATCAACATCTGCAACAAAGCCCCTCAAATTAAAACAACAGCCCTGTTTAATATTCATCATCTCCTCCGGGTTTTGCTTTTAGCTTTTTTTCGGTGTCGTGAGCCCCTCCCCTGCTCCCAGAGGGTTCTGAGGTTCATCAACACTTCACCCGAAAACACTAGTCATTATTGGACAACAAATTGCCAGCGGATTGGGAGGAGTTGTTCAGTCATCGACCCAATGCACCGACACACACACACACACACACACACACACACACACACAAAGAATCACACAAAAAAGCAAGGAATGCTTTTTCATAAGAACACAACTATTTTTAGCCGGTTCCCCCCTCCGAGAAAGAGCAACATGCTAATCTTCAGTCAGCATCTCTTTGAAGTATAAAAGGATGCTTGAGGTGGATTATTTATGGCTGTATTGCTGTAGTCTTAAATCATGTTAAGTATAGCAAACAGCATGCACTGCAGCATAAGGAATGCTGCGTCGGTTATTGTATGTCCTGCTGCATAATAATAACCAACATTTATATTTAAAAAAAAAAAAAAAAACAGCTATGAGACCGTTTTGCTACTGACGTTGCGCTCGCGTTAAAAATGTTGGGTACAATAGAAAGGATATGACATGATAACCATCTGCTGTGCATCATCACGGCCGAAACAGCTCCATGATGGGCAATGCGTTGCATGTTCACGGGCACGCGGGCATTTTCATTTCAAAAGGGGCAACAGGAAAATGCAAGAGAGGAGCAGAACGTTGGGAAAAATAGGTCAGCGCTGCTGAGAGTCGATAGTGCTACTTTGCCCCCCAGTGGCACAGAGACTCAGTGCAGACGGGCATTTCATTATCACCACCTTCAGGCTGTTGATTTTCTACCACAGAGGAGTGGGGTGGTGGGGGGTGGATACAGATAGGCGGCACATATGCGTGCCTGGCTCAGATTTCTACAGGCATTTCCACGGCATCCTAAAAATATGTCCTGCATTTGCTGTGGTAATTGTCGGCTGTGGCGGATTTTTCATTCACTGCCGTATAATGGAAGTATTTGCTCTAGTGAGTCATTTCCAACTGATGGATGACTCACGCGGAAGTCACTTACTCCATCATCTTCAAAGGCTGCATTTATTCTTTTTTCCTCCTGCAAGACCTCTAAATAAGGCATTAATCAAATAACCCTAACTTTTCAATTTGAATACATTTTTTTTTTTAAATCACAACTGTGAGACGCACATACACACACGTCCTTATGCTCAGCTTTGCAAGGACTTTTTAGGCATATGTCCTAAAATGTCCTCATTTTCAGAAATGTCCTAATTTTGCTAGTAGAATAAGTACGTTGGTACCCTCTATGAAGCTAGTACAACACCCCCCACACACACACCACATTCACATATTTTATTTATGAAACAGACATCTGGACAGGATGCTTTTTGGTTGCCGTCCAAAAGATGTTTTGATCATAATAAAGCAGGAAGAGAGCAACTCTGAAGCACCTTGTTGTGCGGGGAAAGGATGGTCCGGCCTTCCTCGTTGACTAAAACCCTTCCCGAACCCAGGCCTAGATAAGCCGAGCAATGTTAGTGGCAAGTAACAAAAAAAAAAAAAAAAGTGAAGGACATGTGAAATGAAGGAGTTAATGAGTATGAGGGGACCCGATCGCAGCTTTTCTAACACCAGCCCCCACTCGCACACCAGAAATGTGACCTAGCACATTTACTCTATCCAGACCTGAGAACAGCTGTGGCTGCTCTTCAGTCTACAGCTAGAGACCAAATGTCCTGTCATTCCTCCTCGTGACCACTGCCACTAGTGCACCTTTGGGTGTGTACACAGACTATTAATGCAAAGGGCTCGGAATGGTCAAAGATAAACAACACTACATTAGCTCCCATTTGCCATTTTTCAGTTCCTCATTTATCATGCTCACGGCCCGCTCTTCAAATGCTAAATAAAGCTAAAAAAAAAACTCCAATGTGCTTTCTGCTAATGTATATTTGAAGGATCTTGTTTACAAGCATCAGTGGTGCAGTTTTTAAAGTAAAAGCTTGTTCTGGTCTACAAGGCTTGGATTGCGTTTCCAGCTTTAGCATAAGCACATTATGTCTGTTACCGGCAAGGGACGCATTCAAAAATCTAAATACTCTTCAAGGGAAATGTTAAACCTGTGTTGCTACTTGTTGCCCATTTTTCAATTCTTCAATTGTCCTCATCATCTCTGTCACAGATACATTTGATTTAAATGCTGTTTCCAACTCTACATGTCTTGTACCAATTTTCAAAAGAAAGCACTGATGGGTTCTTGTGATATTGACACGAGTCAGAGCACACTAGAACCTGTCATTTCTCTTTCTCTCTCTCTCTCACACACACACACACACCTCCAAATCACCAGAGGTCAAACTCGAGGAGAGCAGAGGTAGCTAATGCAGCAGGGACAGGAGGACACTCCAAGACAATCTGGCACAGGAAGGAAGGAAGGGAAGATTCGCATAACGAAGGAGAGGGGGGGGCATTCAAGAAGCAGGTGAAGGACATGGAGGAGGTTGAATAAGATTAATGAGGAGAAAGAGAGATCTGACAATGAGAGAGAGAGGACAGACTCAAGAATACACAGAAACTAAGCAAAAACGCCACAAGAAATCAGCCGACATCCATTTTTGCTGTTGTCTGAGGCTTAATAAAAAGAAATAGAAAATAATAAAGGCAGAAACTGAACCGAACTGAAACTCTGATGCAGCATGATGGAGCGCCTCATTTGAAGATAACTAGGTCATCTACATCATATTATTTCATATTCTCCCCAGTCAGTAAGTCCTCCTCTATTCAACTATTGACACGGTGGGTTGTTTGCATTGAGAAAAGCCATTATTAAGGAATTATTCCAGCAAGACCAGCCTATTGGAATGGATTAGGAAAGTCGGACAAAATAAAAAATTCCCGCCTTTCTCTTTTCATCTGGTGGTCCGAGGCCTAAGCAGCCACTGGGATAATCTTGTTTTCCTGAATTGCAGCAGCAGTACAAACAAGTGGGGGATTAGCGGTCCCTGGGGAGATATTTCTTTTCTTTTTTTTTTTTTTTTCTGCCCTAGAGGAGACAGATAATAGCTGGCACCTGAGGCCAGGTTTGATTTCCGAACAGTAAACACTGATGTTTTCCCTCAGTCTGCTCACCGTATTTCATATGGATAATAGCGTTTGGGTGTGCTTGAGCAAATGGAGCTGGATACTGGAGTCGACAGCGGGAGGTGACCTTATCAAAATGTGATAAACTGGAAATGGGAAAAGTGAAATCAAAATACCATCGCTGATACAGAAGCGGGACCGCTTCATGGTTTTCATTTCAGGAGGAAGAGGACAGGACTGGATGGAAGGAGAAGGAAAACACTGCAGGAACCACAGCGGACCTCCCAAGTTTTAACCGGCAAACTGATGCTAATGATTCATCGGTTGTTTTCATTCTGGATTCATTTATTTAGCGTTACCCCAAATAACATTGCTATTTGGTTGTAAAATGTGAGAAAATTGAGGATGTAATGACACCCGTAATAGTAAGGAGGAAGAAAACCAATAAAATAGATAAATACAGCGTCGCTGTGTCCTGACTTCGCTCTAACTTGGAATCTAAGCTCGAGCTTGGATTTGCTTTATTGAGCAGCCAGTCGCGCCTTCGGAGTGGGTGTGTTGTTTTCGGCAAAGGTTATTGGGATTCGGGAGAACGAGTGGCAATTTGGTCCTAATTAGGTCCTAATGGCATCTGATATCACTGGCATACACAACCATACAAGCACACGTGCACCCCCGCGCGCACACACGCGCGCGCGCGCGCGCACACACACACAGTGGGGAAGGTCTTTTAGAGATCAGCACAAAGTTATTTTTTAAGTCTCAGAGCAACAAATGAGTTTGTGAAATCTAAGACAGCAGTAAATTAACAGATAAGCATCCATAAAGAGACACACACACACACACACACACACACACACACGCACACACACACGTGTACCTGTGAAGAGCCAGCGCAGAAAAGCCTCTGGCCCTCAGGGGGGTTCTAACCCAGGAGCACAGTCAGTCATAATGTGATATTAACTTGTTATTTATTTAATCATTGTTAGCTGTTCAACAAAAGCTTTTAGTCTTTATTTACTAATTCCCAGGTGTACGTTGGGTCTCTAAATTAGACGTGTAAAAGCCTGATCATTCCAGGGCTGCGTCATCAAAAAATATGCTAAACACTCGTGATTTCTGTGGTAAAAAAAACTGACCAAACTTCAGATCAATATCCTCTGACTACAGGATTGTTAGGTTTTTGCATTGTTGAGGGTAAAACTGGGTTTGTGTGCTTCTTTTTTCTATCATCGGCCTTTAAAATAGAAAAAAAAAAAAAAAAAAAGGAAAGTGTCCCAGCAGATGTCACTGTTACTCAACATACTGGGATTTAAAATGCTTAGCATGCTGCTGGAAAGAATGGAAAAAAACCAAAAAACAAACAAACAAACAAAAACTTTTACTTGACAAATACCTGAACAGTGATGCTCACTATACTTTAAATTTTTGATTGAGGTATTGGATGAGCAAACACAACAAACGGCTGAATAAACAAGCAGCCTAGCAGCTGCAGAGATAATCACCTCAAGCGTGCTTCAGATTTCTAACAGCATAAGCCAATTATGCAAGGTTTGATTTAACCGGGTCTTAAACGTGTCTTTGTTTGTTCATGTAAATGGAATAAATAATTTAAAAAAAAATGTCAGTATGATACTATAAGTAGATATCAAACAAGATTAAGATCCACAATGGTTTCCTGATGCTTTTGACCACAACAATAACTTCTGAAAGCAATAAGATGTTAAAACAAAAAGGGGATTTTAAAATCTGAATCCAATTAAATGTCACCCGTTTTCAAATGTATATCAACTGGAATCAATTTCAGACGTGGAATTTTAGTGCGAAACGGGAACTGGGACGTGTGTATGCGCATCAGAAGGGAGATCCACAAAGGATGCGACTGTTGCCCGCAGCAACGGAGCAGGTGACTGCGCGTTCCATCTCTCACACACACACACGGACTACTGCAGGATCAGAGACACCTGCGAACGGCAGGGACACTTGGGAGTGAAGCATTCCGAATGCAGACCAAAACAAAAGTGAAAAGCCGACGGCAGTATGCACAAAGAGATCGGTGCATTGAGTCATGCTGTGGGTTTGCATAGCAGAAACATTGTTAGCAACATAGCTACAGCCAGTTTAAGGTCGAGAAGGAGGGTTCAGAGAGACGAAACAACACTGGTAATGCAGGCGTGTCGCTGTGAGGTCTTCGAGATGCTGTAATTATAAGAATAAAGCTGGTACTGGATGGAACAGAGGGGAAATCATTTCTAGCCCCCTGAATTTAGATCGCTCTGCTCCAGCCTGGCTGGCGCTTATGATGGATTCTCCCATTTTTTTTTGAAGTACCTCACAGAATTAAATACAGATTTACATCCTTCTATACCATAAATTATAAATGTACTCCTCTGGAACTCCGGGAAAGTATTCCCACGGCTTTTAATCCTTGAGCGTAAACTTATATCGCAAACGTTTACTACTTTGCTACAGGCTGAGAAACAAGTCAGAATTATTCATCTTTTAATATTCTTCACATTGTGGCTTACAAAAATGGGGATGATAAACCACGATTTTTCTTTATTCACTACTTTGATGGAGCCCAGGTCACACGGCCAGTAAAAGCATGTGAAATTACACACGTCTTGTTTAGGAAATCTAATAAAACAAACCTGTCATGAGCTGCGTGATATTTACAGTAAACAGGTAAGAGACAGTAAACATGACAAATTGTCAATAATTAGCAGCAGTTTTCAAATGCAAATTTTTCTCTGAATAAACTGCAGAGTTTCGTAGTCCTTTAGAAGCTCGGTGTTTAGAAATGCTCATATTCAGAGGGAAAACGTGCAGAAACTGGTTGCACTTATTCGTTGGCTCCGACCTTGGAAGTATTTAGCGCCACCGCAACGGATTTACCTCTGGTGAAACTGTATCTGAAATCTGAAGCGGACACTCGGTTTTTCTTCTCCTTTGACGGAAAATGTCAGAGGCAGACGGATGGCGCGCGCGTGATTGTCTCCGTGCATTGTTTGTTTGGAGTCGTTCTTTCCCCCTGACATCTAGAGTGAAAACAGATTTGAAGGCCAGAATCACACCTGAGACCACCAGGCTGGGAGTTCTGGCACCCACTTCACAGTCTGACCTTCAGGGAAAAAAGAAAAAAAAAAAAAGTAGACTTTGGCAGAAGCTGGAGGAACCACCCATCCTGTGATAGGAAATCTAGTTATAACAGGACGGAGCGCTGCCTCAGTCTGTAAATTGCCAATTTGTGGCTGTGTAATTAATTTTTTGTTGAGGGAGGGAAAAAAACGCGGGGGGGGGGAAATACCCTGTAATTATCACTCAGGCGTGAGAGTGATTCATATGCAAGAGGCGTTCGACAGACATTTGATACGACGTGACGACGACCTGTGTAGGTAAAAACAAAATATTGGTCCTCGATATCATCGAACACCTCCGGCGGAAAGGTCTGACGGAGGAATGTCGCCGAGTCTTTTTGCAGTTGTTTCAGTGAGAAACTGATTAGGCTATAATTTCTATTAGAGTGTAAATATGAAATTGACGCAAAGAGGCAATCAACCTGTCCTCTCTGAGCGAAGCCTTGTCTCTCTGCCATCATTAGACCCAACAGGGCTCTACAATTACAGCTGATTACTGACGGTTTCCTGACTCGTTGCGCTACCCCGACAGCCCTGGCCGGAAAGAGATAGGTCCCTTTCCTTTAAGTGTCGCTAATTCCACGCAAGCATTGTGTCATTTTTGGTTTTTTCCAAACAAGGACACGCTTGTTAGGGGAATAGGTGTAAAATTGCAGGCTACAGGACAGTTAGGATAATACGGAGCAGCACCGAACTGTACGGAACGTCAGCACGGGGGTTTTTTTTTTGGTGGGATTATTCTCAGAAAAGGGTCTACAGAGCCCGTCGCCATGGTTTATCGGAGATGGAATCGTGTGTTGACGGTCCCTGCAGCAAATGAATCATGCCTCACATCATTTGCACGGTTCAAATCTAGCTCTTAAGTTACTCTTCGGTCTTTGCTACGGAGCTGATGCACTCACTCGTTTCACTTCCAAATCTGTCCGCAGAAAGGTCAGTTCTGTCAACTTGGCTTTGAGCGAAAGACTCAAGGCTGGATCTGCCGACCTCCTTGCTGTCACATCCACTCTGTTGTGCTGTTGGGTTTGTACCTGGTGTTTTGGAATGAACTTGTCATTGTGCCTACGCGGGAATGCTGTTAAAAGTTGTGTTACATCTTATTTTGATCTGATTTTCCAAACAACCAAGCCAGGAGGTTTTAAATCTAGCCAACTAAAGAGCCTGACATTAGAGTCCAAACTCCAAAAGGTTCCATCGCCTGCAGAATGAACATGTTAAATGCTGCTTTTGCTGGTTAATGAGTATTTGTTCTTTTTTTTTCTGTGCCGATCTAAAGTTTGATTTAAAACAAAGGATGAAAGGCTTTTTCTTACCATTTACTTTCACTTTTGGGCATGTTTATTTAATGATTTACCAGTCAGTCAGTTGGTTAGAGAAGTTGATAAAATGAATGAATTAACAGGTCAAAGCTGCTCTCGTCTCCTCTGCTCACCCTAACCAGGCCTGGCAAAGTGGATTTAAATACAGATTAAAAATGAGCCTCTTTCATTTCTCCACCTCCACTCTGAGAGCTGATGAGGTAAAATTCTGATTAACCTTTCCAGAAAGGGGTTGAAAATGGGGTACTTCCAATCAAATGTGTTCCCACCTTGGAATTTAAGAACCATGCGAACATTTACATTGTTTCCCTCAACGTCAAACACATCGGTTGGGGTCTTGTTTTGTTTTGGGGGGGTTTTTTTATGGATCTAATGTCAGATATGTAATGTATGTTTCCCTCTGTCCACATGTGTAAAAAAATCTTTGAATCCATTCCATCATTAATAAGTCAGAGCCTCTGCACCTGCAGCCCGCAAAACAAGGTTGTGTCTGTCAGGCCATGTTCCGAAGGGGACATCAACACAAACAAACCAACATTTGTTCGAAGGATCTGGTGAGGAAAAACAAAAATTCTCTTTTCAACACAAGTATGTCGGAATGATTGAGTGTCAGTTTGTGAGTTAGTTTGGGTTGTCTCACCCTCTCCGTTTGCTACATTCCTGTTGTCTTTTTAGTTGATGGTGCCACTGTCTCATAGATCAACTCTGACTTGACACACACACACACACACACAGAGTTTGGTACAAATGTTAACAGATTGGTGGCAACACTAATCTGTAGGTTTAGTTTACAGTGCTGTTTCCACGGTGACAGTTGGTTTACCCACAGCAACCAGCTGCTTTCCTGACACCCTATATGGTCAAGATACCGCCCCCCCCCCCCCCACCACCCTCACCCCCCCTTTACCCTCTGCTCAGAGAGAGCCAAACGGTGGGCGACAGGGGGCCAAGACGCCGCAAAAGAGTAAACACGCTGCAAACAACCGAACGCTGAAAACACAGGAATAATGCAAAATAAAGAAATAAAAACGTAAAAAAAAAAGGGAAGAAAGTTTTGATTACAAAAGGTAAACAGGAGCAAAAATCTACAAATCAAATAGGAACACAAATGTGCTGCAAATACACAAAAAACAAACATACAAAAGCCCAAAACAACTGCAAATAAAAAAGAAATGCTGTAAATACTCTCTACAACAGTAGTTGTCGTCACTAGGGGCCTTGAAAGACAAGCAGGATGCCAATGAGACTAGAACATAGAAAACCAAACACTCATATGTTATCAAGTGTGGGTTATTCAAAAAGAATCCTAAAATCCACTCTGAACGTCTGCGCTCGCTCCTTCCATCAGATGAGATCTCCTCATCAGATCTATTTCATCCATCCGATCCTCCAAAACGCAGTCATCACGTTCTTATTCTCTTTTCTGTCTTCATCAGACACCTACGTTGCTCTAGCTCTGGGTCTGAAAATGTTGCGGCAGCCTGTGAGCACATTTTTTTGAGGTTAACAGGTTTGGGATAATGTGAATTACCTTTGCAAAGACACCTACGCTCACACGTTTGCAGACTGTTTAATTGGACAAACTGGTGATTGGGGAGGGGGGAATGAATCCCAACGCCGTCGGCATACATGTTTAAAAATATGTTTCAGTAGGTATGAATGTGAACAACAGAGAAATTTGCTTATCAAAGTTGTGTTTTAAACACCTTCTGCCAGTTTATGGGGGGATTTTTGTTGGTTTTTTTAGGGTTTTATTTGTAAATTTAGTCATTATTTCCTGCTTGTGTGTTTCATTCATCTTGGCCCTTTGGAGAGCAAGATGCTGAGTAGGATTTATTAGACTGGGATCACATTTACAAGCCCTCCTCCCATTTTCCCTCCTGTATTTTATATTAAATGTAACTCCCCTGGCACATGCTGGAGTGATTGTTCTCTGACGTTACTTTTTTTCCTCCTCACCTTTTCATATTTACTGGGAAAACGATTTCCATAAACTCTGTGTGACAACACTGATTTCCCCTGAGTTCATCCTTCCATTTTTTGTTACCAGTGCTTGTTCCTAAGTTGGGTCTTGGGGATGTGTTAAGTGGTCAGAGTGGGCCAAATGATTCTCTCAAAGGCTGTGTAGTTTCTTTCCTCCCATCCAGCCTTTAGGTGCACTCAGAAACACCTTTTGATGTCTTGCACTGGTCCACTCTGCCAGGTCTGAAACCTTCCCCATCTCCACACAGGAGAACCATCTTAAAGCTGAACAAAGGAAAGAAAGAGAACCTGAGTAATCTGTCAGTGTGTGAATAAAGGGCCTGAATACTTGCACTCACACCGTAGTTCCATGTTTTCTTTACTTTTTTGTAAAAAGAGGGGGAAAAAAAATCAAAAATGCCTTTATTTTCTTATTTTGTCATGAACTGTCACCATAGAAAATAGTGAATAGTGAAAGTGCTTTCTCTCCCTTTGTAAACCCTGACCCGTTACCAAATGTTCAAGCTATGTTACCTTTCTTGAAGAATTTTTTTTTTTTCTTTTTTGCCATTTTGTCTTTAATATGGAAGCACGGATGTTTCATCTCATCAAACTTTCAAAAAAGATGAAGGACATCAGAGCGGGGATCTTGACCCACCGTCATGGGAGCATCAGACCTCTGTCAAATGGATGTCACTCTCTCTATTTAATGAATTCCTGACAAGTGTGACAGTGCAGGTTGACAGCTGATGTCTTCTTTGTCCTTATCCATCAACCTCACTGCACAGAATCATGTCCGTCTTCATAAAAAGAGCTGATGACACGCGTCAAACAGCAGGTTCTCCACAAAGAATAAAATGTAAAATATGATAAGGGTTTTTTTTTTTTTCTTTTGGTTGGTTTTTTTTGTTTGATTATAAAAATGCAGGTTTATTTGATGCTCAGTGCATCACTACTTGAGGCTGAAGGCTAAACTGTGAATGCACGCTGTAGTTGAATAATACTCGGGTAAACGCTCTTCGGATATCAGCTAATCTGACGGTGATGATGTAATAACCAGGGTGAAAAATGGCTATTTCTTGAACTCATATCGCAACACATGCTAAAATAAGAACTAGGCATTGGAAAATTAGGATAGCGCGACAAACCAAGTTTAAGAGGCATCAGGTGCAGATTGCTAGTGCCAATCTACACCAAATCAAGCTTTATTTTACAATTATTCCAGCCGCCCTGTCTCCCTGCATGTCTTCTTAAACTTTCTGCCTTTTTATAAAAACATGGCCGATGATAAATATATAGGCACATATACACACGCTACAACTATGTCTACCTGCCAGGTACCCTTCTGTTTTTCCAGACGTCTATGTATGTACAGCCCGCTAACGGCCTTAATCTGCAAGACAGCACTCCAAAAGTGCAAACTAGCCTCTCTGAATGGAGTTTGCAGACATTCTTTTTGTGTTGGTATTTCTTTCCAATTTCCTGCAGTTAACCAAAGAGAGGCTTGGCAGGGTGACCAGGGACACTAGAGAGTTCCTGTGAGTGTGTGTGTGTGTGGGGGGGGAAGAGGTAGACACAGAGAGAGAGAGAGAGAATGCTGTGGTCCTTCTTTCCTGGTAAACACCAAGTGAAGATGCAAAGCCCAAAATCTCTACAGTCGATTACAATCAGAAATAAGCAGCAAAAATTAAGTGAGTGGCTGAATAAATGTTTTTATTTTCTTACACCCTGCGGTTACACTGCTGACTGACAGGACGATAAAAAGGTAAATCTGCTTGTGCGTCGTAATTTTTGCCAAGAGAGCCTTGAATCTCAATTTAATCCCTCTTGTGTGTTGCACAGCACTCACGTCCTTCCACTCCACTGTTATCCTTTGTGACTTTGCCCAGTGGAAGATGTTCCTCTCTTTTTTTTTTTTTTTTCTGAATATGACCTCATTGCTGCCTTGCTGGAATCTGAGCAGCACCAACAGCGGTGGCACAGTCTGGAGAGACTGGTGGGCGTGCAGCGCTCACGGCAACAAAGCAGTAAATGAGATGTGACAGTTGCAAGTGAACGCTGCAGCCGCTGATGGGGCTAAAATGCAGCAGCAAGTCCTCTGTATCACGTCATTTACCATTTTACCACCAATCTCTGGGAGGAATGATTACGTATGAGGATCCACAGTTTATGCCAATTTGAGCGCATTTTGTCATATTCTTTGTTGTGCGATTATGTTCAATTGAAGCATGTTCCATTAGGATTTATGCTGTTACACTTGGTAAATATTGTAGGAAAAGATGACATGGAGTAGTCCAGCTTTTGCCTGACTCATCCCTCCCTTGTATCTAACCTTTTTACCTTTTTTTTTTTTTTTTTTAAACTTTCTACTAGCGCAGCATAAAAAATATATACCTGTTGAATGTGAACCAGTCCCCCAGCTTGAATCTAACGCAACCTCATCCCTTCTGCTCTCATTTCAGCGCTGGAATGAGATCAGACGTTCTGTTGGTTGGTGAATTTTGATGCAGTTCTTACACCGCGAAAATCCCGAAAGCAGGAGAAAGAAGTTAAGAACTTGCTTCTCAGAAGAGTGCGGGGACATTCAGAGAGCTTTGAGTTTTGAGACGAGAATTTAAAAAAAAAAAAAAAAACTGTGCTAGCGAAAATGTTTTCGGGTTCAAACATAAAGTTTGAGCCCAAGTACAACAATTTCAAGTGTTAACAACTTTTGCAGTGCAGCAACCCTCTGTGAGAAGAAATATTTCATGATCGAGGGAGTTATTCTCTGAATTTGGAACAACTGGATGTTGAAGAGGGGACTACAAAAATATTAAATAAAATAAAAATAGGTGATAGACGATTAGAATCAGCGAAAGTCACATGATAAAGAAAAAGGTCAAACACTGAATATTTTAATGTTATTTATTTGGGAGGGGAGGTGTCAAAGACTACAGGCAACAAGTCTACACAAAAAAATATCTATATTAGACCACCAGCAGTAACTTTAGATCAAATATCTTGACACCGTGAAATTTTTGCCATACCAGACCGAGAACGATTTTATTTTGAAAAGCATAGGGTTTGATTTCCCCAGAGTCTTTAATGTGTCAAGACACATCATCACCAAAAAAAAACGAAGTTCTGTGTACCCTGAGGGGACTGCTTATAAAGGCCGATGCCTTTTCCCAACACGCAGCAATGCCACACAACTGAGCGCGAGAAGAAATTGGATTATAAAATATTAACTTATGCATTGAAAATAACTGCTGTTTCTTATCGCTACAGACTGCAGGCCTCACCCAAGAAAGTCGTTTTGTTGTTGTTGTTTTGGTTTTTTGGCACTGTTTCAGTATTCATAGGCAGGAGTTTCATGCACTGTTGTAAACTGTCCTGCGATGACCTCATCGTGACTCTGTTAGGAACACACTTCTGGCGCTTAATGACAGAGAATTCTTGCTGAGGGCTGCGCGGAGTTCTTTTTATAAAACAAGAGCACTGCGTTGGTGGACGTGTCCAGCACTCACTGACCTAGATACAATGTCGGGGTTTGGGCCCATCTGGTTGTTGTGCAGCAGCGCACCCAATGTTGCACCGGTGCCTCAAACCGAGGATATGCAGAAAAAGCACTTGAAGAGGGCAGACCTCTGCCAAGGCCAGTATAAAGGCAGTAGTAATACGTTGTTTGGTAACATAATAGGTTGCCTTGTGATCAAAGCTCCCTGGTTCTGAACTTCACCAGATCAAGTTCCCTCCTGAAGCCGGAACATCATCGTTTCTACCATTTTCTGAAAATTTCACTAAAATGCAGGCATAAATTTTCAAGTTATTTTGCAAGCAATTAAACAAACGACAAACAAACGCTGGCTGTTGCAAAACCTCCTTCCCAGCTGCCAGTGAAATATTTGTTCTGGATAAAAACCAAAGGTCATTATCATAATTTTGAATCAAAACGACATATTCATGTGTTGTATTGGAAGTTAGCTGTGATGGCATTGTGATAATTGTCTGGGGACTATCATTGAAAGCACTTGTTCTTTAGTCTTTATTAAAAAAATATGAGCTTAATTACACCTGAAGACACACCAGCATCTGGATTATAGTCCAATAAATTTCCCTGCAGCTAACTGTGACCGAGCACCTTGCCAAATCTATCTAGTTTTTGATTAACTTCTGCATCCTGTGATTTATTTAAACACTCGCTTTACTCCGTGAAACGGAAATACAAATTAAG
>CAAE01014557.1:1483295-1504641 GCA_000180735.1 Tetraodon nigroviridis
AATCAGCTTGCTGATGAGGGTCCTCAGCGCAGGTGTGTGTGTCACCAGCTGACCCCAGTCGCCTCCGCCTGCTGAGGGGAGAAAAAAAAACTCACAACTCAAACGACAGGGATACCCGCAACCCCGGCAGGAGGGAGCTGGGTGCACCGGTCCCCGACATATTAGATTTTAATAATACTAGAGTATAAATTAGAATGTTTCAGCACGCCCAACTAATTGTATCTCAAAAAATGACTTATAAAGCCAACTCTTAATGTTTGTGTATTGGACATCAGAAGTGGTGTCCATATTCTGAAATGCGTAACAAACTTACTACAGTTTAAACATTTTTAATTGACTAAGTTGGGAAGTAATAATCCAGCGTGTAGGAAAGGACAGGAAGGGAAATGTTTGTCCCTTTCACTGGCAGAAGGAGAAGCAGGTGGAACATTTCCAGGTTGATGCTTTTATTTTGTGCACAGACAGTTGGGATTCCTGTTTTGTTGCGCTGTTTGCGTTTCATTTCCCTGGACCGGTCGTGGCACCCGTGAAACCATTCTCATCAATGTCAGTATTCAAGAACCTGGTCCCCTGTGTTCCCGTTACAAGAACTTTGTTTCCAGCCCTCCTCTTTGTCTTACCCTCCCTGTCGGATATCCTGTCATGTTTTTTCATGTTCCTGTTGGTTTATTCCTAATGATCCCGGTGTCTTTTGGGTTTTTTTTTTTTAAAAACTCTCCTGATTTGTCTAGGGATCTTTACTTTCTTTGCTCTAGTTTAGTCTAGCCTTCTCCTGGAGGTCCCGGCGGTTTTTGTTTTTCCTTTAGCCTCGGTCGCCACATCCAGTATAAGGGTTGTTTCTTGGTTGTTGTTTGTTTTGCTTTCACATTTTATGAAGCAACTGTTGGGATTTCTGCTTCCCGCTCTAAACAGCAGGTATAAATGAAAGAATAAAGAAGTGGAGGGGGGATTGAGGTGGGACACGTGAGGGCCATCAGGGTCAGGGGAGGTAGGGAGAAAACAGGAGAACGCGACATTCTCTGGTGCCTCCTTACAGCGTGGAGGGAAGTCAACACACCTAGAGCGTAGTATCCCCGCCCCCGCAAAAAATACACACAAACAAGGTCCTTGTTACCTTCCAGTAGACGCCACCAGCCATTTTTATTATTTTCAGCAGAGCAGCTTCTCCTTCGGGACCTTGAGCAGGCTTCTAACTCATAATAATTCATCAAGCTATATTCGGAAACCACTCGCCAGCGTACCAGTGCCAGAATTGTGAGCCCGTTGCCGAAATACAAAGGGCAAGAAAAAAAAAAACCTCTTTAAAAGTCGATCGATTCAAATGTTTCTCCTCACAGCATGCGTTCAGCAGTCCAGTGATGAAATAACCAAGTCTGTCTTCTAGTATTTAAGCTAATGAGCACTGTGTTATCCAGTATACGATACTCAAAATCACGGAAACGTGCTGCTAATGCGAACAGCTGTGTGAGCAGAGGATAAAAGGATCTTTAATGAATTTTTTTGGCTTCTGTTTTTTTTTTTTTTTCTGTTTGTTTGTTTGTTCACATCTTATGGGAGACAGAAAGGTCAGCCCACAGATATTGCGTGGTGTTTACGAACCATATAAACCATAATTACAGCTGGCTTTTATGAGAGACAAAAAACGTCATTGTAATGGTTTGTTAATAATTCCCACAACTGCCATTTTTGCACAAAAATGGTCTAATTACAGCAGACTGTTGGGAGGTGACCCATTTGTATGAAACATCTGCACCCGTTTGCATTCAGTGTGATTGAGTGTGTGTCAGGGCTATGTGTAGCTTTGGCAATGCTCCGTTTTTTGGGACCTTTAATTAATTATTTTTACAATATATCCTAACCAGGGGTGGCTGCCTTACGGTGGCAGGAATGCACCGCCCTCCTTAAGTCACACACGGGGAAAAAAAAGAGAAAAAAGGAGTTTATTTTGCCGTTCTCAGTCTTAATATTCTTGTCCCATCAGCAGCCTGAATATTGCTGTGATTCAGCAACCTGAATGCCACTTCCGGACCAGAAGCCCCACCCCCTTGGGGCAATTTCAGTCAAAAAACTGCCCAAGGTGCTCTCAAAGACAATTTCAACCCTATGATTCATTTCAATGGGTTCCAGGAGGGCATGATCATGGCTGACAGCTCAACCCAACTCTGAGAGAATGACTGTTCGGTCTTAGAAATAATGCGAATATGGCTCTAAAAGATTTGGAACTCCTCAGACCAAATTTAAATTTCAAACAGATTGCAACCTAAGCTTGGAAAAGATACAGGCATGGATTTATTGATTCGAGACAAGCCTGAGGGTGTCACACACTTGTTGCTGTTGAACCAAATTTTGGTATTTTAGACATTTTACATGTTCTGCTGATGCCGTCTTGTCCATGAAGACGAAATAAAAAAACAAATGCAAAAGAATTCATCGTACAGCCCTCTCTAACGGCTGATGTTTTTCAAAATAAAAGCACCAAACAGGTATTGTAGATAATAAATGTCACAAACATCACATTTTTCCTTGTGAATAAATACAAGACTGTCTTTTTCTATTGCCCATCTCACAGCGTGAGCAGGGATTTGCCATGGCGAAGCTTCTGGAGATAGGTCTGAAGACCCGTCCTCCAGCGGCAGCGAAGCCGTGATCATTCGGTCCTCTTGTTTGTAACCGTCCATCGATTTTTTTTTTCTTTTTCTTGTTTTCTTCATATCTTTTTGTTTGTTTATTTGCTCGACTTGTAATTGATTCTGTCTCCTTACTTCTCCCAACCTCCCGTCTGGTACAACATGACCTTCAAAACAACGATCGATCGAATAATAATCATTATGACGCAAGGTATCAACAGACTAATATTGACAAAGGAAATCAATCTGACACCAAATTAAAAAAAAAAAAAAGATCTGAAATCTGCAGGATCAGGACAGCTTTAAATGAAAACAAAAGCCTTATAGTTGATAATTAAAAGAACTAACCCTAACCCATTTCAGGTAAACTAGAGGGACGATAACATGGAAACTCCCCTCGGATCACCCAGCAGCAGTTTCCTTACAGCTGCTCCAGATTCCCCCCTGCTGGGAGTAACGTTCCGGGCCTTTCACACCCCGCGGTTTCTCCACCCGGGTCCTACGAGAGCTGAGCAAATTTCCCGAATATGACTGGGAGTTTTTCGGAGAAGTTTTTGCTCCGGTTCTTTGAAATGTAAATGCGGTTCCACTTTAATTACACAGAGTGTTATTTCCTTTACATGCCGTCCAAAGAAAGAAGTCGGTATTAAATGAATTTTTATTACCTCCATCAAATAGAACATTAAACAGATCAGATCTAACAACTAGAATATGGCATGAAATCATGACAGACTAATTTGGGGAACTCAGGTTTGGTTGTACCTAAAGTTAGCAGGGAAATGTTTGCCAACCCTTTGAATCATCTTTAAAAACACTGTAATTATCTGAAATTCTTCCTGGAACGCTGCATCTGCTTCAATTACTGAACGACCTTAATGTTGGAAATGCTTATTATGGCGCATCACAGGCCAGGAAGGTGGGCTCAGGCATCATTATCCCCACCTGTGACGGGAAAAGCAGCATAATTATCTGAAACCAAAAAGACCTTGTACTTTTATACAGAATGAAATAGTAATAGTAATTGCTTGCATGTATTCAGCGCGCTGCGGCGGTAAAGTGGAAAGACGGCTTCTTGCGCGCGCACCTGTCGGTATCACAGTCACCTCTGAAGGCAGAACAATGTCAGCCGTCCTACGTTTGCTCCTACCTGCTGACCCTAACCCTAACACCTGAGCTTCCGTCAGCGCTGAAGGCCGCGCTCCAAATATACAAAATAAACAACAAACAACAGAAACTATTAAAGTATTTAGATCAGGTGTGTACTGTTATATGTTCTTAGTATGTTATTATATAAAACATCCATGTGTATAAGATTACAAGTTGTTTATTTTGGGGTGGGGGGGGTTTTGTTTGTTTTTTAAAGCCCGATGAGTTTAGTTATGAGCCATTACTTTTATACTGGCAAAGGAACATCACATTAAAGTCAAAAAGATTTGTTTTTTGTCTTTAGTGAGAAATATGTGTGCAAACTGAGACTGACGTGTGTTTATGCTGTGTGTTTATTCTTTAAGTGCGCTTTATGATGAACAAATATTATGTTGCTGGTTTTCTCTATTTATTTTCTGGTTTTTTTTTTTAATTTATGAGGTTATATCACCTAAAAAAGGACATTTGGGACAGACATTTACTGTCAGTATCCCGAGTTCTCATCACACACGTGAAATATGAAGGGCTGGCATGTCCTGGTGCTGCGTTCTGCAGGGACCACAGTTCTGAGATGATCACTGGCTCAATCGACCAGAAGAGGTCAAAGGTGAGGCGCTGATCAGATGAGGTCGCTCACAGTCCACAGAGATCTTCATCAAGATCTCCTCATCGTTAATCACTCAGCACAGGTGCGTTTGTGTTTCAGCCAACTGCCTAGAAATCAAACTGCAGCAGCTGCCTTTCCTTTAGGTCTAATAATACAATCCGCCAACAAGCATTACTCGAAAATAAAACTTTCTTCCGTTAGAATTTCCACAAAGAAAACGTCGCAAGGGTTGATGAAAGATTTTATAAATTGGTGCGTGGGCAGATCAATTCTCAACAGCAGAGGAAAGCGAGAAAAAGGTGTCTGCAGTACAAGAGAAACAAGAAATCTAATTAGTGGACAAAATTAATAAATAAATCCAAAAACAAGATAAGTGGGTTGTTGCTAAAACGGCTTCGAATTCCGACTTGTGAAAAAGCAGCAGACTTGCTGAACGGCTAATGAGATCTTTATAAAGATCCACTCTCTTGCACTTTTATGACATCAATCTCAGCTATGACCTCTGACCCCTGACCCGCCCCTAGATGAAATCTGCAGAAGCTGCGGACTATTGCGTATCTACGTGACTCAATGGCGCCCCCAAGTGGCCCCGACCGCTTCATTACAACAGCACCAGAACTTTGTATTCATCTCTAACCCTTTTTGGAGCAGAAGAGGACACAACTTTGTCCTGTAGTAAAGTGGTCTAAAAAAGCTCTCTGTACCATGCTTTTAAAGTAGGTTTTAAATGAGAAAAAGCTTGTAAATGACGTGTAAATGCAGCTGTGATTTGTGGAGACAAATCACAGGACGGTGGGAAAACGCCAAGAGCTGCTACAACATTAGCTTTTTACACTATTTACCTCTGACCTTTCCGAGACGTCTTCCAGCTAATCACCGTGTTCTTAGAATTAAAAAAAAGGGAGGGGCCAAATCAGGGTAGGTGTCCTAAACGGTCGTTTTAGCCGCTCTTGTGTTTGGGATGTTATTCTTTCGGTCACGACCGGCAGCTCGTTATCACAGGTGAGGAGCGGAATGGTAAAGGAAGAGCTTTGCCTTCTGGCTCCGTTCGCTCTTTAGCACAGCGGAGATGATACACCTCCTCCCTGCAGAGGCTGCACTAATCCGTCTATCATTTTGGTTCAGTCGGTTCATTCCTCCCCACACACTCTTAAACACATCCCAAATACTTCAACTTTTCCACTTAAGACATAAACCCTCCTCTGACCTACCTATAAGGAGCTGTAGTGGCAGTAATTCTGAACACTATAAAAGTCTGAGACCTTTTTTTTTATTGGATTTTACTTGATTTACAAGTCTGGACAAACATATATATTTAATACTTTTCCAACTCAAAGGTAACACACTCCCTCGGCTGTCAAAGGGATCGTTTTTTTAATCCGTACACGACATTTTCATAAATCACAGCCCTCAAAAGCGATATTTTGTACCTTTAACAAGACTTCAGTCGAGAAGAAAGACCGTTTTAGTCGTCCCCCATTGCTTTCTATGCACGCTGTCTTGTTTTGTCCTGAAGACACTTTCTTTAAACTTGCTGACGCCACTAGCCCGTCTAACACCCGTCTTCTTCTCGGATGGGGCCAAACCGAGCAACACAAGCAAAATCCGCCGCCCCCGATGATGAAAACTGACAAGTTTGACGCCGGCATTTCTAATCAGAAGCGTTTGTGCCACAATTTTCGACGATGGGAACTTTGATTGATGCCCACCGTCACTGTGGCAACAAAGCTGTAGAAAATCATCCCCCGCACCCTAAACCCCTCACCCACCACCCCCTCCCCCACCATTTTCACGCCGACTGTGGCTTCCGGAGGCTACATAACGACTAAAGGGTGTGCTCTCCTTCAACTCATGGTAGCCCTGGTGGTTTGGCTCTGTGAAAAGACAGAGAGGTCGGTTAGAGCTCGAAAGTGCCAAACACACCCCTCGTTTATATCCGCCAGCAATTTTCAGCAAAGTTGACAATGGGCTCAACCCCCCCCCTACACACACACACTTCATTTAATTCTCTTCACCAAGAAAAAGAAAGAAAATCAAGCATAATTGGATCATTTCCGTGTCAGTTTAAATCCTTTTTTGCTGTTTTTGAGGTTAAACCCATCATTCGCTGCCGCACGTGACAAGTCAGGTGCTCACTTAATGATTTTCTGCACGTCCCATATGATGTAGACAAAAATTGCGGCTAGCAAGATACGTTTGAGTGTGTAAATAAGGGTTACGGTACCAAGGCTCATATTCTCCTCCACAAGAGGCCTCTTCTCGCTGCAGTTCGCCACTCTGCCCTGAGCCGCTCCCAGCACCGTCATGATATCCACCAGGTCAAGCTTCCCCTCTTGCTTGGCCTCGTCCAGGTCCTCTGACAGCTCCAGCATGGCCTCCTCGCGCTCCTCCATCTCTTCTTGCGTCACATGGCACCCAAGCCCTGCCCCGCGCCGACGTGGCCCACCTGGGGTGGCGCGAGCGAACACAGCGCCCTCACTTGGCCGTAGACTTCAGGTGGGCGACGTTGGCGCGCAGGAAGAGCAGAAGCACGTTGAGGTCGTTCAGAGGGCAGCCCAGCCTACGCCGGTTGAGAACATCCAGAGCCGGAAGGACCTCGTAGACCGAGAAGAAGGTCGTGTCCCAGACGAAAAGCCGGACCAGGCTGAAGAGGACGATCGGGCCCAGCAGGACGTAGATGGCGCCGTTGGCGACGCTTATCACCTGAAAAACCAGCTGGCCAATCATTTTACACTGAACCAGCTCGGGAACCCAGTCCTGATCCCGCAGCATGCCCGTCCGGACGAAGCAGCTGAACTCGTCTTGCAGGAAGGCGGAGAGATGGAAGTAGGCCAGGTAGAGGCAGGCCGCCGTCATGAAGGTCAGGAGGAGGAAGCCCCGCAGAAACAGCATGCTCACCAGGAAGTAGGAGTTCTGTTTGCACAGCAGGTACCTCTCCAGAAGAGGGTACTCGAAGTATCTCTTCTTCTTGGCTCTGAAAACACCAGGAGAACCCTTTCAGGATACTTTCTCGGGTCGGGCTTTCAATCTAAGTCCGTTACCTTTGCAACTCGGCCTGGAACGTTAACGGGTTGTTGGTGTTCCGTCGCATCTCCAGGATGTTCTGAGCCAACCGGATGGAGCGGTTGTAGGACTTGTCCAGCTCGTCGATGATAAACAGCAGGTCCGAGCCGAGCGAAGGCGTCACCAGCTGGCGCCAGATCAGGGCAGGCAGGTACATGAACATCGCCATGGCGAGAAGAGAGTACGGAAACATCTGGAGGAGGGGAAAACCATCAGAGGGACCGCAAGGGAGAATCAAAAGCGGGAACTTTTCCTTTCCTCCTCCGCTTACTTTGTGCACCCAGAGGGAGCGCTCCTCGAAGTTCCCGCTGTTGTCAAACTCGTGATGCATGAGCGAGTCCCAGCAGTACGTGTCCACGTAGCCGGCCTGCTTCATGGTGAAGTTGCTGGGAGGGAAACAGCTGATCTGAGGCCCTGCAATCGAGACGGACGATCCGCATGGTTATCGCCCCAAACGGGCTTTACCTTCTCCTGGAAACGCATCTCTAATAAACACGGATGCAGGAACCTGGACCACACACAGCTGGCTCGTTTGTGTACGTTTGATGGATTTCGCTTGTTGCTGTTGCTATTTAAAGGCCCCCTTTATGGCTTTTCTCACTTATATTTAGTTCACCTTGATTTCGCCCGCATTTATTTGAAATTCCGCGTTCAGCACGTCCCCTTTCATTATCCGCAGCGCTCCACCCCTGGACAGGGAGGCAGAGTGGAAGCCTACCGAGGGTGTGTTTCTGCTATTTCTGGGCACGAAAAACTCAAGGCTTATACTTTCTTTTCATTTGTGAGCCACACAGCTTTCTGTTTCTGACACTGCCTTGAATCCACATGTTAGGGTTTATCTATTGTTATGGTCCATCTATCTATCTATCTATACTATCTATCTATCTATCTATCTATCTATCTATCTATCTATCTATCTATCTATCTATCTATCTGACTCCTAACAAAGATAGAAGTACAAGTGTGTGTGTGTGTGTGTGTGTGTGTGTATTTGTAATATGCTGATACTCCTAGCCTATTCTAATAAAACCACAATAAAACTAAAGCCTATTCTACCTCACTTCGGTCCTCACAGGAATGTAGATCTCCACAAATAAATGTTTAAAGGGATCCATTAACCTCTACATCAAGCCCCATTTTAAATCTGTCCTTGGTACACTGCAATAAAACACACGTAATCAGAAGAGACATGTTGTTTTGAGCGTAGAATCTAATTTGACTCTTGAGGTGCTGGCGATTGTTTTATTGTAAATCAGATTAGGGTCTCAGGTTTCTCACACGGGTGGCGCTGTTGTGTAACTAAGATGGAAATCTACTGCTTTCACCTGAGAATGTGTCCAAACGTCACGAAATGAGAAATCATCTCCACCATCCTAGTCTCCCCACCCACTCCACCCCCGCTCCCCGTTTGAATTCCTCCTCACACGCGGTAATTAACGCAGAAACACGATACACACCAAGGCTCCACCTGCCAGAAGACCAGACAAGCAGCGCAATCAAGCTCTTGTTGCCAAGGCCGAAACTCAGCGTTTCTGCAGCCAGCCTACACACCCACACACACACAAACACACACACACGCACACACACGTGGTCCCGCCCCCTCCCTGCTGTTCATCAACACATCCTCTTATTTGACTCCAATTGGTGGTGGTGGTGTTGGGGAAGGGGGTGGGGGCTAGCTGCCACGGAGGATGTTTACCCTGTAATTACAGCTTGTCAGCATTCGTGAACGCTGCAGCACTCAATCATCCCCCACAGCAATTAGAATCAGCAGCCGCGGCGACGTGATTGCAGGAGAATCACATTTTATGATTCCGGAATCAAAGACGGCTGTAATGGACCCTGCTTTCAAGACGGTCTGCTGTTTGTCAAAATGCCCACTGAACGCTCGGAATTGGATTTCGAGCCTGGTGCCAGTCTTAAGAGTCGTGGAGTATCTGATTTTATTGCAATTAACTGACTAAAATATAAAATGAAACATGCACAGCGTATATTTGTCTATTGTTTTAACTAAATGTCTGAGGAGGCTCTTGGCGGCTGTAATTCATTTATGGAAACACAATAATATCAATGCTTCCAGAGGGCGGAGAACAAATGAGCTACTCACTTTCTTGGGGGATTAAATTAATTGCACATAAACCAAACAAGCAAAAAATAAATTATTAACACACAGAGTGTGTATTAGTCACCTCACGACAACTTCACAGGATCAGGTGTGACCTTTCGGTTCTGGGAAGCTAATTTCCTCTTGGATGTTACTTTTTACATCGGTAGTCTGTAACATTTTCCTTCACTGCGTCACAGCAATTTAACAGCCATCCACGTTTTCACTGATTTTCCTGAGTTTAAATAAAATTCTACACATCAACCAGCAAATCCAGTTTGAAAATGAACACAGAAAATGAAATAACAATTGTTTGCTGTCAACAACCCCACGTTTTACCAGTTGGCTGCATTTTTAACTCGATGGGAGCAATTTTGGTTTTATTTTCCAACGAGAGAGTGAAGTGCTCACCCAGAGAGACCTCCCGGGCGAAGGCCATGCACACCAGCAGCAGCGGGAGGCCGACGGACACAAATTTGATGACCTTGTCCAGTGGAAGCTCCAGCTCCAGGTGGTGGAGCCGCTGGATCCCCGGGCTGTCCTGCAGGAGGGCATCAGATAGCATGGCCTTGGCCGCCGCCTTGGCGATGGACATTTTGAACGCCTGCCTGTAGATAGGAGAGGGCTGAAGACTTCCTGGTGAAATCAAGCAGAAAAAGAAGTCAAAACACCCAAATAAAAGCGGATTCTTTTGCGTTCAGTTCTCATGTCCGGCGGGAGATGGGAGGGAAAAAAAGCGAAATGTACCTTTTCTAGTAGTTTTCCTTTGTGGTTTCTTTTCCTCTGAAAGCCTGAACTATGCTGGAACACTGCTTTAGTATGGAGGGAGGACCTTGGTAAATGAGAGGGTAGATCTAGGCTGGACCAGACCGAGCTGGGTCTGGCTTTAATGACAGAGAGGACGTGTGGGTACCCAGATTTCAGCCTCCCTCTTTTACACATGCAGCGTGTGTGTGTGTGTGTGTGTGACTGTGGGATGCTGGCTGTGGCCCACTTCAAACAAACAAAGCCTCTGCCCCAGTGGCTTTTGCAGCCTCTGTCATTCTGAAGGACTATTTTTACCGTAGTTCAGCCGCTCGGCTCGACGCAGCTAAGATGTTGCGCACGAAAGGAAAGCCGTGTTCCCAAAACCCTTCTGGGTAAAAAAAAAAAAAAAAAAAAAAGGGGGGGGAGTGGTTCATAAGCATAATGGATGACGAGAAGTAGACATGAGCTCACATTAGAAGATATTTAACAGAACGATTGGATAATTGCTGTCAGCCAATTATCGTCCTATATCAAGTTCGACTTAGCTGATGCTAACCCATTGGTACCAACGGTACAATTCAGACGCCGCTGTAATAAAATAATAAAAGAAAACTTGTGATTTATGACCAGGTCTTCTCCTGTGGTTTGCGTGCCCTATGATAAATGGAGCGTCCACGTTCCAGCTGCGATGTATAGAGCGAACAGATACTATAGAGAACATGCTGCAGATTTCACACTGCTGCTCTGCTCTCTGACCAGCTGTTTTCTCGGTGGACATAGATTAGGATGCCAAAAAAAACCCACTCCTTGTTATTTCTGTAGGGTCTGGTTTTTTTTTTTTTCTCCCCATAGCTCAAATAGCATTATTCTGATAACCTTGTGGCCCGTGGAGCTCGAATCCCACCAGAAACTGTGGCTGAAGGAGGAGGAAAAACAGCGATGAGACAGATAACAAACGGCTCGAGAACATGTACTTTTGTTGAGGATGCAGAAAATAATAAAAGCACGCCATTATCCATGTGCAAAACAACGCAAGGTTGCGCGGCTAACACCCACAGGACCTATTAGTATTCCTTCCGAGAGAGCAAAATCCACATGGGTCTCACAAGGGGACCCACCAGCACCTCATGATCGCGCGCTCTGCTGGCTTCTGTCACGGAGGCCGAGTGGAAAGGTGGGAGAGCGCTTGGGTGGGAAACTCCGGTCCGATGTGTGAGCGGTAGCTAGTGGGTGGAAGACCACACACACATGGCAGAAGAAGGAAAGAAGTTAAACTGACATTTAAGCAGCTAACTTTGGAACTGTGTTCTAGGAAAGCAAGAGAAACAGCCTACAGTGGCTATTTTACTCTTTTTACCCCCATTTATTTTGTTCTGGAGTTAATGACTGCATGAATTATTTAATTTTTATCTTTAAGACTTCAAGAATTTAAACTTTATCATCAATTATTTGAGGACCGTTTTGGTTGGAGCGTCACAATTTTAAACCATACTGCAGTGAGGCCTTTTCCTCTGTTCTGCAGCCCACCACTAGGGGGTGTTCAAGTCAGATCTTCCCTTTTTTTCCGTAACTATTTTTACAGTGTACGGACTCAGCTTGACAACTCTGCCACAAAACAACAACCATAAAATTGCAAACTAAGTTGCTTTACAGATTTTAATTATTAAAATTGGTCTGTTTAAACACAATAGGTTATGACAACAAAGTGTACAAATGAAATAGAAATATCCCCTATTCACTGTCACTTTATCTGGAAGATCCTTTTAGAAAATGTAATATGGGGAAAGAAAAAATATGAACGGGCAACAAACGTCACAAGAAACATTCAGAACGTTCAATGACAGGGTTCTTCTGCAGACGTCTTCACATTAGAAACACGCTCCGTCTGTGTGCTTTCGTACAAAGCAGCTGAAATGGTTTCACAGTTTCTTCAAAATCCTTCACATGAGATCGAAAGGACGCCGCGTCGCGCTAGCTCGCTCCCTTCCTCGGAAAAGTTTGTCATTTAATGACGGAGTGAGAGGTCCCAGAGTCTGTGTCTTCTGGTTGTGTTTGGGGTTCCTGTCAGGCCCAGGGTCACCAAAACACACAAGTGATCCTCCAAAAGCTGATGGTTGAAGTTGTGTGTGTGTGTGTGTGTGTGTGTGTGTGCGGGGGGGTTCATGCTAGTGCACTCATCAGCTGTTCCATCAGTCTCATTTACAAAATATTTTTCCTGACACCTGCTGAGCTCGCACGGACACAAGTCTGAATAAATAAAAAAACTTTGAACACAAAACCCGAAACGTAACACACACACACACACCGTATTTGCAGCCTGCGTATAGATTTACTAGAGTTCTGGGGTCCTCAAAGGTTGAAAAACAAAAAACCAAACCATTTTCACTCCTGACAGCCGTTTCACCTGAGGACTAATTGTTTTGTAAGTTAGTTATTGGGAATATGTGTCTAGGCCTCCACACACACACACACACGCACACACACATATCCTTCTGTGATCAGAACACTGCCCCCTAGTGTCAGTTTTGTCCAGCAAGTTATGCGATGCCAAACATTTGGAAGAAGGAGCCAATAAGGTGGTTTGTTAGTGGAACTTCGTGTTTTGTGCTTAAAAATTCTTGTCTGTTCTGCTTTTTATTTGTTTATTTAGTTTGTTAGCAGCATCTAACTGCACCTAAACCTTATGCCCTCGCGTAAGGACAGTGGGTGTGACTGCTCCTGGTTCCAGAAATACAGAAAAGCATACGAGTTCTTCTTTAAATGCTCTGGGCCAGATTTACGTTTGATATTTGCTTTTTTTTTTCTTTTTCACACCATCTAACAAAGCAGGAAAAAGGGTTGTCTTTGCTGATAATGCAGATGTGAATGAAATTGGTTGTGGACTTGAGTATCAATCAGTATAAACTGATACTTGTACTCGTAATTTTCTTCTCGAAACAATAACAAAAAGAAAACTAAAAACAGATTTTCTTGTATTTCGCTTTGCGGAACTAAAAGGTCATGTCGATTTTATTAAAAGTTATTTTCTGTCGCCTTTTTGAGCCGAAAACCTCTTTCCTGTTAGCCGTAGCGCAGCTGCCACACTGTTAGTTCCACTCATTCCTGTTATGTAAAGTCTCTGTTATCAATTTTCCAATTTTTCGGAATCGTCTTGGATGTAATTCTGACGCCTGCCTGCTTCACCACGCTGAGGACGCCGCCCCTCAGCTGCAGCTGGAGCTTTACACCCTCGGTCAGGACTAGCCGATCTGAAGCCAACGCGCTTGAAACGTGCGACGACCGCCAGGCGGACGAGGACAGAACTAATCCTACGAGTTGATCTGACGCTTCTACCTGCAACAAATAGAAATCTCTTGACCGTCGCGTCCTGGCAAACCGCGTACAAAATGTGCTACTACTCAAATACAGGAGCCGGAGGGCTCGCGCCGTGAAATATTCAAACCAAACAACGGATAGTGTCATGGTGGAAACTAGTAGTTGTCCTCTATGTCCTCGATGCTCTCTGGACTGCTCCGCAAAAGAGTCTGGTGGGTTTGTTGGAAACCTAATCGGCTCTTAAATGCTCTGAATGAGAGACATCCTGAAGGGCCAGAGTCCGCTCCTCTACTCCAGCTCCTCTCTGAGCTCCATGCGTAGGTCTCTCCTTCCCATGTTCGACATCTGCCTGCCCCTTGCCCTTCCTTCTTCTCCATCTTCCTCCTCCTCGTCCTCGTCTTCTTCCTCCTCCTCTTCCTCGTCCTCCTCCTCCTCTTCCTCAGTGCCGTCCATGGAGTCGTCCGCTCCCAGCATGGCCTGCTGCATGGCCAGCGTGGCCGAGTCTGACGAGAGCGACTGTAGACTGTCCATGCTGAGGTCTGCGAGAGGACAAACGGACACACAAAACGAGGATTCAAACTTCCAAAATCCAACGTCCTCAACCTCTCGAGGAAAGAAAAACGCTGTAGTCAAATGAACTGCTGAAAAGTCATTTCTCTGTGCTCTGTACTGGGACAAAAACCTTGAAATAAAATAAATGATCAACAGCGACACCCAGCGGTAAAAAAAGTAAACTGACGTAACTATGAAAGAAATAAAAACAAAGACTCGGACGGGGAAAATTTCAGGTGAAGAGGAAAATCAGTGTAGACATACTTTCTGAGTTGTTTCCGGTTTGAGATCTGTGTGTCTGCAGAACTCCAGCTACAATAGAATCAGGCCAAAAGCGTTGTGTCGGACGGTGCTGAGACTTCATCTTCTTGGCTTTAGGAGCTGGATCTGGGTTACTGGCATCCAACATAGGCTGCAGGATGCGACGGCGTGCATTGATGGACCTGCAAAGATCAGTCAAGTCATCCAGCTCCAATCTAGCTTGTTTCTAATGCAGTTAGTATATGTGACCAGAAGATGGCGCCACAAACTCAGGAATATATGCTAATGCGGTAGTGTTTGCCTTGGAACGATGCATCCTGATCTTACCAGTTGTTCACTTGCAAAAGGGTGAGATTAGTTTGTGCTGCAATCTGCCGTTTCTCATCTTCTGTGGGATAAGGGTGCTGAAACGACAAATCACTCGTTCAGGAAATCCGAAGCTCTCGCTCTGCGAAAGACGCGATAAGCCAGACTTCTGCGGGCTCACCATGAGATGCTGAAAGAGCCACGAGCGCATGATGTTGGTGGCATGTTTCGGCAAAACCCCCCTCTTATTTTTGGACTTTTTGTCTTCGCTGTCCAACAAGGACGAAAGGTCCAGGTTTACCTAGAGAACAAAAACCAGGACACACACACAAGAGGGGAAAAAAGGAGTGGATTTCATGGTTTGGATATTGTTACCACGGAAACAAAGAGAGACTACCAATTACCAATCTTTTTTTTTTTTTCCTAGTGGCAAGGGCAGAAACACCTTCTCAAGAGTCACCATGGTAACTAAATTTAAGTAATGCTACCTAAAAGAAAAAGGGGGCTCTTGATAATAGAGTTGCACGAGAGGTCAGCGGGCTGGTGCACGGATGAGGACTTTTCCAAATGAAGGACCGGGCGAAAGTTTGCTTCTGGATTAGACACTTGATTCGTGTTGACCCTCCAGCCTCGAATTAGTTTTTTTTTTTTAGATAATCTTGCTTGGACGGCAGCATCCGACCATTATCTCATTTCCCCTCAGCAAAAAAGGCAACGTAACAAAACATGGCAAACAGAGGTTCCGGACTCTTTTACCTGCGAGTTCTGGATCTGAATGGTTCCCGGCGGCAGCGCCTGCGTTAACACTTGGCCTTGCGATGTCACCATGGCAACCGGCTGGTACAGGGTCCCACCTGAGGGGATAATTTGCCGTCATGAGTATCAAGTGGCTTCGGCAGCCACTGGCAGCCGCATCCTTCCCACCACCGCCATTATCACAGCCTTATTAACTTCCCGTCAGCACCACAAACAAAAGCGCCATGAACAAAAGATAAAATGATTAAATTCAAGGTGCATTAATGCCCCTTTAACCCAGAGAAGAGACGAAGAGGAAAGCCCGCTTCGCTGTTGGATTAATTAGCCTTGATGAGGGCTCACATCGCAGTATGTTTGAGCTCTTCACCGTGTAGCGATCAAAGGAGGAGGCATTGATTTATTTTGGGTTAAAAGGGATTTCCAGAGGGCAGGATTAACATTTCTCTGTATAGCCTTGACATTAGAAGAAGCGCTTTGTGTAGGATACTATCACCACTGTGTGATACACATAACGAGCACTACACACATTTCCTAAAAGGGAACAATAAAAAAGGAGATTTTCTTGTGAGGATCCACCATTAAAGAAGTGAATACATCTAACCCAATGTTCAATATTCTTTGTATTTGTCGGTGTTTTAAAAAAAACATTTATACCAAAACTGACTATGTGTGTGCTTAAATACTCATTTTTCAGCGTGTTGACTGTTGACTTTATTTGTAGATTCATGTCCGTATATAGACCCTGTGATATAATACATAAGTGAGAAAAGATAAAAAAGGTAGTTTACTAAGTAACTTCTTATTGTTTGAATCATTTTATCTTTTTCAGTGCATTATAAACTCATAAAATGCACTAAAACGGGCTAAGGCTAACATCCTCAGGGAGGCTTGGATATTGGTGCGTTTACCTGACACCACTTGAGAGTTGATTGTTGTCATGGCGACGTTGCCCTGTTGCAGACCCCCGGAAGGCACCACAATCCCTGACGGGTTAACAGAGCTGGAGACAGAGGTCATGGATGGAGAGGAGGTCTGAATTAGTTCCTGGGGGAGTCACAGAAAGATGGCGGTGAGCGAGCGTTAAGAGAAGTTAGCTGCCGCGTTTGCCGCGGTTCCAGAGCGTCCTCCTGACCCACCTGCTGCATGTTGAGACTAGTGTGGGACGGCGAGTAGGGTCCTCCCAGGTCGTTCCGCAGGAGGTTGTCGCTGTGCATCTTGGTCTTGAGGCAGGTGATGTAGCGGTGGCAGAAATCTTTACAGAGCTCATTGACCTTCTCCAGCTCTAGCAGGTGGATCCGTAACACCTGAATGGCCTTCACCATCTAAACACACACAAAAAAAAATCAGTGGATCTTTTCCATTTGACAAAACAAAAGGCAACACCGAGTGTGACGACGCAAGTTTAAATAAAGCTTTTTGTAGCTTTAGCAACCAAGCAGATCCTAAAGATACTCGAGAGCAGATCTATGATACCGACCGTCCCCTGAGTCTCACACACAGTAACGCACTCCGCAGGCGTCACGGCTCAAGGTCACGGCGATGAGTCCAAAAGTGCTTGGCCAAGGAGGAGATAAATCAGCTAATTAAACTGCTCTCACTTAATCAAGGGCCCAGTAACTCTGCGTCCATCACGGCCAGTGTAACATTAGCGTCTCCTGGAAGAGTTAGTGCCCTCTGGGAGGGACGCCTGCACCCGGTGCCTCATAAAGCACACAGATGCAGGGTTAATTGACTGTTCAGCACTTCTCTTTTCCAATCTCATGTACTGAAATGGCAGGAGTGCTCCCCACACACACACACACACACACACGCACGCACACACTCCTTTTGTCTCAGCTTCATCTCCTCTCTCACATTTCCAGATAAATGTGATTCGCATCATCCTTCTCTCTGTTTAAAATCACTGCAAGATCGTGTGCAAGGTGAAGAGGAGGAGGAGGAGAAAGGAAACACTTTGAAAAAAAAAAAGTCTTAAGGGCACTCGCAGGATCGGTTCAGACAGTAAACATCTACTATCCAAAGCGGCGCCAAGTCGGATCCGCTTTGCTCACCAAGTTGTCCAGCTCTGGATCTTCGCTGAAGAAGGGTTTGTTTTCTCGCTCCTGCTGGTGCACAAAGTTCTCAATGTCCACGTCGAAGCTGGCCGACGTGATGCATTCGGAGCCCTGCGTGGCCTGCTCGCATTTCTCAAACAACAGCGCCAGGAGGGGGAACAAAGGGTGTCTGTGGAGAGACGGGGACACGGGCACGCATCGGATTTAGACGGATGATTTGTTTTAGGAGAATATCACTTCTAATTAGGCCAAAAAAAAAAAGCAAAAGAGCATCAAATACAACAAACTGTAATGTTTTTACCCTCTTATCTTATACTGGAGGTAATTAGACCTCCAGAAGCTTGGATTATATGTGTTAGTTCAAGCTAAAAGTTCATAAACAATGCTAACGGTTCTTCTATACATAACAGTATAGAGACAACGAGCTAGCAGGGATCACTATTCATATATTATACATGATGTGATTTTAGGAACAAATGCAGGCTTAAAGTCTATCACTGTAAAATTTCTTTTATATCACGGCTTATCTTGACTGCTATTAGAGAGATGAAAGCGGAAAATTGCCCGAGAGAAGTAAAATCATGGAACCATCTCTCCTAATGGTTTCTTCTCTTTCTATAGTGTGGCAGTTTTTCTAGTTTTTCTCCATAGAACATGCTGAACACACTGGCCAGAGGTTCGACCAGAGATTACTGCCTTTTTTCAAGAAATGTTGGCACTGGGGATGTTCTGGATTCCAGAGAATCTTTGACCTTTTGATCTCCCATAGATTACAGGCCAAGATCAAAGGCCAAGAGGCTCGGATCATAAAGCATATGTTACATAACCTCGTACGGCGCATTGTTGCCCGTATTAAAAATGTCAAATACGTGGGAAAATAAGCTGCCTGGCTCTCCAATGCCTTCACCAAGACAATATAAGGGATTTAAAAAAAATATTTTAATAATCTTTAATGACCAACAAATTTACACAAGCAAATGGTTTTGATGTAAACAACACCAGCATAAATTTTATATTGTACAGTAGTTCACATAGTAATGTAATGATTGTGATGCTGTAGCTAGCATAATTATTAGGATGACCAAAACATATATTGTTTCCCATTTTTTTAGGAGTAATAGATGAATCGATTGTTCTGCATTAAAGGAAGATGAAAGCCTTTAGCACAGCTGGAGGCTGTTAGCTGCTAACAAGGAGAAGAGCGGTTGCAGGAGTTAGGTTCTACTATAGTATGGGTGCTAAAGGGTGCTTTTAATATGTATTTGACATTCTTTAAAATAAAAATGAAAGCCTATTCCAGGCTGATACTGATATTATGAATGCACTTCAGCAACTGGTAATTGTTTATGGATGATGGACTTGGGGCGATGGTGTTGGTGGGGCGGCTCAGAAACGGAGCCGTGTGCGCCCCTGCCCATGCTCCAACCCGTGCCTCTCATTTGCAGCTCTTAATAGTCATCTATATTATTCTCTAATCTGCCTGATCCCAATTTAATGGCGCTCCCTCAGCCAGACGTGGAAGGAATACTAAACAGAAGGGGGATATCTGGCTGTGGCGGGCTGGGGAAGACTCTGGCTAAGAGGAAAAGGCGGAGCAGACACTTTCATCGCTGTGGCTACAGTCAACGTCACAACTTTCCCATTTTTATTATTATTTTTATGTCTTCGTATTAGTGCGATAGCATACAGCTTTGGACCTGGGTTAACAGCAAAACCACTGATGACAACAATGATCCATCCAAACAAGCGCCAGAGGTACTAATGGCAAAGACAAAACGGTGCACGATGAGCTCCAATTTAAAGTTTTGACTTAAAGTGACCTTTCAGGCAGCTGCACGATGTTATGGTTCATGCAGGTTCTTGGTGTCTCAGAGAATCTGTCCATTCTTTACGAATGTTGAGTCTAGTACTACGCCTGGGTAAATTGGGGAAACAGGATCTGTGACCAGTTCCAACAAAGTCACTACTTCTTCCACATCTTAAATGCCACATATTGGTTTACAACTCATTTAAATGAATGTAGTAAAATACACTTAAAAATACATTTTGCAGACATTCCGTTCAAAAACTTCAAGTTGTCCAGTTGTATGTTGTTGTTTTTTTGTTTGTTTGTTTTGTCTTCTTAATAGTGGTTGTTTTTGTGTGCATTTCTTAATACAATTATACTATTTCTGCATCTTTTTTGTCCCTTTCTAGTAAGCTAATTAATCATTTGCATGAACCAAAGAGGTAGAAGTGTTGTGTTCCATCTCTGCTAATTGCCTTCTTAATGTAAATCCTGTCCAAACTCCACCCAGCTAGCTGTTTCCAAACTCAGCTTGTTCTACTGCCGCCGCTCCGAAAGAGTGTCTTGTTGATTAATTAAACACGACTATGTTCAGCTGGAAATGACTGTCGTGGTAAATAAATGTTAATAATGTTAGTAAATGAACTTTATCTACACAACAACAGACTCATAACACTTAACCTGCTCCTTTCTTTCTCTTCCTTTCTAATTAAAGATAAGGAGGAGAACTCCTTTCAAAGATGGCGGTAGAATCTGTGGGAAGCGTGATGATGACTGGGCAGACTGGAGGTTGCTCCAACAGCAAACATCTTGACCATGTGCCATTGGGCGCAGTTGGACCTCGCCAACCGGCGGTGAAGTAGAAACAAACCTCTTGCGTTGCGTGACCTTTGCACAGGATGTCGGCATTACCGCAGATGAGCTGTGAAAATGCGTCTTTATGTGTCTGTTTTGGATGCATGTGTGTGGTCATAATGTGTGTTTTCCAGTCCTCCAGCACCTCTTGATGCCAAACGCAGCAGCAGCAGCAGCAGCAGCACCCCCCCTCTTACCTTCCCCCCCTCCCCAGCCATCCGTGCTGGCTGCCGGCTTCTATCTGCAGTGCGACGGACTGGAGATTGCTGCCTGGGGGATCATTATAGGGGCCATAAAAGAGCGATTTACAGGACGACCGGCGAGTGGAGTCAGCACAGTTCCCTAACCTCCCCCCCTTCCCCCACCCGCGGGATTGCACCGTGCTGGGTCACCAATGAGGAGCCCAAAACAGAGGGGTCCAGCAGGGGACAAGATGACTTAAACATGAGGGCCCAGAAACGGGCAGTGAACCGGAGGAAGAAATAATTGATGTCAGATCAAAGCTAAAATTGTTTCCTATAGGTTAAAAAAACACTCTGAGTATCTATACTAAATATATATTCATATATGTGTGTGCGTGTGTGTGGGATGGGGGGGTGTATGTGTATACCCTCCCCCACACACACACACATATGTACACATACATGTGTTTGTACTCTGCTGTCGCTGATGGAACAACTCTGTCGCTGGTTTTAAATATATGGAGCGAAGAAAAGATGGAGGTCTCCTTCTGTCTCTGCTCCCCACTGTTCACCAGCCTAATCAGGCCTGGTGGAGCCTCCACCCCCACGCTAGAAGCTGGTCTCTGGTGGGGTCCTGCTGTTTGTGCTCCCAACATGGCCCCCAGGTTCCCCGGGCCTCTAGAAGTGTGCGTTTGTTGTGCCTATGTTTTTCTACTTGCCACATACTTCTATTTTTGTGAGGACTTTCATAGGTATAAAGGGTTATTAAGTTCCTCTATCCTAACCCTACCCATCCCTACTAAGTTCCTAACCCTAACACTAATCTAAACCCAATCTTGGTCTTTGAAGTTGTAAGAACCAGCCAAAATGAAGTGTGGCTTGTTTGTTTATCTAAATAAAATATAAGCCCTCTTAATATTGGAGGTGCTAAAAAAAATCTGGGTTACATTTAAAACCATCAAACGCAAACTCTGACACTGCATGT
>CAAE01014557.1:1521015-1536092 GCA_000180735.1 Tetraodon nigroviridis
CCTCACAGCTGTCTGTGGGAAACTGCAGAACAAAAATTCCACACAGGCCTGTGCAAAAACTGAGTTTACAGCCTTTTTTTTCCCAGCCAGTCTCAATTTCGCGACATAACTTTAGCCATTTTGATCAGCGGCTACAATGCGCCGCGTAAGGTGAGCGCAGAAAAACTAAAATATATAGTTATGAAAACAAAACAAGGACAAAAAAAACATAGCTATTGGTGCGTGGGCCCATATTGCTAACAGTCGTTGTGCTGCGTTACATCGTCTGGAGATGCATAATTTTATTTTGCAGTGATTCACGGAACACCAATGGCCAGATGCTAGAAGAACAGCCGCAGGCGATTTTCACGTTTGGTGATTTAACGCCTTCAAGTTGCTCTGTAGCCTCACCAGCGCCATCAGACAAACCCATGTTTCCATCTCAAAACGACAGCCCCCCCGTTGAGCAGTGAGAATGCTGTTGTTTCCTTTGGTGTGTCGTTTTAGCCGTCAGGTTTTGCGCATCTGCTTGTCATGTTTTTGTTTTTTAAATGCGCCGAATGAACAGTGTGGATTTCTAATTAGGTAATAGGTAAAGTCAAGATTTCACTTTATCCTTGTGATTATTTTGAGATCTAATTTGGTTCAACCTGTATCTGTCAGCTCTAGTTTTGATACTGTTAATGTTATGTTCAGATACGGTTGGTTGCATTTCTTTTTTCCTGGTGTGACTCACAAGTTCTGCATTAACCTCACGTACTATAGTCAGTAGTACACGTGTATTAATCATGACTGGTTTCCTGTAGCGTCATCACTGCTAGCCACTGCGGCAGCTACATGGGACCAACATTAAAATGACTTCCCGCTATCACAGTTCACACGTCATAGAATCATTTATTCGCAAACCAGGAACAGCCCCAGAACACAACCCTATGGAATGCCGAAACAACGGTTACGCATGTTTGGAATATGGTTAAAGTGCATGACGGACCAGGGAAGTATTTCCAATAAATTTTTATAGTCTTTTGCTCTAGATGTGTCACTAGGGTGGAAAAACCCAGAACGTTTTTAAGTATACAACTAATGTGTAGCTGATTGCAAATGAAACTTAAGGCAGATGAGGCAGCTTTCTACATTTTCTCTAATGCTGTTGAGCCGTCAACTTCATACTGGCATATAAATACATTTAGACGCAGCTGAAGCTGTTTGCCCTGTGCAGAGGAAGCAGTGAGTAATGGTTGTGGTAACAATCACATCACCACTTTAGCCCACTGATTCTATAATGCTAGCTGCCCATAGATGAACACGTCGGTTTATAAGGCGTGTAATAGAATTTGGCCATCCCTTCATCAGCAAGAGCCAAAAGGACCACAGAGCTGGAACCAATGTCAGACAAACCATGTCAGCTTTAAGATGGCGCAGCGAATTAAAGTGGGAAGCAACTGATCCTGGACGAGCGGAGCGTGCATCCAAGAGCAATGTCACCGCAAAGCATCTGACGTGCACAAAGACCCATGTGGGTAGCTTTCTCCAATACACAAAGGCCATTTGTGTATTGGAGAAAACCAGAATGATTGGACCTGTATTGAATTCGCAATTTAAATATACCTGTGCCCGTTACTACAAACATCGTGTCTTATGCCATTTAAGGGAGTTAGAAACATAAACAGCCTGTTTTCAAATTCTGCTGGGCAGCCATAGCGCATATTTTATTAGCAGGTCTATTCCTCCACTGCGAGCATTTTACTTTGTCTTCCTGCATAATTAGCTTTCGGTGTTTTAGAGGGAGACTAACCTTTCTTTTTGTCATCAGAGTGTAGTAGAAGGAGCAGGATGAGTTAGAATAGTTGTGATTTGGCTCTCCCCCTCCATCTGTTTTGTTTTCCTTCCATCTCCCGCTTTTTGATGAGCTGGGTCTTCAGTCCTCCTTATAAAATCCCATTAGCTCTTAATGAAGTCGAGCTCCGAGCCTCTCGGCCTCACCTCATTTAGCACGATTGTCTGGCGGCCATTAGCATCGAGGCAATTACAGCCGCGCGACAAGAGTAATTGGAAATGCCAACAGGGGCCCTGAGAAATGGTAATAAATAAATATTTTTTAAGAATTATATTCAAGCTAATAAGCTTCCATTCAGATGGCGGGGAGGGAGCCGCATGTGTCCAAGTTAAATCAACATAATTACAATTAGGGTTGGTAGGGTAAAAGCCAGGGCGAGGCGAGAAATGGATAGTGATGGATTAGGGAATGTGCAGTTAGCGAGGTAAAGAGATGAAAGGAAATATAGGCTCACGCTGCAGCTAAAACTCTGAAGCTGAGTGTGATGGAACAGTGCCACAGCTGATATGTTAGAAAGTTTACCTTTCTGCTTTCTTTGTCTCTACATTATGCTGCACACACAGGAGAAAAATGGTGATGTTATCTGTGAAAATGTTCCAATAGATATAAAACATTGTATTTGATGTTGAATCTTGTAATTCAACTTGGAACCCAGATAATTCCGATAGATTTCCAGATGTCAAAGAACGTCAGCCTGGCTGGGCTGAAATCATGCCTGTTAAAATCCCGTCTGACACAGGAGGGATTCTGGATGTACTTCCCCCCATGAGGGGAGCTAAATGAAGCCCAAAATACGTCCGGCATTTCACCAGCGCTCTGTAACCCCTGCATGTGCTGTAAAGTTATTACATGCTGGAGGGGTTTCACTTATAAAGTTCAATTTAGCTTTGTTGTTGCAAACTGCTGCAACAGGCACAGAGAAGTTAATAAGCATCTGGTTCAGGCATAACCAAATGTCAGACGTCAGTCCAAATCCAGACCAGGCAATGGTTCTGTCCGGACCCGTGACAAATCTCATATATATTTCTGTGGACAGGTTTTGGAGCATTTTCCCAGCGATCGTGACTATAGACAGCAGGCGCTGCTGCTCCAGGTAATACGGCAATAGCTACACTCTGTCGAGCCAATCAAATCGCTTGTTAACCATGCTCGACCAGCGCGCTATGGAAGTGCAACAGCTTGCTGCCCCCGTCAATTTGTGCTTGCACGGCTTGCTTCAAAAAAAGGAAGGTTGATGGGAAAAAGACGCTGTTTTAAAAATAAGTAGACAAAAAAAAATTGTTCATTCTGTCGTCAGGCACTTTAAAACCAGAGGGCCTCATGTGCTCCAGAAACGTGGCATAAACAAAGCCACTTATTATTTATTGTTTTCTGAAGATGTTGACATTTTTACTTAGAGTGTAGGCCTTTAATTTGCCTGCTTTAATTTAAGAGGAAAAAGGGTTATTCTGCTCTGTTTGTTTTTGGGTTTGTTTTTTTTTTTTTTTTTTAAATTGCATATTGAGGTTTTTGTTTTCTTTCGAAAATAAAAGCCTTACTTTCTTTTTTTTTTTTTTCGCCTGGGCTGCTTTTATGCAAAAGAGTTAATTATGTACTCAGTTATTCTGCATTTTGAAAAATGTGGACATGAGGCTACAAGACACAAACGCAACTTTGTTTCAGAGCTTCTACTTAGAAGAAACTTTAATAAATGAACTTAAGTAACTTATAATGAAATACCTCTGAGCTAAATTGTAAATTTAAAGTTAAAGTTCTGTGATGCATATTTGCTGTAAAAGGTAAAGCAATACTATCATTATTAATCTCTTTAAAGAACTTTTTGGAGAGGTCTGATTCCACAACGCTAACAATGACGGCCATTTTGCAAACTTCCATAAATCCAGCTCAACTGAAACATTTGATAATGTGATATTAAGCAGGAAACTCTCCCCGATCGATATAGATCTTGCAGCGACTGCAGGTTTTGGGCCTGGTGCCAGATCGCCACTGGCATCTTTTTCTGTTACCCCATGCCAACGCCTGACTCCCACCACTCGCAACCGCTGCTGCGCCCCTTTCCTGCCTCCTAAGCTGAATGACAGGTGGTAGAAACCCGATCGGCAACAGCCTTCATCATCTAAACGCTCCATCTGACACATTGCCCACTCACCCACCCAAGATCGAGGGCACCCAAATCAACTATGTGTATAAGTGTGTGTGTACTTGCTGCACACCGAGTACCAAAATCCACATTTTACTAGCTAACTAAGGACTTGTTTGGTAAGTAAGGACATTTTGACTGATTCTCACAAGTTCAAAGATCTGTTTCAAGATTTAGCTTTGGTTTTAAGGTTGGGGTGAGACCTGGGTCTAGGTTAGGTAACCCTACATGATGTCTATGAAAGTCCTCACAAATATAGAAGTACAAGGTTGTGTGTGTCTGGAAGAGAAAGAGACAAAGAGAGAAAGACATTACCTGTGTTTAAAAAAGGGGTTTTTTTTTTCATTTTCAGAATATGTCACCTGTTTTTTTTTTTCAATAAAAAGTCCACATTTTGTGAAAGTAGTTTTATCACCTCCGTTCACTTCAGAAAGAAAGACCTCATTTGAGCAGAAAAAAGTCTTTCAAAAAAATAATTTGCAAAGCAACTAAAGTCACTGAACAAATGTAATAATGTAAAAATATAATGAAATGCACTGATAGTGTACATGAGTGATGGGGGAGAGGGGGTTGGGCCTGGGGAACTTTTTTTTTTTTTGGCAGAAGTAGCACTGAAAACAGGCATTGAGGGTCCAGGACTCAAACAGGAAACAGGAGGTGGGCTCCCACAACAGTTGGTCCCAGAAGGCGGTTCACAATAGCAGGCGAGTGGCTGCTCTCGACGATGACCTCCGAGTCCTCGGCGCTTGAAGTGAGGTGACCCCACCCTCAGCATATCCGCGGCTAATACAGGGTTTATTATTAGGGACACGTCGCTGGAACACGTGTGACTCGTGATTTGAACTCTGCGCTGCCGCGTTTGATTTGACGATAAAGAGGTTTCAACCCGCAAAGTTCACCAGTACTATAGATTATACAGTACAAAGTTTTCAAAATATTTTAAGGATCTGTTTTCTAAGCTCCTGCCTCAAACACCTCAAACAGATCTGAAACCCTACTGGCTGTCTCAGGAGCAGCAGAGCGTCTTGGTGCAAAATTGGAAATCCACAGAGGACGGCAGTCCTGTCCTCCCGAAATTCAGTTTAACCGTTCCCCATGAAAAAGTTCATTTGTCTAAAACAGCTCCAAAAGCAATCAGGCCACAGGATGGTGATTCTGAGCAATGCGGGGAAAGGGGAGGGAGGGAGGGAGGGAGGGGGGGGTAGTGGGGTTCTCCTACCAGGAGGAGATTTAATTAGCAAAATCTCATTAAGACTAACAAAATTAAGTGTAAAACAATCCTTGGTGGGGAGTCGCGCGGAAGGTTTGCAGGGGAAGGAAAGAGCGAGGAGCTGAGAGGACATGAACTGGCTGTAAGAGGGAACACACACACACACACACACATTCTGCAAAGTAATTGTCTGCTGCCTGTAAGATCGTTTACAGTACATAACTGTGTGCAGCGGTGAAACAGAACTTTAATGATTTGATGTAAACTTTCTAAAAGTTTGACCATTACAAATTGATGACAATAGCTCAGTTGGAGCATTTACATAACTGGCAACTTTGTTCTATTAGCCAACTTTTGCTGCCTGTTTTAAAGCATGGCGCTCAGTGAGGGACCGACAGTGTCCACGGAAGAGCAGCATGGAGGGTTTGATCTTGGGAAAATAGGATTTTTCACCTTGATGCGGCTGCAGGCAGTGAGACGACAGGCCACAAGAGTGGGGAACTGGTGAAGGTGTGTCAGTGGGTTTAAAAGAGTGAGCTGCACAGTCATCCAATGCGAATCTAATATTTCTCACGCCGAAATGTCAGAGGTGCCCCGCACTTCTTTCAAGATTTACGACGGAAGGAAATCAAAACCATTCACAGCTGATCCTGTAAAGCTGAAAGCTGAACACGCGTGTAAGGCGTCGGCTGTTATCAGACACAAGCGCAAAATACTGACACGATTTTCATCTGCAGCGATTAACAACCGATGGATTCGACACAGACAGGGCTGCAGAAATGTAGACGGAAAGAACCATCACGAAAAAAATCTGACAGAAAGTTCAGAATGCACATGTTGGAAAATCATCTTACTTCAAATTACAGAAGACGGAGGAAAAGCACAGCTAAAAAAAAAAAAAAAAAGAAGCTCATCTCACATACAAATGGTCACCATGGATACCAGGCATGCCAAATATAAAGCTTAAAAAAACCCCACTGAAACTAAAGAAGGCAGTTATGTCCCATCTGTTCATTATGCATTTGCGTGATTAGATTAATTTTCTTTCATTTTTGTTTTCATTTCAATGTTACATCTATTCGGAGAGAAAACTTTCCCCAGATATATTCATTTTACAAATGTATGCTATTACCAGTAGGGCAAAGTCATTTTTACCCCACAAAACCAGCGTGCGATCTAAACATTTATATGAAATGTTCTTTAATGGTATTATAATGTTTATGACAATAAAATAATTACCATCAGAAGTCATGTTGAAGCAGAATACAGCAGATATCTTCCCAGCGTTGGTAGCTGCTGCTCAAGGCAACGGAACAGCCGACACAAAGCTCACGAACACAGCAGCTCAACTCGTTAGCATATTGTCTGATTGTTCAACTCATTTAAAGCGTTAACGCAACCTACACTGATGAAATCTGCATTTCTAGTGTATGTAGAAGCTCACCAAAGCTTGGTGAGTTGTGTTATTACATCCCTTGAAACAATTCACCCCCAAACTGTCCAACCGATCTTTTAAGACTTGCGTTTCAGCAAAACTGAAACGCTCTAAAAAACTCACACCCAGACAAATAAAGTTTATTAAAAGCTAAGATGCGTCTGTGTTCATTTTTTTAGCTCTGTTTGGTCTTAATAAGTTATACGATGCCATTAAAAACAGAGACGAAAAGTCACGGTGGACGGTCGCCCCTGTGGTTCTACCATCGTATCAGAGATGTAATCAGACAACAATCATGGTTAGGTTTGCAGGAATACTCACCGTCAGCTTGTCCACAAGGCCACAGCAGCTGTTCGGTGTTATTCTCTGCTCCCAGAATGCAACTCTCCACACGCCGCCTGGAACAAGATGAAGGTGTTATCGCAGCACGGCATGGACATCATTTAAAGACAAACACGCAGATCGATGAAAACATGTGAAAGGACAGCTTTCTGTGATTGATAGAAGAGAGAGATGGCCGTCGTTTACTGTGGCTTCAACACCTTTACAGTCTGTCCACCATGACAGGAGGTTGGGACCGGTATCAGTGCTGATGCAGCAGCTCTGCAAGATGAACCAGTCTGCTTCAAAAACCACAACCGGCAAAGATAAAAACTGTCCCTTTTATCTGTATCTCCCATGGAAGCGACAAAATCGACAGCGTGTGACTCCTTCCTTAGCCTGCAGGCTGTGCCTGGGAAAAAAAAAAAAGTTAGCTAGGGTGACAAAATGCTCTGCGGCTTTTCCTCGAGACTGACAAAAGGTTCTTAAAGGTGAAAATGGGGAGGTCAGAGACACTGTGGGACTTGGATTCCTCTTGGCAGCGAGAGGCAGAGTTATGGCCACATGTGAAAAATTTAAGCTCAACCGTGCATTGATGGCGAGACACCTGATCTTTCACTTAAAGCTGCAGAACAGTGGGAGGGTTAGCCGGGCCTCCTGGCACGTCGCCTCGCTCCAGCCCTCCGCGAACACAGAAGCCTCTGAAGGGCTGGTATTTATCCAGACCTGTACGGCTCAGCGGGGACGCCGGCGTGTGTGGTAGGTGGGTACGACTAAAGGCGCACAGCGGGGGGGGGGCTGGAGAGAAGCTGTAGGTATTAACAGGAAAAGCTCCAACTTTCTCTTTGCCTTTTTTTTTTTTTTTTGGGGATGAAAATTTATTGTCGTGCCGATGTTGACGAGACCTGAGGAAATAAGGAAACGTCGAAGCACTCTCTGTGATAATAATATTATTGCTGCACTTATTTCTAACTTATAGGCAAAAGTTTGTCTTTGTTCTGAAAGATCTTTGACGTTCACACTCCCTGCTGAGAACAGAAAACTACAATTTCAATGAAATGCTACAGAAATTACATTTAATTGGCTCATTTAAAACTATTTAGCTGTTGTTAAAGTTCCTACTGATCTTGCCCAATGTTTAGAGAATCAAAAATGAAGTACATGACATGGGTAAATGCATTAACCCATGTCAATGCATTAACCCTCTGCTGATGTTATATGTACCTCGACTGTACATATGTTTTTTTTTATTTTTTGTTATCTTTTAAAAGTCTGCTGAGTCGGGAACATCTGTATGAACCTAACTTTCATGTAGTTTCACAGCAGAAAGCCTTAAAAAGTGATGTCCAAAGGTGCTCACAGTGTGTTTGTTTGTTTATTTTTAAATTACTTTTATGTAATTTAATATTGAAAGCAAACAAAATAACCAACTCAGACCAGAGCATCAGTCTGACAGCAGTAGGATTCCGTCAGTCACAAAGAAAACATTTTAGTCTCCGTCTAATCCTTCACAAAGCCCCCCTGAGTACTAAAAAGCCTTCTTTCAGAGGTCATCTTCTCGCCTGACCCCAGGTAGGATCACACACGCACACGCACGCGCGCACACACGCGAGTCGATCCATGACCCCCCTGGGACCGAGATGACCTTCCTGTCGAAGGCAAATCAAATCAGAGAAAGAGGGGCTGCAGCGAGGGGCTCCACCCAGGGGGCTGGAGGTCTAATCACCTTATTCCTCACTACCGCCTCATAGGAAACATTAGCATTCCTCAACATGCACAAACACTCTGCACCCTCTACACACGTGTGCGCACTATCTATAGCGCCTGTTGTTTTTACCGATATTTCAGCTGCTACAATTTCGTTACATGTAAGTTGCATTATTCACAAGGTTCAGAGCATGAAGCTGCTATGTCATGCTTACTAATAGAGCATATTTGTTCCAAAAACTTCACCTACGACCTCCAGTCAGGAAAAACCGATGAGGTCGGACTCTGACGCAACTGACTCATCGCTCAGCTAGCTGACTTCTGTTCGAACCGAAAACGCACGTCCTCGTTTTCTGGATAAATCATCAGCAATGTCTGTTGTTCATCCACTAATGTTAGAAACCTCCATTTTTTTTTTCCCTCCAGTACGCAGGGAATGCTCCGCGGTTGCAAAAATCTCATGGACACCGGCCGGGTGAGGACCTGGCATTCGTTGCACATCCTACAACACTTTCTTGCATCGATAATGAGACACGCTCCGATGGCATTAGGTAAACCCTGGGAGAGAATCTGCCTGCCTGCCCCACTGATTCGGGTGCTTTCATCGTTCACTACCTTTGCAAAAAATAGGGTTGAACACAGCGGCATGATTAAATATTCACAACTTTTTGCCTAAACTTTACTCTAATCACCTGGAGGCCATACTGCTGGGTGAAAACTCCAGATAGATGTCTTTGCCAATTCTCAAATCCTCCATTTTTTTTTTCCCTCCCTCTTTTTATATGATCAGGAGGTTTAGGGTCAAGGTGTGAAGGGAGGACCAAAAGAGCCTCTTCCCACAACCCCTCTCCAGATACAGCCGCCAGCTGTTCCAAGGACTTCTATAACAAACAGCTGCGCAGAGGTTTAGTGGTTCATGTTGCTATGACAACAGGAGAATCAATTGGCATGCACAGACTCTTTGTGCTAATAGCAAAAGTGACATTATAGCATAATTTCATTTCAGGAAAGCAGAGGTAGGATTTTTTTTTTTTTTCTATTTTATTGCACGAACATTAATAAAAGACGCCAATAATTAATTTTGCATGATAGCGCTCCGAGACTCGACTGGCCAAAACTCACAAGAATCGCCCACACGTGTTTGACAACTCAGCCAGCAACCTCACACTTCGCAAAATCCTTCTCAGGCGATAAAAAAAAAAAAAAAAAAAAAAGAAAAAAGTGATTGTTTCCAGCTCAGACAATAGGAGCTGAATCTGCACGCATGCCTGGCAGCTGCATGTGGCACAACTTGCAGGATGTCCAACAGTCAAACAGTTCGCAAACAGGATATCAGGTCACTCTGCCACCCTAACTCGGACCTACAGGTCCACATATGAAGCTAATAAGTACCCTTCTTCCACTTTTTTTTACAAATCTCAACTTAAAAAGAAAAGAGAAAACTGTATTTTTAAAAGCAGAACATAATATTTAAACTCGGTTTTCAAAGATTTAAACTAATTTCCCTCTCTGGGCCGTTTTTATTTCTTCTTCTTCCTATTTCTGACCGCCGTTCTAAGTGAAAAGTAACAACCTCTCTTGGCACAAACAGAGTTTGTTACTCCTCCTCGTGCGCTGGAAGGTTATTTAGAGTCTAACTTCAACCGTTTCAGACTAATTCCTGGGAATTACAAGAGGCTAACAATGACAATGGCGGCTATTCCCACGGGAGTAACCAGAGCCGGTGCGGCGTCAGTGCCGGGTTAAACTCAACGTTTAACGAGCATTCAGCTGATACAGACAGCTGTGGCAGACAAAACACACACACACACACACACATGCATGCAGAGCCAGCTGCTGGAACTAGGCTGAAACAAGCTTTCCTACCTTTGTGTCTGTGCACAGATGGACCCTTGTTGATGACATTGATTATCCCTCCCTGCCTCCCAGAATACGATAGCTTCTCGTGAACACAGGGGGGAAAACACAGAACGGGAATCCACTGCTAAAAATACCCAAGTCGTGATGAGTCAGGATGGATGAACAAACCGAACAAACAAAGTGAGGTGGCTCTACATTCCTCCAGTCTTAGTTTTCTCAAAAGACTCGGGGGTTTTTTGAGAGAGAAAGAGAGAGATCCTGTCCTAAATTACATCCATGGATTTCTTTTTTTTTTTTTTTTTAACCACAGTGACACTAAAAGTCAGATAAGAAAAGAATGATTGAAATAGTGACAGCTAAGGCGGAAAACAAGAAAAAGCTTCTCGCACTGAGGTCATCCGCAAACTGATAACGTTCCTGACTGCATGTCTCAGATTGAAGTATGGACCATTAGATATACATTTAAACGCTTGTGCTTTTTTTCTTAGATCTGCAGTTGTGATGTGTTTTGTGATGCCTCACGGAAGTTTGGGAGTGTGGCTCGGTGGCGCAGCAGTTCACGCTGTCGCCTCACAGCAACAAGGTCTCTGGTTGGAGCAGGCCACAGCTAGGTGCCCACATGCTTGCTCCTACTTTAAAGTCTATCGATATTAACCTTGTAGCAGTGCATATATAGGGCACTGGCGTTTAACAGTTGGTATGATAGTCGTAAATTGTGATTATTTTTCATCATTCACTATTACCATTGATTATTCATTTTATACACAAAGTTGCATACACACACACACACACACAGCATCACCATTGCAGCCAAGTTGTTCACCTCTTATTTTAATGGGATCGTCATTAAGCTATGACTAGGATAATATGCTATGGCTAGGAATATAACAACTTGGAGGAAGAGGAGGTTCTGGTTCCAAAGCCACGTACCATGGCATCGCTGTGGGTGCATTTTGGTTTTAAGCCTAACAACAAAGGAAAGCCCAGCAACGTGGAAAATAGTGCCGTTCATAAGCGCTAACGTAACAAATCTGAAACAATGTCTACAGACCCATCATCTCCAGCCCTATGCATATGTTTTTTGTACTACAGCATATTCCTCACCGAGCAGCACATATATTACATTTTATCCCAGCTTCCCAAATGCAATAACGTGAGTTGAGCAGCAAACATCTATCATCTATCATCTCAACAGCCCCTTTTCAAGCCCTTTAGACGCACACTCATATGCTCTTTCACTCTCTCTTATGGCCATTTTTAAGATCCAGTTTTTAGCAGTTTTCCCTAAATAGCATTCCCAAGGTTCTGCAGAGTGTTAAAATGTCACCACCAATACCTAATATCTGTTGAAAAATGGGGAAGGTGGTGCAGGGGTTAGCGCTGTCCCCCAAGGACAGGGGCTTTTCTGTGCGGAGCCTGCATGTTGCATGTGTACGCGTCTGTTTCTGTACGTCAGCCCTTTCGATGAGCTGCCGACTAGTCGGGGGTTTATGCCTCTCGTCTATGCTTTCTCGCCTGAAGGCAGCTCCAGCGTCCCTGAGACCCCGTCGAGGTGCAAAACAGTAGATGATGAACGGATGGATAGGATTATCATGTTAATAAACCCAAAACGAGAAACAGAAAAATTCCCTTGTTTACATCCTTATAGGGGGGTGCGTTTTCTCATCCGTATTAGAAGGCGTCAGACAAATAAGGAAAAATCCCTTAAAACATCTCACAATGGGACAAAAATACTATACAAACACAGCCAGCGTCATTAGATGATCGTCAGACTCCTCCCTTCAGTAGGCTTTCACCTTAACACCAACAGCTGTGTTCCCAATACACAGCCTTGATACACTCCAGTGTACAAAATGATGGGTCTGATCTGACTAATTTGATAAGAACACATACAAAATATTGGTTTACACTGACGACAGCCCTTTTAGACACTTTACTGAAGATCTAGGACTTGCTTCAAACACTCTTTTTCAGTTGATTGTAGCAGTTTGTAATTGTCAACAATCATTTTTCAGACTAACATTTAAATTGCCACTACAAAATTAGAGTTCGTAGACAAATAAGACAAACTAAATATTTGCTGTAAAACGCCACAGAACATTAACAGAGGAAACAACGGAAATGTTTTGCTAGTAGAAAATTAAAGCACAAACATCTTAAAGCAGAGCTCGAGTGAATAAGCATTCCATCTGTGTGTGATAATGAGGCGCCCATGATGAATCGCGGTTGCGATTTCAGCTACTGTGGTTGCGGAACAGAAATTCTGGGGTTTTTTTTTTTTCCTTTAAGAATGGTTTCTCTGTTTTTCCCACTATCCCTGCATACGCTGGCAGCAGCTTGATGGTAGAACCAGAGAAGCGGAGGCGAATCTGCGGCTAGTCAATCTGATGTTTGTGTTTCCAAAGGCAGTACCACCGCACATGCGGGGGTACGTTCCAGACGCCCCAGGCTTGCCACGCGACTCCAAGGAGAAGTTTCTGATGGAAGTCCACGCAAAGACTTCCTATTGTTTTTGGAATTACCAAAAAAGTACTAATTCAAATGAAATGAGCAAATCCTCCGCTCCTTGAATCCTTTGCCAGTACACTAAAGTCACACTGTGTCTTTTTATATTGTGGACAGGTTTTTAGCCTGAAATATGGGTGCTGCGGGGACCGCCCGTACTGGCAGGGGCTTTTGACACTTGTTTTCTGACTCAGCACAGATGGTTTTGCTGTTTTTGCAGATGTGGAAAAACGCCGTTGAGTCGTGGCGTAATTTAATAGTCCAGGCTGCATCCCCAGTGCTTTGGGTCTATGTGAGGTGAGAGATGTGACCCATCAAAAATGAACATAAATAAACAAGTGAACGAGTCAAATCCTGTATATTTTTGTAATAACAACCTGACTATGTTGTATTATTTTTGCTGTGTTTGCATATTTGTGTTGTCCTCTCTCTCTCTTCCATTTTTTTTTTCTCTCTGTCCTTTCCCCCTCTTCATCTCTCCTCTCCTCCATCTCAGCTGGCTTTCAACAGGATGGTTATTCCTTGTAAGACTGGTCCTGCTCAAGGTTTCTTCCTATTAAAAGCGAGGGGTTTTTTTTAGCTACTGTGCTTACCCGGAGGTCCAGGCGCTGGGTTTCTCTTTAAAGCACCTCGAGACAACTTTTGAATAAAACTGAATTGAATATATTTTGTATTTTAAAAAAAGTCTTCTGTAAGCGTTTCCATGATGGCCGCTCACAGACAAAGATAACTCGTGGTTATTAAGGATGCTCTAATGCAGAGGCTCATATCCAGCACACCCCCAATAATCTCCCCTTTAAAACTAAACCAACAAATGTGATCTACCGCCAGCACTATCGCATTTCAAACTGCCATTTACACCAGACTGACACTGCAGCAATGCCAGAGCTGTGCCAGCACGAACACCACAGAGGTATGGAGACCTTGACCAGCGGGCTGAGGCAATGGGGGGGGGGCTCAGACAGCTTTTCCCTGTCAACGCCACAGACGTGACACTGTGTAACACCTCCAGGCTGGCCTCTATACCTCTGCAGCTGCTTATCAGTCCAGCTAAGCGCACACAAACCTTTTTAATACCCACTAACTTTTCTTTTTGTGCCACGGAAGCCATTGGGAAATGTGCTCTCTAATGATAAGTTTGCATATTATCAAATAAGGGTTGGGGGGGGGGGGGGGGGGGCAGGAAGGTACGGCTTTCTCACCTTTGCTCTGACTTTCATGACTGAAATCATTTCAAGTTGGGTTTTTGTTGGATTAATTTAGATTCAGAAACTTCAACAGTTTTTCACTGGAACAAAACCGACTTGAGGTGACAAGAAACAAAAGTGTAGCCGACTGTGTTAATGAATGAAATCGAAGGCAACGAAAAACCTCCAAATAGCTTGTGTCTGCATCTGTGTGTGTGTGTGTGTGTGTGTGTGTGTGTGTGTGTTTTTCCAAACTTTTGGCGTACTGAAATGTGTTCTTGCCAAAAACACTGCTAGGGCAGAAAACTCACAACTGAAACATTTTGTGTCAGAGAGGTTGTTCTCGCTGTTCTCACTGTTGGGGAAACGAGTGTAAAAAGCTTTTTTTTCCCGACAAATCCAAAGGTTGCAGAAACCCGAGTGTTTCAGTGATTCGGACTTTTAAGAAACAGAACATTTGCAAATACCGAGTATTAAGTATTAAGCTGAGATCAAATATCAGAAGAGGACAACAGTTCTAAAGATGATGTCATAACTACAATGAGATATGTATTTTTATAAGTCCTGTTTGAGTATTTATCATGAATCAAAACAAAACAAACAAAAAAAACACACTACTTTTACTAACCCAAGCCCAGTCTTGAATGATGATCCTATTGGCTCTCTCAATAACAGCAGGTTTTGGGGGTCATGTGATCTGATCTGATTACTGTTTACGTGACGCTGTGGATGCTGCAGACAGTCATCAGGGTCACAGTGATGCATGCGAAACATGGCTTGTGCCCTGAACTGATGCCCCTCGGTTCATTTAAATAAATCTAAATCAATAAACATACAAAAAGCTAAGAAACAAAGTCACACTCTCCTCTCACTTTTTAGAAAACAATATGATCCGC
>CAAE01014557.1:1548033-1569644 GCA_000180735.1 Tetraodon nigroviridis
ACCATTATTCCATGTTGGTACCTCATACTTCATTTATATTTAACTGTAAAAGACAATCCTGATGGAAAAATGGTTAACTCCAGCAGTCTTAATGCCACCTGTGTTACGGTTGCTGGTGGTTCGGGACCCAAATGCAGACACGAGACTGTCGCGCTCCTAACAAAAACCCCTGTATTGGGTGAGGCAGACAAAAAACTGGTGAACAGAAAACTACCAAAGGCGAAAACAGGGCCACAAAAGCAGAAACAAGGAAGTCCAGGGTAAATCCAGAAAAAGGCAGAACGAGCGGGCGAACGAGCAGGAACACGAACATCAAACACACGCCTCCAATCCACATAACATACACATTCAGACCGTCCGACACGATCAGTGATCCAGCACCCGGGGAGCTGCTGGAAGCCTCCCTTAAAACCCAGCTGATGAGCTGATTGATGTCAGCTGTGACGCTGCTGGATCCTGGGGACCTAGGCCCTCTGCTGGTAAGGCAGAGGCCCCCCACAACCGGATGCTGAGCCCTGACAACCTGTTCGGTTTTATCACCCATCCACCCAGTAGATGGAGTAAAAATCTGTTACAAGAGTCTAAAATTAGATCAAAATCCAGGCTTTCCCATTTGTGTGTGTGTGTTTCCTTCTCTGATTTAATGTGAGGGTTTTTATTTTATTATTATTACTATCCCGCATTGCGTTTCAGGTGTTTTCAATTTGAAGTTCAACATTCAAACAAGTCGGTTTGATGATTCCGAAGTGATAAACACATATATCCCCCTTCCCTTCTCCCCCCCCCACCGCTACTTTAAAAGTGTGAAGCCCGAAGAGACGTGGAGTGGAATTCCAACCAGGACGATGAAAGAGAATTTAATGAATTAAAACCAATCCTGTTAGTTCCGGCCCCACATTTCTATACCGGGCTCTTTTCTCTGCCGAACAATCCGCCACATGATTTCACACCAGCCGTGGAGCCGCGATCTTCCTTATAGGGGCAGAAGACGGCATCCGTGACCTTTGACCCCCGCTGGGACTTGCTGGCAGTAACTGACCATATGATTGGCCCGAAAACAAGATCTTAAACTCCCTGACAGGATACTTGAGACGCTGCCAGAGACTCTTCTGGTTCCAACACTTTTCATTGAGCAGCCTGGAAAGATTTTCAATGATTTAAGGTCACGTGTTGCCAGAATTCAAGGCGCACGTAGTGATCATGAAAATATACCCAATGCTTGGCTTTTGAACCTAATCTTTATCCTTTTTATTAAAAACGTTCTGACTCCTTTGTATGAAGAAGTCATGAGTGAAAGCTGCCTTCAGATGCTGAGGGAATGGCGCGGCTCTCTCCCTCCACCCTGCTGCGTTTCCAACTCCTTCCTCTGCGTCTTTTTCTCCATTTTCACGTTTGTGACTGTCCTCCGCCGGTGCGCAGTGGGAAAATGAGCAGAACAAAGCATTGTGGGGGTTTGAGGATGTTTGGAGTCTTTGTTGCGCGGCCAGCTGGACGTATAAAGGGAGAGGTGGAGGGCGGGGGGGGGATGGAGGGGTGGTGGTTGGAGGGGGGAGGGAATGGAGGGGCGGCAGGGTGTCCAAACTCCTCCATTGGGATCCGCTCAAGCGGAACTCCAGGCTTGCCGTTCACATCCTCAGCCACCTCGCCCCTCCGTTTGTGATACTGTCGCCGCCCTGCCCCGGCCTCCGCAACATCCCGAAATCCAGGACGGATTCCGGAGAGAGTCGCTGCACTCATCCTCAAGAATGCGATTCACTCGGGTGAAATCAAGCGGGCGCTTGTGTTTGCGCCTCTTTTCACAGGCTTTGGTAAATAAAACTTGACGAAGGAGGAGGAGGGGGAATGGGAAAAAAAAAAAGAAGCCAAAGTAGGAAAGCGCACAGCGCTGGATTAAACCAGTCCTTTTATCAGCGAACCAGTGGAATGTTTGGCAAACGGAAAGGCCGTGGCTCTTTTTTTCCACTAAGCTGCGAAAGGGAACGTCACCTTGTTGCCCCGGCAACAAACTGTGCATTTTGGAGCCCAAACAGTTTGGTTTTGTTTTTTGTTTTCCTACTTTTTTCTTTGTGTTGAGGAATTGTTCCATGTGTGTGTGTGTGTGTGTGTGTGTGTCCACTGTGTGTGTGTGTGTGTGTGTGTGTGTGTGTGGTGGGGAGGGCAAGTGGGGCAAAGTCAGCCCACTGATACCGCGATGTGGTCTTGGCCTTTGTACCTCCCAGCTCCGGGAGTATTTGCCCCCGAGGAGCAGGATCTGCCCTCGCCAATAGCCCTCCGCTGCTCGGACATGACCCCCCATCGTGGGCTCATGCTCAACCCTCCAGGAGGGAAAAAGGAGGAGGGGGTTAGCTTGTTTTCAAGACATGACGGAAGTTTGTTCCAGGCTCAGACAAGGCAACGGCCACGCTGATCAAAGACGAGCCGTATAATAGGTGTGTGTGTGTGTGTGTGTGTGTGTGTGGGTTGGTGGGTGGGTGTGGGTGGTCAGCAGGGCCGAGGATCACACTCGCCCCGGCTAAAGTCTCACGCCTGTTGGACTGATAAGGAGCGCGAGGATGGCGATAAAGCATGGGGATTCCAAGCAATCGGATTCCGAATCATCGGAGCACAAAGCCGGAACGGGAAAAACATGCGGAATCACAATATGTGTTCCAAAAAGTCCAGGCGCCGGTGCAACTCATTTATTTTTATATGTTAGTACAAGAGGAGCAAAAAAGAGTTAGAATATTAACATTTTTGAACAGTTGGATCTAAATTATGGTACCCATTCCCAACTGGAATGTGATCGTTGCTGATGAGAGTTAAATATGTTTACGGAATCTTGCGAACATACCCGGAATGTTTGATTTGGCCTTTGTTTTTTGATTTTTTTTGCAGCCGGGGGCGACATGATGCATGAGACTCATACTGTGCAGACAAGTAGCGACAAATTTACTTGGCTGGTCAGCTGGCGGGAGGTTGGGTGGTGAGGATGAGAAGGGGGGGGGTTTAGATGGAAGCAAGTCAGGAGGGGGGGAAAAAAAGGTTTTTTTGCCCTCCATCGATGCTGCCGATCATTTCCGTGCGACCGCGGGAACTTTATTTACCAATTCTGCTTTTCAAAGTGGTTTACTGCATAAGGAATAAAAACAGGGAGTACTCGGAAGTTTAAGAAAAGCTCCGAGATGAGAGTTGGTTTTGAAGCAGATATAAAAGAAAAAAAAACAAACTTTGGCCTTGAGTTAATATAAAATCATCTGAAATATGAGAGGAAGAAAAACCCCGAAAAGCCTCGTTAGTGATAAATCTGTTCTCAAAATGAGCTACAAAACACTCTGAGACATGTTTAAAACGTGAGAGACGAGTTATATCATCACCTTTTTTGCTCTAAAAGTTCACTTATGTTGTATCAATCAAGAATGAACCCTAATTAATACGAAAAAACCGTCAGATTTGCACTTTTCTAAGAGCAAATGACTCATTTAGGTCAGTAATGTAAAGAGCAAACCCTAATGCTTCCTGATCAGTCTCTTTGATTATTAAAAGGACCGTCTCTGTGAGGGGGCCCGTCCCCACCCCAACGCCTCCCCCAGCCTCCCTCATCTCCATCCTCCCTCCGTCAGGGCCTGGTTCCTCCCTCCCCTCCCATCCCTCGCAGACTGAATGGCACAGATGTTATTGGACAGGACAGTACCCCCGGGTCCCCTTCCCCTCACTAATCGCCCAGCATGGGGTCTCAAACTTGTTTTCTGACGATTGTTTGCTCCTTGAGGAGAACTTCTCCCTTGTTCGGGGGACGAACAGGCCCGAAGAGGAGGGTGATGAAGACAAAAGGAGGAGGGAAGACTTGAAGATACCCCCCTGTCTCAACAAGATAAACAACACATGTGGGTAACTATTGCCACCCTACAGGTTCCATGTTGAAGGGCGACGGCAGGAGAGGGCGAACCCGGTGATGAAAGGTTGAGGCGGCGAGCGGCTGAAGATGAAGGTCGGACTGCTGCTCCTCCGGGTGTCCTGGTTCTTCCTTTGGGCTGGGAGATCCGGCTGCAAAGACGTCCACCCCGCTGGGACGGGACTTTATCAGAGGTCAAAGAGCCAGGCCAGGGAGCACGCTCGTCACAAACACCAGCAGCCGTATCACAGGAACACGTCACACCGGCGAAAAGGTGAGCCCACAACATCGGAAAACCATTTAGGTGGAAAGATTCACAGAAAATCCCACCATCGGATCATTTTTCCACCACCTCTGTTTTGTTTACAAGGGCTGGTTTTAAAGATATTTTTTATCTAAAATACCAGGACTAGAGAACACAGCAGTAACAGTCCTGTGCTTAAGTGGAAATTCCAAGTTTTCTAACAACAGTTAGAACTGAGGAATCCTGTGGTCAGGATTTGTCTCTAGGTTGGTTTTTAATCTCAAATAGCCAGAAAATATTATTTTTAGATATAAAAAAAAAGCAATGATGGAATTTTTAGTGGTATCCAGCAGTCGAAACAAGCATGCATCTCCAATTTGACCTTGACAAACAGTTATTTTCAATACATCGTAAATCTACTTTTTAATAAAGGCAGAATGAGGAATTAAACATGCACATTTGCATGCTTATGCGATCCATATGACTAACCGATTTGATATGTGTTAAACATCATTTTTATATCTGAAGCTGTTTGAGAATAAGTAATTATGAGGCTTTATAGTTTGTTTCTCCACCTGAAAAAACAACATACAAGGAAAATGTCTTTTTAAAGATGTGTCACAAAGATGTAATATTACAGTACTGATGTTTACATCATTATTATAACCACCATTTTTTTACATTTTGACTTTTATTAAGAATTAACCTAATTGAAACTGGTAATTCCGGTGAAAAATGGCCTGAAAGTATGTTTGACAGTAAAAGTAAATTTAAAAGAGCATCTTGACAGACTGGTTCAAACTAGCCTAAGTCCATTGACTCTAAATATTGCTTCTTTTACCACACACAATTTACCCTGAAGTCACTTTTTTTCACATTCCTACCCACTTTGGTCGCCATTTTCCGTCTTTTTCCAACCGCGGCCCTCCCTCAATTCCTGTTGCAATGCCTCGCCTGACCTCTGGTCTGCGGAATGAAAGAAGTTCCTTTTCCTCTGAATGTCTCTGTCCGGCAGCATTCCCATGGGCTCTGTTTATCTGGGAGTCATTCTTCATCCTCTCTAAAGCTTTTGTTCGGGGCTGAAAGCTCAACGATGCCCGGGCCATCAGGCCCGGCGTGTAGGATCAATAAAAACATCCATCAGTGTAGACTTCTCCTTTCTAAAACTCACAATGAAGAGCTCAGCAAACAATGCTCCATTTATGTCAGTCTTTAACCAATGAACTACTGCGACTTCACTTACTTCTGCCTCACGTTTGCCGTGATGCAATTTGGAAACTCGGCTCCTGTCACACACACACTTGGGAAACGTCAGTGAAAAGGTTTTTGCATCAGAAAAATATCAAAAATCAATGTGCAAAACTGCTGGATGGCCTTCAGACCGTAGATACTTCATTTTCCGTCCATTCTTTTGTGAGACTCCTTCCTGTCTCCAGATGCAAAATAGGACAAGAGCGTTTATTAAATTCCTTTTATTGGTTTTTTTTTTTTTTTTTACCACATAGAAAACTAAGAACTGACAAAATCTATTCTTTTCAGTTATCTTGTGTCTTGTCACTGACTACACCACTTTTTCTCTTTAAATCTGTCACCGAGGAAGAATATAACCTATATACTTTAAGAAAGACCTAACATAGAATCATTTCTATTATTTATTATATTTACAAACATTATCCGGCAGTTTAAAAATAAACGACAATATGAACATTACACATATTTTCAATCGTCGGCAAAATGCGCCGTTTTATACTTGACATTCGCTGGTCTTTTATTTTTGAAGAAAACCAGCGTACAGGAAACTGGCCGTCAGCTCACAAGCGCGTATTTGTCATATCGTGATGCTCCGCTCTGACAGAAACATTGGCACGAAAATTTAAAAAGGAGCGGCTGTCAGAGCTTTTCTTTCAGTTTCGTTAAACTTCACCGTTAATATAAATAATGCAGTATATATGTTAGCCACCTTGACCTCGCCGTTAAGAATGAAGAGTTATTTTCAGGTCATATTTTTATTCTCTGGAATTGGAATTCTCCTGTCAGGTAAAGAACCGAGTTTCTGTATTAGTTTAAAACGTTGTGCTGCTATAACTAAACAGTTTTCTTTAAAAAATGAAAAATATAATTGTTTGGTTTATTTTTGGTTGAATGTATATGTTGTATATGGTATCTATAATAATAACGGCGCCATACTTTAAAATGAAGCTAAAACCACAACAGTGTTACTCAGATACCAGCATCCTCTTCATTAATATTCATTAATTATAAAATTTAGATATTTTTATGTTTTTCCTCTTTTTTTTTCACGAGTTCAGTGACATTGAGTTGCCAAAGACCATTGTTTGATGGAATTTGAAGGCATTTCCGGTAACAGTAACTGAATGAACTCTTCAGTCCCTTCAAACATTTGCACAACTGAACACAACACGTGAAAATAGTATTTCTTTTTACATTTTCTTTTTGTCTCCTTTTAAAGCAGGCCGCATGTGGATCCGTGATGTTTCATTTTTGGACTTTATAGGCACAAAGTGATCCCCGCCGAATTATTCCGCCTTTTTCCAAATCAGTAAGACGTTCAGCTAAAGGAGCGTCATTGTTGTGTTGCGGATGGGATGTGTTCAGTGAGTTTAGGTCAGCCTTTGTTGGGGGGTTCGGCTTCAGGAAGCGGATCGCAGGCCTCTGCTTCCTTCGGCGTGACCGTCCGACCGCAGGGGAAGTCCAAACAATGGCATTCCAACATTGCTGGATGCAAAGACGCCGTATTTGTCGGATGCAGGGACCTAAACGTCTGTGACGACTGAGATTCTCCCTGTTTTCGCAGTTCCCAGACTTCGTGCCGAGGAGGTAGCCCCCCGCATCGTCCATCACCCCTCCGATGTGGTGGTGAAACCGGGGAATCCCGCCCGGTTGTCCTGCAGGGCGGAAGGCAGCCCGCAAGTTAGCTTCGAGTGGCTGCGTAACGGCCAGCCGCTGCAGGTGACGAAGGCCGATGGGCCGATGGTGCAGCCCATGGTTCTGTCGGAGGGCAGTCTCTTTTTCCTGAGCGTGGGAGAAGGTCGCGGAGGCCCGTCGCACGAGGGCGTTTACGCCTGCGTCGCGCGCAACGCTGCCGGGACGGCAGTCAGCCGCAACGCATCGCTGCGCATCGCAGGTATGATGAAGGTAACCCAGGTTGGGTTGTTTAGGGGCAGTTGTTAGCGAGGTTGTGTGAATATTCCGGTTTGAGCTAAAAGCGGTTGTTCTTGTAGTGCTACAGGAGGAGTTCAGCGTGCAGCCCAGCGACGTGGAGGTGGCCGAGGGGGAGGTGGCCGTCTTGAACTGCGGCCCACCCACAGGACGTCCTGATCCTAACGTCCTCTGGAAGAAAGACGGCGTGCCCATCAACGTCACCGATCCCCATTTTACTGTGAGTGGATCTAAAGTAAACATCACGCTAAAGTCCAGTCGCTCATGGTTAGAATCCATGTTTCCGTCTGCTCCAGGTGCTGAGTGGGAAGCTGATTGTGGCTCCAGCAGAGAAGAAGAACTCTGGTTCTTATGTCTGTGTGGCCGCTAACACGGTGGGAGTGAGAGAGAGCAGAGCGGCCCGCCTCTCTGTGCTGGGTGAGACGGCCTTAGTGCGACAACGTACCGATAAGTAGAGCGTGTTCCTGGGCAGCTGTATTGCCTGAAGGGTCACGTTGGGTTTTTGATCCCGGTTAACGGGTCAATCCATCAAGCACTAATCCATCAAGGTCAATCCATCAAGCATTTATCCATCAAGGTCAATCCACCAATCACTAATAAACCTGCTTGATGGATTGATGGACTATTACTGGGAAAATATCTTAAAGAGCCTGTCCAACTGTGCGGGGGCTGAAAACTCTTTCTAACCAATCAAGCTGACAAACCTCTTAATTACTGCGAAGGCTCTGAGGGCCGAATTAAGTTGGTCACCGGACCACATTTGGCCCTCGGGCCTCAGTTTGCCCACCTCTGGATTAGAAGACTTTTGTGTTTTGTTACAGAACAAATTGTATTTAAACAGGCTGATCTTTTTTCTAAAGCTGGTTTATGATTTGAGAAGGTCGGGACTCTCTCCTCTATAGTTGCTTTTCTGGTCTTCTGCAGCCAAACCTACGCTGCTGCTGAAGCCTGAAAATGCGTCCGTGAGACTGGGCGAATCTGCTCAGTTCTACTGTCAAGCTAAAGGGGACCCCCCTCCCACTGTGGTCTGGAGCCGAGAGCAGGGGCCTTTACCCAATGGCAGGTACGTTTCTATGGCAACCTTTCCATATATTTGCTTTAATAACACCAAATGAGTCTCCTTTCCTTGACATCGTGTGTGTGTGTGTGCGTGTGTGCAGGTATCTTGTAAACCCAGACCAGACCCTGCAGATCCATTATGTGACAGTGCAGGATGCTGGAACGTACACGTGTACAGCTGCTAATGACGTAGGCGTGGTCACCGCCAGTGCTCAGCTGTTGGTCCAAGGTCAGTTCTTCTCTCCTGACCATTTTTAGAAGTAGACAATTAAGAGTAATGGATGCAGATTAATAAATGACTGTAGTAGCTGCTAGACTATCACTGGAAGTACACCTGTTGTTTATTGCATTTAGAGTTACACACATCGGGCCTGGTTTACCAATTCCCGTGTGCAGATCTGAGTGCAGGAATTATGGTAAAAAAAAGTAATTGTTTGTGTGATTTATGAAAATTTCGTACATGGCCAATCCCAGCTGCGCAAACCCATCATCAGTAACATGTTTCTCCCTAAATATTCATGTTTCCGAGGCCCTGCCCACTGAGATTGAATGTTAAGATTAAATGCTTTCAAGCTGGAAGTCGTTTCTTTAATGTCTGAGGTGGAAGTTGAACAAGAAGGCCCAGAAATACGCTGTCTGGAGAACGATAATAGCGGAGGTTAGCGGCGTGCTGACGCAGCCACGCGTGTGCACTCACTGTCCAAGCTGCGCTGCTGCTTCGCGGCAGATTCACCAGTTATTAGATACAAATCCGAATCGATAAATGCTTGAAAATGGCGGTGCGCACAGTTTTCCGCCGTACGTACGGCTGGTAAATGAGGCCCAGTGTTCTAGCTCGTAGGAGCAAACTGTGCAAATGACGCTGTAACAGAACGTGTGGCGTTTCCAGAAGCTGCCAGCACTGAACAGAAAGATCTTCACAAGGAGCTGTCGGCCCTTCGGGTGGATTTGGAAAACATCACCATCGCTGCTCCAGGCTCTGACTTTTCCCAGGTCCAGTGGAAGGTAGGAGCAAACCGACTGGTCACGTTTAGAGCAGCCTGAGTCCGTTTAGCTGATGTCCTCTGTTGTGTGTCCTCCATGTTCCCAGCTCGAGTCTCTTCCCAGCCAGCCTCACTACCTGGACGGCTTCGAGGTTCTCTATCGCTCCCTGCTGCCCGCCGGCTCCGACTGGGCAGCGAAGAAGGTGACCATGCCCGCTTTCCAGTGTCAGCTGGGGCCCCTGAAGAGAGGTTTCAAGTACGAGTTCAAAGTTCGTCCCTACGGGAGCAACTTGTACGGGAGAGAGAGCAACACTCAGCACCTCAGGGTGCCAGAAACAGGTGAAAAATGTCTTTGATTCTGGATTTGGTATGGATTAAACGGTGCTTAAAAGTTAATCATCCATCCCTTCGTACAGTCCCAAGTGCCTCTCCACAGACTGTGTCCATCAGTGTGAGCCATGAACAGAATAACACCATCCACCTGAGCTGGGAGCCCCCTCCCCTCGACACCCACAACGGCATTTTACAGGGTTACCAGGTAGTTTGAAGCAAGACGTTAAGAAAAACAAATATAAATGTGCTAAAATATCACTGCAAACAGTTTTATTGTTAAAGAAATCCACACTGCCCGACTCATACTCTCCTACTACAGGTGTGGTGTGTGGAGTCTGAGGAACAGCAGTATCAGAACTGGACGGTGAACAGCAGTCAAAAAAAACTGGACATCCCTGCGTTAAAACCGGGCAAACAGTACTGGATCACCATCGCGGCGGTCAACGGAGCCGGAGTGGGAGTGCCGAGTGATCCGCACGGATTTCTAATCAGTGAGCTACATAACACATCCTCTATCATTCCTGTGACACACACAGTAAAGAGAGCTTTCCAATGAGGTTTGTGTTTTCTGTTTAGACCCACAGAAAAATGGTGAACCTCATTCCCAAAACACAGTAGGTCTGAGTCTGCTTCAGGACCCGCTACTGATCGGCAGCATTGGCGCCCTCTTGTGGTGCAGTTTGATGATTGCAGCTGTCTGCCTGTGCCGCCGCCATGGCCGGACAGGGCGCCTGATACCAAAACATGGGCGAGCAAAAGGTGGGCATCCATATTTAACCTGGATTTAGTCATAGGTAATACATGTCACACTCGTGGTATACAGTTATTATTATGTTCTATTCTTTTTTTTTGATTGCAGGATTAAGCAGGCTGGTTGGTGAAGACCTCATCATCAAACACAGGTAATGTGAAGTTGTGGTGTGATGGGGTTTTTTTTAATCATTTCTCTGGTGATACTCCTTTCTTGAATCTATGAATTCTTTTTGCCTCCTCCGCAGGATGGCAGCTCCAGACTCCCCTTGGATGTCTGGAGGCTGGAGACCAGCCCTCAGTCAAAAATATCAGGACTTATGGGCTGATGGTTACACTCACCCAGGACTCAGGACCACTAGTGAGTCAAAGTCACCCAGATGATGTGGGACTTATGAAGAAGTGTATTTTGTATTTTTCCATTTGTGTCTTTGTTCAGGTCTCCCAGTTTCGACCTGCAAGGACCCCAGCTGCCTGGACGCCACCGTTCCCATGGTGACAGACAGCTGTGGGCTTTATGGGACCTTTTATATGGACCTGATGGGCGGCGGCCTCAAGACGTTCAACAGTCCTGGGCGTTGTCCTAAAATGCCCCACAGACTACCCCAGCAGCAGGGAACCGAAACCATCCAGATATTCCCCAAACTCGCGGCCAAGAGCTCGGGGGGCCAGGAGGCGTTGCCGTGGAAACAGGCCATACGACCCCAGCCCAGGATGGGCGTGCTGAGAGAGTCATGGGAGAAGAGCCACAACAAGCAGGGTGAAGGCTGCATACAAACCCAAAACACAGCCTCATCGTGGACGGGTGAGACGAGCGCTGATGTGTCATGTGATCATGTGTCTGCAGAGCTGCATGCTGTGAACAGCGTCCCCATCTTGTCCACCAGGACCCAAACGTGTTCCGGTGTCTACAACCAGAGGTTGAGCCATATCCCCCCAGGTAGGGTCTTTGCAATTAAAAACGGGTAGTCTATGTAGTCTTAGAGTTAACAACATTGCTTTTACCGTTGTCGTTTCACCATTCACGTTAGCTTATCGCTAATTCTAAAATGCTGTCGTTTACACTCAGACTGCAGTAAAGTGTCCCCTCGTCTGCTCCATTATTCTGCATCTCTACACCTGGTGAACATGCTGCCGCCGCCGCCGCCGCCCTCGGGAGCCGCGGACTCGCCCAGCCTCTCCTCCGATGAAGGGTGAGAATAAACGGAACTGTGACGAAGGTGGAAACAAAAGACCCGAATCCTTCTGCCGAAGACAGCCCCCTCCATACGTTCCCTTCCTCTCTTTGTGCTGTTTTCCGGTTCAAAAGCCCAACGGTTTAAAAACAAACAAGCGGCCATACGGCTGCCTGCGCAGGCCGCACGTCGACTTCCACATACAGACAGAAGACGGATGAGCTGAAAGGGCTCCGCTTTTACATCCAACATCCGGAAATAAGGAAGCACCCAGCAACGCCCCAAGTTTACCCAACACAATGGTGCTGGAAGGTTATAATAGTATCGGGTTTTCTATGATAGTTTTATTCAGTTTTCACTTTTTTCTCTGTGATTAGGTTAGTTTTAATTAGTTCTTCGGGTGGGTTTGCTATTTTTTTACTAGTTTACTACAATTCTGTGAGTGAATTTAAAAAAATATAGATAAAGGATTACAACAAAGGGTTTTTAAGAAATGATGTTTCAGTTGTGTTTCACACAATGAGGTTTTAGTTAGTTATCTTTTTTTTTCCTTTTCAGATCCAGTTTTTATTTTCATTGAACAAAAATGGGATTTCAATTCTAGTTTTTCTAATTTTTTTCATCCTCATTAATGATTAATCTCAGTGCTGGAGCCTGTTCCAACTGCATATTTGCGTATTAACCAAAACATGTCTAAACTTTCAATATTAAGGGGTTTTTTTTTTCTGTGTGATGCTCAAATATTTCTGGATGAACAAAGTTTTAATTCCTCTAATGTCTGGAAATCAATCACCCTCCTCCTCTAACGCCAACAGCAGAAAAGTCTCAGCTAAAGTGCCCTTTTTTCCCTTCTTTCCTCAGCTCCAGTCGATCCACCAAGCTAACGGCGGACACGGCTTCTGCCCAGTCCGTCAAAGCCGCGTCGGCCCACCGCGGACGAGTGTTCAGCAGCAGCTGCAGTCTGCAGCCAGATGTCGGCGCCACCAGATCCTCCGGGCGTGGACGACACGCACGAGGACACACTGACAGCGGACGACGTGGGACAGTATCTGGAGCTCAGCCCACAACCCGAGAGGTGCAGGTAGGCCCAACTCACCCATGTGAACTTAGTGTTTACAATAGTGATATTTTTTTCTCAAATATTTTAAATTTCTGCCTTGTCCATCAAGAGTTTAGTATTTTTTTATCTGAATAACTGTCAGCAGCAGCTACAGATGCATCCAGACAACGACGCAGCTTGTTCTTCCGGGCGTGGATGACACGCACGATTACCCACTCAATGTGTACGACGTGAGACACAATCTACAGCTCAGCTCAGAACCCGTTGTTTGCAGGTAGGCCCAACTAACCCATGTAAACTTAGTGTTTACAATAGTGATTGTTTTTTCTCTAATATTTTAAATCAAAAAATAAATAAATTCCATCTGTGACTATACCCTGGAGCAACTAGTCCAAAAATTACGGTAATCACAATACACGTCCTCCAGGTAATCATGTGACCTCCCTGTGTGTCAGCAGCGTCCTACCTGAGGAGCGTACTTCTCTGTCCCGACTCTTGTCCCCCGCTCTGGGCTACGTTTCCACTCATCCGAGGAAGCCCCCCGCCTCCGATGAGCCCGAAGCCGCCCCCGTCGGTCCGGCGCACACCCGCCTCCGGAGCACGCCGTCGTCGTGCTACAGCGACTGGGACAGCTCCCTGTGGAGCACCTGGAGCTCCGCCATGGACGGCAACGTCCACAGCACGAGGGCCAGCCTCATCAGCTCGGTGGACAGCTGCTACACCGGCGACAGCACCGGCCTCAGCCGCTGGCTGGCCGCCGCCACGGCGGCAGACAGCGTCAGCGGAGCCTCCCTGTCAGGTGAGCGCGTGTCCCAGTCCCACCATATCAGATGCTATCACAGGGGTCTCAAACTCAAATTACCCGGGGGCCACATTCGATAATGTCTGAGTGAGGCTGGGCCGCATTGAGTATTCGATAAATAGCGTTTGCACGAAAAAAAAAAAGACAGATACTGTGACATTGTTCTTTGAAATTAGGTGGAAGGCCGCAAAAAATCCTTCCGAGGGCCGCAGTTGGCCCCCGGGCCGCGAGTTTGCGACCCCTGTGCTATCAGATGCTATTGGGAAAAAAATGTGACATTTATTAGTAGCTAAGCTACAACGAAAATGTTACAGTATTGGAATATTTAAGTTTTATTTGCATCCAATTTAACACAAAGTAATCTGGTTAAACTAGTTCTGTAATTACCGCGATTGTCCGCCAGATGGAGACATCCGGCGGTGAATTCGGAGGAAACCAGATTTAACTGTTGGGAACAAGACATTAAGATTTACAGGGAACATTCTCCATCAGCCTCCTGCTGACTGTTTGAAGTGATGCTACAAAATAACTCCTACAGTGTCCTTGTTTAGCTCTCTTGTCTGGTGTTCCCAGATGGACCAGTATCAGGACTATTGTTTTTACATTTTCTATCTTGTCTTTCTCTGTTTTCAGATTTCTCGCCTCCAGCTTCTCCCCTCAGTCTCTTTTATCCGTCGCTACGACCGGACGGCGACCCGTTTGGGGAGCAGGAGCGCGTTCCCGCGTGGGACTGGAACTTGACCTGGATGGGGGAGGCGGAGGCCAAGGCCGGAGCTCACCGCCCAGCGCGCAGCAGCAGCAGGAGCTTCGACGTTTAGGGACGCGGGGAAAGGTCTTTACTCCTTCTTTACCGGCCCGTTACGCCACTTCCTGGAACCGCTGTCGTTTTTGCAGCTTTGGGGTTTTCCCAGATTGGCTGCAGGGCTGCTCCACAGCCGTTTGATCCTGCAAATGACTTCCGGGGACTCTCTCTTAAGTTTTCCCCTCCCTCTCGTTAAAGAAGAGGATACCGATCCCTGGAGATGCTCTCTCTGTGTGTGTGTGTGTGTGTGTGTGTGTGTGTGTGTGTGTGTGTGTGTGTGTGTTTTTGTTTATGTAGCAGCTCTCCTCACAGCTCACACTGCTTTCGTCTTTCCTCCAGGACTTTTATTGCGTTTATTCCTGTTTAAATACAGCAGAAATCACAACTTATTTAAAGACTCTTCCACACTCTCCACATGCATTTTTGTTTATTCTAATTTCTTTTCCATGTCAGAGTTTCTTTTATATTTTATGCTCTTTTTTGTTTTGTTTTTTTTTTTAAATCGCCTTAACCAAAATAACATTTTTGTCTAAAATAGCAAATAGCATTTAAAAAATGGTTTCGGATTAACTTGATTAATAAGAGTTTAACTTGCTTTTTGCAACAGGAACGTTTTGAATACGTAGTTTAGCTTTTTCAATTTACAGAAGTTTTAATAAAACCTTTGTGGACTTGAAAATAAACACGACCAGCATCCATGAAAGTGTCAGACATGTGTGTGTGTGTGTGTGTGTGTGTGTGTGTGTGTGGGCAGCTGCTCCCTAACAGGCCCAGAGATGTGATGTTTGACAACTCGTCCGTTCCTCCGCTTTAACAGCCACGCAAAAGATGCCTCTTCATCCGGTAATGACATTGTAATTACAACCCATCGGACACAGTAATTAAACCCTGATCAGAGCTTGTGCACACACACACACGCACGTGGAGAAAAGCAGAGATTGAGATACTAACGACCGAGACAAGAAGACATGGTTGCAAAAGCAGCAGCTCTTTAAGTTTGTTTTGTCTTGTTTTGTTTGTTTTGTGGATCAAACTCATTTTACTGGCAAAGTGAGGACATCTTGGCTCATCCTCACACTTTCGAAGGCCTGTTTGAGAGTCGAGATTTGGGTTAAAGGGTGGGGTGTCGGTGAGGGTCAGGGAATTAGTTGGGGGTCAGTTAGGGTGCTGCTCTGGGCAGTATATCATGAAAGTCCTCACAAATATAGATGTACATGGGTGTGTGTGTGTGTGTGTGTGGCAGGGGTTGGGTGGGGGGTTCGGTGCTGGATTGGAAAAGGGATTATCCTTCATCTGTCTGTTCACTAGTGACCATATGTTTCTACAATGAATCCCTCAGCTCCAGTGAGCGGCACACACACTCGACCACACACACACACACACACAAGCACGACTGTATGTTTATAGTATACACTCATATGCACAAACACACACTTGCTGCTCCTGGGATTTGGGCAGAACAGAGTTTGGTGTGTTCCAGAATCCCAGATTTACCTCTATAGCCTGTCAGCAACTGATGAATAAAAAAAAAAAAAAAAAACACACACAAACACACACACACACACACGTCTATGATGGATAATTGCTGCTCTGGGGGGTTTTTACATTACATTACATTAATACAGTATAACCAGAAAAGCTGATATTTAACATGCAGCTTAGTTTAGTAATTTCCTCTCAGCAGTTTTAGCGACCGTGTTTACATGACCGGCCGTTGGTACTTCAAGCCACCCCAATCCCCCCATCCGCACTCTTCTTTATGCAAAAAAAAGATTATTTATCAGAGGGAAGGACATTTCTTTTTTAGTTCCAGTCCAGTTAGAATGAAACCAGTTGATTTAGCCCCTCGGTCCCAGTAAAACCAGTGTCTCAGGTCGTTAAATTCACCGCCCCAACTCCATCCCGACCATGTTAGCGTTTTAGCACTAAACGGGCGCGGCCTGTTGATCGCTCATCCGCGTCATGTGAGGTGCTTGCAGGGTGCTGCACCCAATTAGTGAACGACTGAGGTCTAACCGCTACCCCACCCCCCACCCCACCACCCACCCCCACGCTTTGCTCATGAGCGAGTTAGCGAAACCACAACTGCTCAAATTAACCAACAATAAGTCAGGTCAACCAAGCGAGTGTGTGTTTCATTAAGGGAGCTCGAGCGATGCAGTGTGATCGTGTGTGCCGGTCTTCTGCGCTGATCCCCGATGATGCGCAGGTGGCAGCCAGGGCCCCGGCTTTGATTGACAGCTCGACAGGGATGCGGAGCGGCATGCGGAATTGCTGATCATGCTATTGACGGGGAATCAATACTTCCCTTATGGACGGAGAGCCCTGGGCCGTGCATGTTAACGAGTTTATTGGGACTCGTAAAGCATTCGCGCCGTATCCTGTCCAATTCAATTTAGTTCAGTTTTTAATGTGTATTGCTCTTTTTACAATAAAGATGGTCCCTAGGTGCTTTACAGAGGCAGAAACCCAGAGCCTGAACCCCCTGGATAAGAAAAAAACTCCCTCTTTAACAGGGAGAAACCTTGAGCAGGACCAGGCTTTAGGGGAAGAAACCATCCTGCTGAAAGTAAAGGAGAAGAAGAGGGAGACAGGACAGAGAGAATAAAAGAGAGAGAGAGACACACAGAGAGAGAGAGAGAGAAACAAATATACAAATATAGCAAACGTAATACAGCATAGGCAAGTCGTAAAAAAAAGGGAACAGCGTAGGCAGGTGACAGTGGCCACTGGGTTTATCAGACCAGGATCCAGGCATCGTTAAGGTCTGGAGATGGGAGAACTGCAGAAAGAACGATAGAGGAGAGGGAAAGAGAGAAAACAGCAAAAAAGACTGGACACAATGATAATCCCAGTGAGGAGAGGAGCTGAGGGAGTAGACATGGTGGCTGGTGTGGAGGAGGTGGGCAACTGCTCAGTGGATCATGTTTATGTCCCAGCAGGATCGGCCTAGAGCGGCATAGCTATGCTAACGATTGAAGAATAAAAGTTTAATGCCTGTACGACTGTAGCCAGACCTACCTAGCCTACACTCTTGTTTGAGGCTAACTGGTACGCTTTACTGAACAGAAAGGTCTTGAGTTTGATCCTAAAGGCAAACATGGTGTCGGTCTCTTGAACCCAAATTGGTAACTGGTTCTATCGTAAAGCTGCCTGATAGCTAAAGTGATCTAAGTGATCGTTTGGGAATATACGGAACCATGGAGATAAGAACCCTACAGAAGAATCTTCTGTACACAATATGGTTGCTGTAGTTTGTGAAAAGGGGACTACCTACCTATTTATTCTAGGTTTAGCCCTGTCAGATGGCTGTTGACCCAGCCGGGGGGAGGCAAAAGGCCAAAAATGCTAGCTGCAAGGGATGGCTGGAGTAGTAAGACAAAGTGTTTTAACCTCACCCTTTTCAAGCCCTGGCAGCTGTAAAACATGTCCCCTTTCAGTTTGTCAGCCCGCGCTCGGCCGGTAATGGGTGAGACGATGGTCATTTACAGCCTGACACGTAGCCCCTTTCACCTTAACACTGCGCACTCACTAACAACAAATAGCTCATTTCGGTTTCCATGTCAGACCAGTGGAGGCGATTACAGAGACCCGAGAGAGATGAATTCAACACTTTGCTCCCCCCTGCTCGCCACTTTATAAACAACCGTTTTGGAGGTGGTTTTTTTTGTTTTGTTTTTTTTTAAGTTGCCCCCTGGGGTGTCTGCACCTATATCCAGGCCCTTCATCTGTATTCATGGTTTCATTAAACAACAAACCTAAAGATTTAACTGAACAAACATGTCTGTTACAGTTTTTTGTCTTTTTTTGTTGCATAAACACTTAAATTAAAAGTCTTGGAGACCTGAAGCAAGAAGAGAACGTCCTCCAAGAAGAAGAAGAGGACCAATTATGACAAATAAAACACTGGTTGATCGTGTCCTCAACCAGGATTGACTCATTTTATGTTTAACTGGATGAAACCGAGTTACGCCTCACAAAAAGTGTGTGTTTCAAGTGGTCACATGGTGTGGTTTTTATAAATGTGTTCATGGTTTTGACAGGCAGTGTTTCATCCCGCATAGTGTGTGTGTCCTTGTGCTGATTGTGTGGAGTGTTTTGCAATTCAAGGCACTGTTTTCAAAATTGCGTTAAGGCAGTTGTAAAAAAAAAAAGATCCAGTTTGGGTTCCTTTTTTTTTAGGTTTTGGGTAGAATTTAGGGGTAAAAACCAAAGATCATCAACATGCTAGATGCTACCTCTCCACCGTGTACCGTCTGCGCGCGGTGACCCTGCTGCTGACACAATAGCTTCATTTCAGGCCGTCTGCGCGCGGAGCCGCCCTGGCTGGAGAAGGCCGGACCACATCCATCTCTGCTGTCACGGCAACATTAACATGGAAATTGGTGCGTTGCCTTTCCCGAATGAGGGAAATAAGGCTTTAAATGACGCCGTCTCTGTCCTCTGTCCTCTTCAGACTTGGTGGGCGTTCCTCGCCCGACGTCAGCTAATGAATGGAGGAGATGATTTACGAGCGAGGCGGAGGGCTGAGATGCAAAGGTTGGGGGTGGCGGGTCACGCCGCGGAAGGTCAATCACGTAAATCTTCCGATTGTCTTTTGCTCCAACACCCTCCTAACATAACGTCCAATGTGGCGTCTGTAGGTCAAACCAGGAAGTCGTTTTTCCCAAATTATATGACAAAATATCTCCCTTTTGTATATAAAAAACCCCTATGCTATCTATTTATCTATCTATCTATCTAGCTATCTATCTATCTATCTTATGTCTGCTGTTTTATTTAAAGTCTATGACTGCATTTGTTTTTATTTGTATTTATTTGTATACCTGCTCAAGGTTTCTTCCTGTTAAAAGGGAGTTTGTCCTCACCACTGTGCTTATCTGTTTTTTGTTGTTGTTGTTGTTTGTTTGTTTTTATTTGTATAGGTGTTGTATATAAACAAAACTGAAGTGAAATGAAAAAAGAGTGGATTTAAAAATCACTTTTTTAAGGTTACTACGGCTGGAAATACTTCGCTCCGTGAACATTTCAGAGGAGTTTTATAAAATAACATCAAGCTTTTCAAAATAAAACCTCATTTCTAAAATTGGGGTTTCATTTCTGGTTGTTTGTTTATCCGTGTGAATTTGACCAGAAGTTCAATCCGCTTTTTCTCGTTTCTCTCTCTGCGTTGTGGTTGCATCACCCAGAACAGGCAGAAGAAACACACTTGTGTGTGTGTGTGTGTGCTGACCCACTGCATACATCTATGAAAACCTGCAAACTGCAAGCCTGTTGCTCTCAGCGTTCAGAGAACAATTTCATGCTCCCGGATGCGTGCCGAGCCCGCCCAGGTGCACGGAGGTGTGAAGGTGGGGGAAAGAAGTGGCTGATTCGGGGGCTAAAGAAGCAAACGGAGGCCGCAGGTTTTTACTTAATTCTTTTTAAAAATCGCCGAAAAGCTTCAGGAGGAAGTTGAGATCTGCAAAAATGTTCCTGAAAACAGTCTCTACATCATCGTTCTTGTGCCTCTCCTTTAGACCCAGTATCCTCTGTCAGCATCTGCTTACGCTGTAATAATCATGTTTATTACGTTTGCTATGTTTGTATATTTGTCTCTCCATCTCTTTTATTCTCTCCGTTCTGTCTCCCTATTCTTCTTCTCCTCTACCCAGCCCACTTTCAGCAGGATGGTTCCTCCTTTACAGCCTCAGGTTTCCTCCCGTTAACAATAACTGCATTTCTTTTCATCAGTACATGTAGAAAATAGGAAATGCTGGTGGAGTCCTGTCTGTGGTGTGACGTTGTCACGGCAACAACCAACCGGCCTAAACAACTCCGGCCGGGAGAAATTTGGGCCGTGTACCACAAAAAAAAAAAAAAGGCTCGAATCAGCGTCAAATGTATTTTATTGTACATTTACAAAACAACAAGAGTACAAAAGTCAGTCCACAGATGGGGTTTTTTTTTTTGTTTGTTTTGTTTTTCTTTTTGTTGGAAGGAGTATATTATGCAAATTTCTATCTCACAACTGCAGCAAACAGTCCCTCCGATCAGAGCAGAGAGCAGAGGGGAGCTGGAGGGCTTACAATCACACTTTACAGCCTGTCTGTCCTCCACCAACGTAGGGGGGAAAACAACACCCAAAAAAAAAAGAAAAGAAAAAAAAAACCAGGGTAACATTCTTGCGGAGTCCACGATCTCCACTGGTTTTGGCTTGTTCCGACCCCTCCTCTCCCCCCTCCAAACCCTTGTGCTTCATTATGGTCTGTTTTTTTTTTTTCATCTTTTTTCCTGCCATCACAACAGAGTGCAACAGTAGTTTCTGCTTTTCTTTTTTTTTACCCCCCCCACCAAAAAAGATGTACATTTTGACAAAAGGTTGGCACATTCAAGAAGACATGAGCTTTTTTTATATAATAACAGACTTATTTTACATGTTGTTTTTGTTTTTTTTGTTGCTTTTTTTTTTTTTTAGTCCTTATAAATACAATAGACGTCTCTTTCCCTGCATCCAGAGGCCACAAAAAGAACAGTACAGACACAGGTATTTACAGAGAACTCATAAATAACCAGAGTGATATGGAAAACATGAAAAGCAGTTCGTTTTCACAGTAGCGGCATCGATTCTTGGGCTCCTGACACCAAATCTTTTCCGCCCCCTTTTTATGGGGTCCAAATCTTCGCGTCTGTGCTGAAGAGAGGGAAGTTGATGAACCATCGATGACCCCTCACTTTCTTATCTCATTTCCTGGGGAAAGAGAGCATTATTAAATAAGGTTTTTTTCATTTTAAAGCCAGATCTTTTCTCCTCAACCTTAATTTAGTTCCATTTCCTGTCGATCTGGGTTGTATTTATGCTTCATCCTTCATAATTTCACCCTCTGCTTCACAGCAGCTTCAAACTAACGCCTCCTAGGTCTCTGCACGATCTATTCCATCAAATATAGAGGAATCTTATGCCATAAATTTGACAAAAAAAGATCCAAGCATCCAATCTGGCAACGCGTTTTAATGCCAGCACGTATCTGTCATTCATGTTCCAGGGTGGATGCGATTTGGCCGCGGCGCAACTTCTCATGAATATGCATGTCGGCCTCGGAAGACGCTCCGCCGAGCGAGCAGGCATTTGTCATCCAAGTTGGGATGGATACATTTTCCATAAAATGAAAGCAGATCGATATGAAGCAAAGGTGGGACGCTTTGAGGTTTAAAGAAATGCCAGAAAACCTCTAAACTAGATTCTGATCGAGCGATCAGCGTGTTAGCGTCCGCGTGATTCCCCTTTCACATTCCTGTCCATAAATCTGTCTCTATTATCAAGGAGATCTCACCCAAAGGTCAAAGGTGACAGATAGTAGTAAGAAACACCG
>CAAE01014557.1:1570024-1592608 GCA_000180735.1 Tetraodon nigroviridis
ATTCTAATCTATCCGCTTCTTCCTGCGAAACACCTCCGATTTTATTGCCGATTCGGAGGTCGTCCTTTCATGTCTGACGCAAGGCGTGAAAGGGCCACTGTGGGTCAGCGGGTGGGTTGGGGGGGAGGAGGGAGGGAAAAAAAAATGGGCATTTCTCCACCACATTCCTGTGTCGGACAATTAAATACGAGCAACCCAAGAGCGTGGCCTCCGTTCTTGGTGGTGTTTACGCTTGGAACTGCAGCGTGACCGGGGAGGGTGTACTTCTGCTTCACACCCCGCCGAACCTTTAATCGTTCCTGCAGTGACTCTCGTGAAATTAAAAGTCTAGCTACGCTTACGCCGCATTCAAACAGTTGTTTTCTTTCTTTAAATATTCATCAACAGTCTTTGGTAATGCATCTTTGCTCGGTGCTCTACTCGTTAGGTCTTAGTTTGAAATTAAAGATAGGAGCAACTAAATAGTCAAGAGTAAAACAAGTGCGCGACTGAGCAGATGTCTTCATTTTTCACTTCGTGAAAAGTTTTCTACCGTCATAAGATGACTCTGCAGCTTTTGCTGGTCTTTGCAGATGAAATCTTTTCAGTCATCATGTATAAAAACGCTCTGCCGCTCATTTATCCCCGCCGAGGGTGACAGAGATGCTTTTAAAGAATACCTCGGGGGCGGAAAGATTTTTTTTGAATGCGGCTACGGTTCAGCTGCGCGTTGAGAGGACACGTCCTTCCAGTTGTTCCATACAGGGTGTACGAATCCCTGCTGGTAATGGAGGAACCTGCAGGAGCCGCATTTATATATGCGCTCCCATGCGGATGTACACTCTAGAGACCGGTTCTTACTCTCAACCTGTTCTGAGGAGATGCTAATGGCAGATCAGCATGTACAAAGCCTGTGGTGTGCGTGTGTGTGTGTGAGCAGAACACAGGGAACTACTGAAGCACTTTTGTGCTTGTTTGTGTTTTATGGAGCAGAAATGATGATATGTAGATACAGCTAAGGCGCATGAAACTCTCTGCTTGGCAGGAAGACTCTTTGTTCCAGTGCTCATGAATAAGCTAAAATCATCAATAATTAAAAAGCATTTGAGTTAAAAAGACTTCTTGGCAGCGAAACTATGAAATCTTTAGAGGATCCCCGTTCTACCTCGCTGTGTTTCCTGAGCCCTCGGGAGCCCGTGGAGCCTCTGGATGAGGAGCTTCCCGTAGTGGAGCAGTTGCTGGACATCTGGTTCCTGGAGAGGTACCCGGCTTTTCCGCCATACGCCATCGCTTCCTCATCTGAGGAGGCACAGGGGAAGAACGCAGCGAGGGTTAACCTGGTTCAGAGTTAGCCACGTTTGTAGTTGGTACAAATGGCAGAGTTCAGTCGCTCCGTTATTGTCCGCACGGTCGTCTGAATGTTCCGCAACATTCCGCATTTACTCAGTGGTCATGTCCGACCGACATGACCACTGAGTAAACTACAACTAAAGCGAAAGTGCGCTCGAGGCTTGTGACAACCGGTATGTGCTACTCCTGTACCACTGAACATTCATTTCAACATTAACCGAAAGACATCTGAGAAAGACTGAACATACCATATTTTCACAACCATAAGGCGCACCGGGTTATAAGGCGCAGTCTCAGTTACGGGGTTTGTTTCTGTACTTGAGCCATACATAAGGCGCACCGCATCATTAGGCGCATGCTAAAACATACGGTATACAACGACAACGGAAGTAAAACAGTGAGTTTCGACACATTTATTGAACAAAATATTCATTCTTCTGCCACAAAACCATCAAAGTTTTCATCTTCTGTATCCGAATTAAACAGCGGCGCTATTTCAACGTCCAACGTCCCGAGTTCCTCATCTTCGTTATCTGAATCGGACTCGCCGACCGGTTCCGCTTCAACGTTAATGGCGGCTTTTGCGAAGTTCTTACAATACATGAAGACGGTATCGTAGCCCATGCGTCTACGATCCATCCACACGGTGGCATAAAGTGAGCCTCATACGCGTGTCGCTTGACCGGTGCCGTTTTAGGGGGTCCTTACGCAAGTACCGGTAAATAGTGATCAGCGGGTTAGGGTATATACAGCAGAGGTGTGCCGCTGATCGATGGGCGGACATTTACCGTAGTGCACCTACCAAAGGCACACAGCAGATTTTGGAACTCGGCCCACACACAAGGCGCGCCTTATGGTCGTAAAAATACGGTAAATGCCCAAATGAATTACCGTTTTCCCTCGCTTATAAGACGGGGATTTTTCCTCGAAATTTCGGGCTCAAATTGGGGGCCCCGTCTTACAGGCGAGGTCTACAGACATAGAAAATAGTTTCCTCAGAACAATGTGCAGATTTCTCAGTTTCCTGCAAAAATAAACAACAGAGACGCGTACGCGGTAATTACCGTAAATTCACTGTCATGCGCGACCGAGAAAACGATCCAAGATCGGAGAATGAAGGAAGAAAAACTACGAAACGCTTCCTCCAAGACTCTGAAGAAAATGCGTACCATGCTGGCACCTTACGAAGACATGGAGAGTAAACTTATAGGATGGATTTTGGATCTTCGGGGCAATAGTTACGTCGTCACCCGACCCGACCATCCATCGATGGATTGGTCGGGTCGAACGGACGGAGCACCCGCTTCATGAATCCGCATGATCTCTGCCTCCGCAGATGGCTCAGAAGCTGTCCAGTGATGTAGAAGAAATATACGAAACCCAAAATTAAGTTTCTATTAATTTCTATTTTTTTCACCTTTCTCTCGTTACCTGCTTTCCTTCCTCCCGTCTTATAAACGGGTCTAAACAAAATACCGACGATCTACCGGGTGAAGTTGGGGGCCCGTCTTATAGGCGAGTCGACTTATAAGCGAGTAAATGCGGTAGCATGCTAGGTTAGTTCTGCCTTTTCAGCCTCCCACATATGTGCTTTTGTCAATAACTGTTAATGTGTTCCCTTATCGTAGCCGACACCTTTTCAGCCTGCTGCTCTGTGTTTATTGTTTTTATTACAACTTCCTTTTCAAGATGTTCATGGATTTTGTTAAATGCAATACCCCTCTAAAAAAAAGTTAAGCCTTATAGTCCGTTGAGACTTACATCTGTATTTTTTCTCTTTCATGACGCTTTTTTTGGCTGATGCGACTTATACTCCTCACAGTCGGAGAAATACAGTAATCAGTCTGTATTTACTGCCGGCAGTTGGGAGATTACAACTCTGTTCTCAAACCACGCGGGAGTGCTAAGTTGCTCTAGCTGCTGTTTTGAAATGTGGCCTACTAAAAACACTTGATTAAAACATAAAAATCCCTTCGCATCCAGACTTTTGGTGAAGCTGAAAGAACAAAATAATGTTTCAGTGGAGGATTTTGGTCTTTTTTTAAACCACTCTGTATGAACGCATTTTACTGCCTGCTGCAGTATCATCTGCCTGAGCAGAGAAAAGTGCTGCAGTGCTGCAGCAGCGGTGGATTGTGCAGCCGGAAAGCGAGCGTTATTACAGATTTTGTATTCCAGCGATGCTGCGCGACGGTGGCAGCTCTTACTGTCGGCGTGTCTTTGTCCCGAGCCTCTCCGTCGCTGGCTGCCGCTGCCGTACTCGCTCCTCTCCAGCGATGACGGCGCTCCGTTTGTTACGCCGCCGGCCTCCGCGCACTCCACCCGGCTCTCATCTGGAGGAGGCTCTGGAGGCGGAGGCAGGTCTGAAACAGCGGGGAGAAAAGAAGAGGGGATTTCGAGTTGAGCTGACGAATCCAGCTTGTCTCTTCAAATTCCTTTTGGTCCTTTTTGTTTCTTTTTTTTTTCGCAGTTTCACGACAGTTGAACAGAGCTTTAAAAGGGGATCGGGGTGTTTAGGCCTGTTGTCAAACGTCTTTTAGAAAATGACAAGAAAAACAAAGAACAGGAAGATGATGGCTGTTCCAGACATGTTGTCGTCCATGTCTTTGTATCCTACTTGGATTAACATGGTGTCTACAGGATTACGTTTTAAATCCTCGTGTGTAACTCACGGGACTGTTAAGGACGATGGTAACGAACCATGACAAACCACGTCACCTCTTTTTTCGCGTCGCCAGATTGTTGTTCTCACCTCCTTGTAGGTCTCTCCTGTACGCTGAACTCTTTGACACCTTCTTCTTCGCTCGGGATTTTTGGTTGGGCGGAGTATTCGTGTCTGCCGGGGAGGAGCGGCTGTGCACTGTTGACGGGGAAAATGCAACGATCGCAGAGCGTTATTTCCTCCTCAGAGATTAGCATAGTCATGCATATGGATTGTGTGAAGCGGCGCGCAAGCTCGGTTTCCGATCGTTCGCCCGTGTGCGCGTTGTTTACCGGGAGTGGTGGCGCTGATGCCGTCTTCGCTGAGAGCCGGCCCCTGGCTCTGCAGGCAGCGTTGAGCAGGGCTCTGGCACTGCGGCGTGCCAGCTTCTGATGAGCCGTGATGCTGTTGGCCCGTGATGTTGGGGTTGGACTGGGTGAGCGATGCGTTCGGTGCCTGGGGAACTGGCACAGGACCGCAGGGTAACCTTCTGCTGCGGGGAGAAAAGGCAACATGTCACCGCGGGAGGGATTTAAATATAAACTAGCCGCATCGTATTAGACTGAGATGACCTCGGCGGATGCGTTATTTGGAATATATCATCTAAATTCATCAACGCGCTGCTGTTTCTGTTGCTAGTGATTAGCAAATCTCGATTTGCGTCATGCTAAGGCCTTGGAGCTTTGAATTCTCCCCTTTGCTACAAAACAGCGGGCAGGAACAGACCAAAATCCTTCATAAAGAGATTTTCATCCGTTCATAATCTTTCTCAAATACCGTGATAGCTGCTGGCTGTCGTGCAGGCTGAGGCGAGGGAGGTCATGGCAGGCTTGGTTCTCCTCGTGGGGCGACGGAGTGAGCGTGGCGGTCGACTGGTGGCTGTAGGACGTGGCCGGGGAGGAAGCGTGGTTCCTCTGCGTGGAACAGGACCCCTCCTCGCAGCCTTCCATCAGATAGGTCCTATCTGGAAGAGGGGGGCACCACTCCTCGTCCGACCTACAACCGAGGGAGCAACGGAGGGAGGATGAGGTGGTGAAGCCGGTCTAGCTAGCTATTAGGTTATTTACTCATTAAGGCTATTCCTTCAGGCTGTGGACACTGCCCGCGGCCAAAGTAGCATGAGGCTAATCTTCCACTTGGGGAAGACTGTAGCAGCTATGCCCTCGGGATGTCACAGCTAACTGCGTTTATAAGGGAAGAAAACAGCCCCAAAAAACAGCTTAGCTCGAGCTACACCATCTAAAATGTTGAGGCCAGAGGCACAAGCGATAGAGGTGATAACTGAAATGAAAATGTAACCCTGAAATACCCGTTTATTAAGGTGCGCACGTGGAGGCTGACTCACCCCAAATCCATATCCTCGGGGAGCGACTCTTGATCGTACTGTTCCAGCTCTCCGATCGGGGGCGGTGGGGGCAAGGCCTCCATCCAGGTAAGAGACGGGGTCTTCACGGCTTTACCCACTTTCTGCTTGGGCTTTCCTACACAACAGACACCAAAGCCCGATTACTCTGGCTTTATTTCTTCTGTACCCCTCATGAATCTCAAAGGGGTCTTAAAGGGGTCGTGATGCGGCCTCAAACTTTAAAGTGATTGTTTTCCTTTCATCGGTTGGTTCCCGTCCTCACCGTTACAGCGGTCCGGCTGGGCGTACTGTGCTCCGGAAGGGCCCAACTGGGCGATTCTGCGACCGTCATCCGACTGCTCGACAACGTGAGCCGGCGCCGGCGCCTGTTTGGTGAAAGGCATGATGGAGGTGGAGGCGTAGGGAGCCGTGGACATGTCGTGGCCGTAGGTGAAGCCGTGCAGGTCCTCGCTGGTGGCGTCGATGGTGCTGTAGATGGGACCTTCGGTGGAGCCGCCCATGCTGTATTTCTCTGTCTGGTTCAGGTAGTTGGAGATGCCTGCGTCTGAGGAGAATGCGGATTAGGGCTGAAACGATTCATCGAATAATTCAATTATTGAGCCGCCGCTGCAAACGTACCGTTGTAATATCTCTCCGTGGTGTCGTGGCTAGCAGCGCAGCAGTTCACGGCTTCTTTACCGCCGTGAACGAGGTTAGAGGTGGGCCAAGAGTCCGCCAGCCACGGAAAGTTGCCCATGTTGCCTCCCAGCACCCCGGGCCTGCGGAGACACTCTGGCATTAATAACACAATGCAACACAGACCATAATAATGACACAAAGAACGGAATTTTCCACTAAACCATTAACTGCTAAACCCAAAGTAGGCTGTTTATGTTACACGGTATCTTACAGTTTACACCATCACCAAAAACAGCAGTAATCACCTTCCGTTGAGTCCCGATGTCTCTCCGTGAGGGAAACCAACTGCAGAAGAGATGAAGAGGGAAAGTTAAATAACGACGGGTCTCCGGTCTAACAGTTGCTTCATGGTGGTTGAAATGCAGAGCAGAGGCAAATCTTTGATCATTTACATAAAATTAGAGGGGGAGAAAAAGAAAAATCGGAAAAACAGGAAACTTTCATCCAATAAAAGTTGCGCTATATATGTGCACCTGGTTTGAATCGCATTTATAAATATGGGTTTTACTGTAGTTTCACTACCTTTGGAGATGAACTGAGTATCAAGGTCAGGCCTAATGGGTCTTATTTCCTTAACTTTATCTCAATAACGGAATTATTTAATTTGCTGAGTAAAGCCGCTGCAACCTCGCCTCGTGCACTTTCAGATCTCAGATAACAAAGGTCTGCCCAGCTCACCGGACAGAAAACACAACCATCCTCCTCTGCTTTTCTCTGTTAGCTCACCTGCTGGTGCGTAGGCGAACGAGGCCGTGTAATGGCTTAGCTCCTTCCTCTTTTTTCGTCGGCAGTAAATCCAGACGCTGAAGCCCATGAGGATGACCCAGCAGGCCCCGCCGATGCCTGCGATGAAAGCAGGCTGCTTGACCACGCCGGTGATCTGCTCGGCCAGGCTCACGCCGCTCTCCTCGTCGCTGGCGCCATCGCCGCTTCCGTCGCCTGGCACGGACGCCTGCTCGGCTGGCGGCTCTGTGACAGGAAACAGAAAGAAAAATATAGGAAACTGTTCTCTGCTGAATCGTGAGAGATGTTAATAAATATTAGTGTTGTGGAGGCACCAGAGTCGAATACAAAGGTGGGCAAACTGAGGCCTGGGGCCCACATGTGGCCCGATGAACTATTTATTCCGGTCGGCAGAGCCTTTACATTTTTACCCAAACCTTCTATCCTCATTTTGTTTTGTTTTTTTTCCCCCCGCCCGCTCATCAAGATCTAAAACCCAAGGTGGCCCTTCAGGCAAAAAATATGCCCACCCCTGGTCAAAAGAAATAAATGGGGTCTAGCGTAAGATGTCCCCTTCTGATGATTTCTGTGTCTGTGCACTCACTGATGAGGATGGACACGGGCTGGCTGCGAGTTCCAACACCTGCCCTGGTCACCGCCGCGACCTCCACCTGGTAAAGGACGGGCATCAGGCCCTTCAGCACGGTGGACAGCGTGTTTCCATCCACCGTCTTGTTGATGTGATAACGCGTCTGGTTGTCGGCGCCGCTCCCCACGCACCAAATCTGGCAGAGATGAATGTAGGATGTGAGCCTCTGAGCCCGTGTTCTCGACTGTGGCCTATATTTCTCGGCGGAAGAAATACAGGCTTATGCGTCTACATAAGCTAATGACATAACTAACTACAGGCTTGCAATATAATAGGTCAAAGGCAACATGAACTTGCAGTCAGACGCTAATTCTTTAAGTATTTAAAGTATTAACAGCACAGTTTCTCCATTTTCTGTTCAGTTTTATTTCTATAAAGCACCTTTTACAATAAAATGGTCTCTAGGTGCTTTACAGAGGCAGAAACCCAGAGCCAGAACCCCCAGGTAAGTACAGTTTCAAGGAAGAACTCCCTTTTAACAGAAAGAAACCTTGAGCAGGATCAAGCTCAGAAAGAGGAACCATCCTGCTAACAAAAAATCAGCTGCATAAAGGAGGAGACAAAGAGGGACAGAAAGAATAAAAGAGAGAGAGGGGGAGATAGAGAGAATCAAATGTGCAAACAATAGCAAAGATAGGTAGGTTGTTATAACAAAAGGAACAGGGTTGACAGCTCTCCTTATTGCGACCGTTTATTTGAGTCCTCTGTTTTTCCAACGCTCGGGTACGTGGTGCGTGCTGCGTGTGCATTGTCGTTTACCCTGTACTCCTGAATGACGCCGTTCTGCATGTGGCTAGGTGGAGGCTCCCAGGAGATGCTAATGCTGGAGCTGTTGCTCGGCTTCACCACTGTCACGGTAACTGCCCTGGGCGGGGCGCTGGGGACTGAGGAGGCACACGAGGCAGTCAAAAAGCAGAATCCTATGAGCTGAGAGCAGCGCCACGCAAAACACGAGTCGAGTCAAGAGCGAAAAAAGCCGAGAAGGAGGGATTGTTGTGTTTTTACAAGTTAATGAAAGTTTTTTTCTCAATAATCTGCTCAGGAAGGTCTAAACCAATGACAATAAGTGCTGATGGCAACAAAAATGGACTCCCTTGTTTTTAATCTTTACCTCAAATGAATTTAAACGGCCGCGTACCCCAGGCAGGAGGATTTGCGGCGAATGGATGCTGGATTTAATTAAATTAGGGATCAACCAGCCAAAATGGTGGGGAATATAAAATTAACCCCAAAATGAGATAACATTGCTGAGATTCACATGGTGTCAAACGGGCTAATGAAAAATTTGCAAGCACCAGACTGTGGAAGCAAACCTTGATTAAGTTTGGTAAAATTTGATTTCTTTGAATGTAGTTAGGGCTCAGACGTGTCAAATGAAGTACCTTCCTCTGGGGTTCGAACCAGCAGCGTCCGGCTGTCCTTGCCCTGGAATTCGTCGAAGTATGGGCGGATCTTGAGTTCGTACTCCGTCCCCTTGAGCAGGTTGGTGAGGACAGTGCTGCGTTCAGATGGAGAGTTAATGTCGCGGAGGAGCCAGCTTCCCCCACTGGGTCGGTAGAACAAACGGTAGCCCTGGATGAACTGGGACTGACGATCCACCTGAATGGAGAAGCAGATGAAAGAAGTAGTGAGATTAAAAAAAAAAAAAAAAAAAAAAATAGAGCCATTCTTTATTATTCTTCAAAAAGCACTCACAGTCCAGGACACTCGTATGGAAGCTGCCGTTAGCGTGGCAGGATCTTGCAGCTGGACAGCCACTTCTCCCAGCTCCCTTTGAACCTGGCGGTGGTCCACCCCCTGACCCGTGGGACTTACATCTAAAGAAAAGGAAGAGCGCACGCTTGGCTTCAAAGCTGCACAGCTAAAGCATTAGCGTGGTGTTTATTGCTAGGGTAAATTAAGCCCACTGACCCTGCGTCCTGACCGGCTCGGAGATGGGACTGGGGTCGCTCAGGCCGTAGGCGTTCACCGCTCGCACAATGAACAAGTAGACGGTGTTGGGGAGAAGGCCGGTGATGGTGTGTGTCTCTATCTTTACCATGTCGGCCACCGTCTGCCATGTGCTGCCTGCTGATTGGCTGTGAGAAGAGGTGACAAAGAAGTCTTGAGCAAAACAAACAGACGACTGTGGAATCCCCGACTCTGATCCACTTTCTAGCAAAGTTTTTAATTTTCTGACAAAAAACTGCCTTTCAAAGACTGTTCTCAGTCGCCCTGATTTGGACCAGCAGTCGTTAACTGGAAATACATCCCAGCAGTGGCTTTTGTTGTGTTCAGAAGTGCTTTGTACTGCTATGAAATGAAAGAGCAAATGAGAGCATCTCTTTACAATGGATTGATTTCATTTCTCTTCAAAGTTTCTGCACAATATAGCATACGGCCTTAGAATTGTAGCTTAGTCTTAGTATTTAGCGTTTTCGTATTTAATATCCTCCTCGAGACTATGCCATGCCCTTGTCTGTTTATCAATTTCGAGGAGCTGGAAAAGTGAATTTCTCTTGGAGAGATAACAGTAGTGTCTAACTATCCATCTATCTGTTTAAATACCTGGGTGTTCACCTGAACAATAAACTGGACTGGTCCCATAACACCGACACCCTGATCAAGAAGGGCCAGAGTCGCCTGCACCTGCTCGGGAGACTGAGTGAGCAGGGCTCTCCTCAGGACCTTCTACGACACTGTGGTGGCCTCAGCAGTGTTCTACGCCATTGTGTGTTGGGGGGGAAGCAGTACAGACAGGAACAGGAAGAGACTGAACAAGGAGGAGGTGTCGAGGAGGTGGCAGACAGAAGGATGTTAGCCAGGCTAACATCAATCAGGAGCAACACCTCTCACCCTCTGCACCACACTGTGGAGGCCCTGGGCAGCTCCTTCAGCATCCCCAGTGCAGGAAGGAGCGCTACCGCAGGTCTTTCCTCCCCACAGCCATCAGACTGTTTAATGCTGCATCTTAGCCATCACACTGTCTACCTCACGTGCAATAAGTTTTTCTCAAACTCATGTACAGCACAATACTGTATGTATATCTTGTCACATGCCATTTTTATACTTTGTACGGTATGCAGCTGAAACAGTACAATTTTCCTATTGTGGGATAAATGAAGAAACTATTCTATTCCCATTCTATTCCACTCTATTCTATCCATGTCAGTTTAAAGCATTTCCTAATTGTACTTGTTTTCTGTGTTTACTGTAAAGTTCACAAGACCACAAGGGGGAAAACAAAACTCTTTAGGCTAATTAGAACTCATTAGTGCTGAAGTTCAGCTGAGTTTGCACAAAAGACGGCAAAGCATTGGATCATAAACGGTCTCACCAGCAGAACAGAAAGTCCATGTACTCACAACACACCAAGTGCTGCAGTAAACAGCTGGGTTCTGCAGAATCCGTTTGTGTTCCTCAGAAACGTTGTGCCCTGAGCTACAGGTACACTGGCCGCCACCCACAGGTTAAGCCCTTTTATCCAATTAGGAAAACACATTTCCCCTCGACCAGAGGTGAGCAAACTGAGGCCCAGGGGCCACACGTGGCCCGATAAACCATTTAACTCGGCCGGCTTAGCCTTCACAATAATTTCTCCAAAAGCCAAAATTAGAAGCTTGTCAGCTTAATTGGTTAGAAAAAGGTTCCAACCTTTGCAGACGTTTTAGATTCTGAACATTTTGGCACTTTTGCGTTGTTGTGTATTGTTTCAGGACAGTTTTCTTGATGGTGGGGCTGTGGTGGGTGCCATTTGGATGTGTGAAACTCACCTGAAGGCCTCAATGATGTAGGAGGTGACGGCAGCTCCTCCCTCATGAGCGTTGGGTTGCCATGTCAGAGAAATGCTGTTTTTGGACACATCGGTGACAATGGGTTTGTGAGGCGGTCCCGGCAGCTGGAAAGGCTCCGTGGTCTGAACCAGTGATGGGTCGGCACTCTCTGGGTAAGCGGTGAGTGAAAAAAAATATGCAATTCATAAAAGTTTCCTATTTCAATCGAAATTTTTACATTTTTTTAACTGTAACTGTTGATTTTGCTGCGCCGTACTACGAATCCACATTGACTCTAACTTAAGTTCCCAATCTCAGACCTAAAGTGAGATCTCAGTGGCTCGTACGCTAACATCTGGATTGATAAAGGCCGAGCCTTGAGTGTAAATGGCCGTACCTGCAGTTTTCCTAAATGAAGGCCAACAATTTTAAGCTGGAGCAATTATTTTCCCCCTGTCTGGTGACTTCCGGAAGCGGCAGATGACACTAGCATTAGCCCGTGTTAGCCAGACACTTCATCTCCGGTAGGGGTTAATGGTTTTAATTAAAATCCAACACACACACACACACACACAACAAAGCTGTTGTTGTTAGACCTTCACACATGAATGTCCTTCTAGCATCTTTTTTTTTGTTTGTGTTGTTTTTTATTTTAAAAAACCCCAACCCCAGCTTCCTAATTAACTGCTGTGCAGAAAGAACAGAAGAGCAGCTTGGGCGCTTTTATTTTCAGCTACCGAAAAAGTAGCTTTTATTCGACTGGAAATGCACGCTGTTCGAAATGCATGAAGTGCAGCGTGCAGAGAGGCTTTACCTTTGACAGTGAGCACTCCACTCCAACTGGTCTCCCCACTGGAACTGGAAGCCAGGCAGGTGTAAACTCCAGAGTCTGTTACCTGGCAACGGTAACAAATATCATCAGGAGAAGTGGTGGAGATGAATGCCAGGTGTAATATCTCTCAGAGCTGTGCCGGAATGAGACCTTTCACTGATTTCAACAAAATACCTTGAAGGATGAAGATTTATGAGTGATGGAGCATCAAGTTGTGATCACATTGGACTGAAGTCCAATCGAAGTGTTTGTGGAGGCAAAACATTGAATTCCGAGCACGTTTTGCTGACACGGAGTCTGATTATTGATGCACGGACAGATGTAACGACGCAGAGATGACAACCTGAGACAGGTGAACTTTAGAAGCGCACGGGGCCCCATGCTAATGTTAGCATTTGCATGACTGAGGCGCGAAGCGACAGCATGAATCCTAATACGCTGTCATTTACCTCGCCAATAATTTCATTATATTGTGATTCAGAAGGGAAAATGGAAGTGTTGGCTGTCGTTCTCTCACCCTTTTGCATAGTAATTGTTAAGAAAATATATCTGCTGCTTTAATTAATTGCTTCCACTGCAGACATTTTGTCAATTGTAGTTTTTACTTTCTTTTTTTTTTTTTTTTTTTTTCCCAGTCCCAGTGGACCTATTTGCAGTCAAAGACGTTACTAAAGAGCCAGAGGCTTTTATTCTGGCGGGTACCCACCAGAGGAGGAGCGCCAGAGGATGAAAGGGCTGAATTTTTTTAACGAAAAGACATTTCTGAGGAGGCCCATCTCCGTCCTCAACAGCTACTTAGCATTCTGGACGGGCTACGGGCAGATGTAATTAAGTGGTGTGTGATAGATGAGCCTGTGTGCTGCATGTGAGCACACATGAGTGCTGCTTATTCCATTTTTTTTTGAGGGGGGTGGGGGTGGGGGGCAAGCGCTAGACAGGCTGTGAAATTACCCCCAACAGAGGAGAAGTCGGCGGGTGCGGTGGTGGTGCTGGGGGACACGGACATAGAAGTAACGAACCTTAAAACTGAAATCAAACAAGGCGAAAAGATATCTCAGATGTATCATTGCTAATTGGTGGTTTTTCACGATTAATTATTAAAACACTTATAATTTTATATATATAGATATACACATATATATATATATTTTGGTTCCTAAATGTTTTTTTTTTTAGGCGCTGAAGTTTTCAACAAACTTTAGCCACCTGAACCGACAATGACCAACAAACCAAGCTTAACTAGTCATGGGGGATGTGGGATGTGTGTGTTATTTCTGCTGAAAAAGTCTGTACGCAACACAAAGGACGAACGACGAATGGATCTTTTCCCTAACCAATCAGGCCTGACAACCTTCTTAATTTTGCTTTTGGAGAAATGATTGTGAAGGCTCTGCCGGCCCGATTAAATGGTTCATTGGACCACATGTGGCCCTCTGGCCTCAGTTTGCCCACTTCCGGTTGCTATGGAGATCATGTTCCTACTAGGGGAGCTCAAAGTTTCTGTCCAAAATGTACCTAAAAACCATTATTTTGGCCTTTATATTTGCAATGCGGCATGTAGGAAATACGTATTAAGCCACTGACAGTTATTTATCTTAAATCAAGTTGTTCTTCTTCTTTCCAGTTTGGAAATGTTCCTCAGTAGCCTGACCCTGCTGAGTGGCACTGCTGCCCCGTCTCCGCCCCAGTCTCCAAGAATACACACTTCCAGTCTGTCCAGGATGTCCTGGCACCGATTGAGTGAACGTGTGCATGTGTGTGGAACAGATCCCAGCGTAATGGCATGCCATCTCCAGGGCACGGGGAGCAAACGGCCCATCTGGTCCGTCTCCGCGGCCACGTTCCACGGATGGATAGAACAAAGAGTTTGCGATGAAACGTGCGAGCTGATTTTGTTCCCTCGGTAAAGCAGATCACGGGCGGCGGAATACAGATTACAAGTCCCTTGGTTTGGATTTGAATCACAAAAACGGATGTTTACAGACATGTAGAGTGATAATGTCCATATTTGCATCTTATAACGAGTCCAACGTGGTGATTTGGCTTGGCGTTAATCCACCACTGAGGTGAGTTCAACAGCTCCTGGCTGGATTAAACTGAATTAAACTGTTGTCTGAATGTAAACGACACGGCGTCGCAGACACCCGCGGTGTCCAGATGGTTCTTCCTGATGACACCGACACATAGCACAGCCAGCAGGTGGATGTTTGTGGGGGTTTTTTACATGTAACCTAAAACCACCCGCTTTGTTTACTGTTTACTTCTGTTCCGGTGAGTTTTAATCAGCAAGAAAGCAGCTTGGAGGGCGCCTGAAATCCCAAATCAACTTAAAGTTTCATTTAATTTGGAACGTACTGGTGAAAAATGCATTAGCAGCACAATGCTACCCTTTCACACCCAGGCTACACCTGCTGTGATGTATGGAGGGTTTAATTACAAGTCCCAGCAATTATCAATCATTAAGAACCCACAATCAATTAATACACAGGCCTCCTGGAGCGCTGCGGAAGATGCGGTGACCTCAGGTGCTGCTTCACACCCAGGAGGGAATTTTGGGCAGAAAGGATTTCATTAGCATGGGGGAAGATGGCGCTAACGACTGCTAATGGCCTTGGAAGGCTCATTATCATGGTGATCACACCTCACTGATGCGGTTTTTGCAGCGGTTCCACCCTCGACTCTAAGAAGAGCTCATCATTTGCATCAACAGGAAAAAATAAAAAAGAAGAAACCATCCTCCATGGAAGTGCTTTCACACTTTGCCTGTAATTAAAACTGCTGTTTAATCACGTGGTGAGTGTGTTTATTCAGCCTGAACTGTAAAGAGTGTTTAATGTGCAAATTGCGACTAACATAGACAACGCGTGCATTCTAATGAGAAAAAGGTGGCGGAGTACTTATAAATATACATCTCGTTTAACACAGCTGAAGGTCAGGCGGAAAAACAGTGGGTTTTTCATCTTTTGTCCCGGGTCGGTAATTAGACGGCGGTTGGGGTACCTGGAGGTTGCCGATTTGGAAGGTGCCGTTTTCCATCAGCGTGATTCGGTCGTCGTTTCCCAGAATTCTCTGGCCGTCCTTCTCCCACTGGATGCTCGGCGTGGGGTTGCCCATGATGTGGCAGTGTAGCTGGATGGTGGAGCCCGGAGCCAACGTGTGATTGGCTGGTCCCTGGCGGATGATCGGGGGGACGTGGTCCGAAGGCGCTGTCAGGAACAGGACTCATAAATATAAAGATGTACCAAATTTTCCGACGATAGGTCGCATCGGTCAAAAAATGCATTATTAAGGAGAAAAAAAAAAAAAACATACCGGTGTATAAGTTGAGAATTTTTCAGACTGACATTTTATATTGCAAAGCAAGTTATAATAATTACAATAGAAGAGAAAACAATAGACTGAACAGGTGTGCGTTATGCTAACATAACACAATTGCAGTACTTCCGAAACACCAACAACAAACTAAATACATGTCTGATGTTAAAAAAACATTAACAGATATTCAGACAACTGTAACATGCTTACAAACTTTCAATCTTACTAAAAATCACTAAAATCTATTGAATTCTTCATCCTCTGTGTCACTTTTTAAAACTATGCCAGCACTGGAAGGAGAAGAAGCGCCAGCCAAACTATAAAAAAAGAGCGACTTGTAGTCCAGAAAATATGGTAAACCCCAATAATTTACTGCTAATTACTCTTGATGTAGTGACAAAGAAAGGGTCAACCATTGAAGATATACTAAAAAGTAGCCAACAGCAAATAAATATTTAGCAATGAGATGTTGCAGAATACTTTTTAGAGAAAGAAGTGATAGCTAATCCTTGCTAACACTTGGGCTCTTTTCTGCTTCCAGCTGTCAAAAGGTTTCTCTGCATTGGCAGCGGCGATGGAAAACCTTTCACACACATACAACATGAATATCTGCAGATGAAGCGCAGGCTAACCATAAAGATTGTCGCAAATCGGCAGCTAACACACACATGTGGCACGGACTGTCAACACTGAGAGCAGCGTGGACATATATGGTCGCCGCTAGCGTCTGCACGCCTGTGGGCTCCCTCGCAAAATGTAAACAGTCTGGGCCGAGAGTGGACGGAAAGACTTTTGCCCGGCTAAGATAAAGTCCCGCAATCTTAACAGAGTTGGAATAGCAAACAACGGCTCGTCTTCCCGTCGCCGTTTCCATTTGTCACGGTGTGTCACGGAGTCCACCCACGTTTCTCATTCACACCCCCCAGCTAGCACCGCTGATATCATCAGCTAACAGAGGCCCAAGGAAGGGTCGCTGCCGAACTTTGTGTGGCTGGAGCAGAACCAAACCGCTGGTTTCTCTGAGAATCGGAGCGATGGCGGCGTAAAGGGTTGGGCATGGGCAGTCGTCTATTCGAATGACTTTAAATAAGGAGCCCCACTGCTCCATCGGTAGGAGGAAGGCGCTTTCCAACTGTGCATGTGCGATGTGAGGGAGGATAAATCAGAAGGTCATCAGACGCCAGTGATCAAATGTCAAGCAGAACGTGCGCAAGTTTGATTCAAAAACATATAGCACGTTTATTGGATCCTAGCTTTTACCCAAACTCATTCAAGTCCGACATGGTTCGGTGTGGATCAACAGAATTTGTGTAGAGATATAAAAAATTCTATTACTTACTTGTAAAACAATTTAGGAAAAAGAACAAGAATAAATCAGTTGTAACATATTACTTTAGTAATATTAAGTAACATTAAATTGCAATGCATTACATTCTAATGAATGTATGGGATTATGTTTTAAATGATCATTTCAGTTAAATATTACATTGTCTATTAATTTTTTAATGCATGTAGTAGAAAAATGTATTAATTGCATTGATAAGTAGCGAATAAGATGAAGCTGTAAATGAGTTATAGACAGGGGAGTGGGGTGATAGATGATATAAGAATAAGGAGGGGATTTGGTGGGGAATACTCACTGCTCTCCACTGCCAGCAGGGCTTTGGTGAGGATGCTGCCGGCCACGCTGATCGCCTGGCAGATGTAATATCCCGAGTCCTCCACCTGGACATCGGCGATGGTCAGCTCGCCGCTCAGCGACACCGAAAAACGACCCGACTGGGCCGGCTCCTGGGTGGGGAACAGCAAGATCTGGAGGAAAAACACATCACAGAGGTTCATGTAGCTCCTACGCACAGGTGTCCAGATTCATGCTGTGCGTACGTATTTTTATTTACTCACTACGGCTGTCAGGATTAGAAATTCTTGAAGATAAATAAATATCAGATTTGTTACGTTAGCACTTTTGATGGGCACTTCCATGCTCTTTTTTTTTGATAGGCTTAAAACCAAAATGCACCCACACTTCTTTCTCTGTGTTGTTTTTATCCTAGCCATGGCATATAACCCTAACCATAGCATATTATCGTAGCCATAGCTCGCTGCTGATTCGATCAAGACGAGAGGTAAACACCATGTGGCTGCAACGGTGGTTGCGTATTGCGCGCTGCTGCTAGCGCAATACGTTGACGTCAATATGAAAAAATAATAGCAAATATGAAAAATAATCGGGATTAAAGAATATTGTAAAACTCGCGCCTGCTCTATTACTCACCCAGCGATCCACCCAGCTGCCCGATGGAGGTTTTCGGCCCTTAAAATGTGCAACTATCTCATTAAGCTATTATGCGGCACAGAACAGCTGGTTTCTCACACTGCACATCTGTAAAGTGGGAATCTAAGCATGGCTAAGATTTCCAGGGTTAAATTATTTATAATGTGGATCCAAAACTTGCGTAACAGTAAGATGGCAGTGATTGGCAGACTACCGGAGGCATAGGAGATCCTATTTCATCCTCGCTCGTGAGCTATGCTAACCAAACGTCTGACGGTAGCCTGAACGACCTGTTCATGCCAGCCCTCTGAGAGCTGACCCCGTTCATGTTGAGCCAGAGACTATTCTGAGCCTCAGCGCCATGATGAAGCACAAACGCACACGCGTTCTCTCACATCTGTTCTTTTGCGCCGCTCTTCTCCATCCATCAGCCGGAAGCCGATTCCCACTGCAGGGCATGCGTTATTCACAACATGCTACCCACATACTTCCCCTTCCTCCACACTCTCCTCTTTATCTTCCCTCCACTCTTTTTGTCTCCCACTCATGTTCTCCAGGCCTCCTCCAATCGCACGTATCCTCCCCCCCCCCCCACCTCTAATCTGTACCTGGGAGCCATGCTAGCAGCACCCACGCAGAGCAATCAGGCCTTTCAACACCATCTATGCAGCGTATCGTACACCCTTTTGCATAGACAGTCCTGCAACCATAATAAAACGTCCTTTGGACTAGGTGTGTTTTGTGTTTGTGAGTCATGGCGCTAAGCTATCACACCAAATGATCGTCAGTAGCGCGACAATGAAAAAAATTAGAGCGAAATGAAGAGCGTTAGCAGCAAAGCGTTCTGTCGTCACTGAGGCTGATGCTAAAATTACACTTTTTGGCTGCCCTCCTTCTTCCTTCGTTCCAGTCTGTTTGCCGTGCTCCTGATGTGCACGTGAACACAGCCCGTTTGGTAGAATTTTTATCTTTGGAGATGGATCTGTACTCTTTGCTTCGTGTACCTGCATCTTGGATTGGGTTCTGAAGCAGTTTTGACAGCACACGTTAAAATCACATATTTAAAGAAAAAAAAAAAGAAAGAGTCATAATGATTGTGACTTCTGTGAGCTGAGACGAGAGTGCTGCAGTATTTTTAGACCAATCACAGTCCACAGTCTCGTATGCTAGTGGCTACATCTTCATCAGGGGTCACGACGGCTAATCAACTGTCTCCATCGCTCGACAAGTGGATGAATACTGTCTCCCGGTGCTGTCAAAGACCTAAAAGGCAGATTTCCTTCGAGGCGCGCAGAAAACATCCTTACCTGGCTTCCTTCTTTTTGCCAAAAGACAGCCGGAGGTGGGTTGCCCTTAGTGCCGCAGAGGAAGGTTACGGTGCGACCAGGAGCCGTGATCTGGTCTCGCGGTCGAACGACCATCTGGGGAGGCACTGCAGGAGAGAACACAGCGCGTTAAGAGTTAAATTGGTGGTGGGGGGTCAGGGGGAAGGAAAAAAAGCAATAATTGACGACCTTACAGAGTCTAATCCAACAATCTGTTTCTCATTTATGCTAATCTGTCTGTGGAACAGCATTGAGGAGAAGGTGAACTAGCATAAAATGCTTAGTTCGACTTGTATTTCATCAAATGGAAAGATAAACATTCAGGAATTTTCACGATCGATGATCACTTTCCAGATCTCCTGCAGTCTGTCATACACACACACACACAAACACACACATCTTTGATTTCTATTGATTCTCTAGTAAGTGACAGGCCTTCCTGCATCAAGTGGGTCAAGAATGCATAATGACGCCTTCTATGAAATTGATTTTTTTGTTTTCCATCTTGTTCACCAGACCTTCTTCCCACTCCTGGTTATTCATGTCAGAAGAGACACACTGTGAATTCATGGAAACACAATAAATCTCTTGAAGAAGGTTTCCTTCACTCGCTATCCAATGTTATGATGAGTGTCTGCACGAAGACACCTAAAACTGCAACACGACCCTTCTCGAATTTCGAAGCAGCTTCTCTTGAAAATGTGTGTGTCGACGCTGTCTCCCTCGGGGAGGGGCCATTCGTCCCTCCAGAGGGGTTTGAGTTTAAAGCGGTTGAACAAAACAGTTGACAGACAGAAAAGTTTGAGGTCAAAGTCCAAAAAACTTGAAGCGGAGGTGAGTCCAAAAAAAAAAACCCCTAAAAAACAAAACCTTGTTTCGTTTTAGGTGTCTGGATTGGGGGTCTCTTTGGGCTCTTGCTGTCTGACCCGCCTGCTCTCTGTAATCACTCAGCAGAGGTCGTTCATTTCAGGCCCTGAGCATATATTTTATGATCCTGCCTGGGGAAATTCTCTGCTTCTTCCGCCGCACATGCCTTTCCTCAGCAGGAAACCATCCACTTTTTATTAAAGCTGGGGGCTCATTCCAGCTAAAACTCCACTCCTCCCACACATTCCTAGCAAACGCCAAATAGCTAAAATGAAGATTTTCTTTTTTTTGTACGCGTTCTCCACCAGTAGCAACTGGAGTGCACCGCTCATCCTTCAGAAGCAAAATACGCCAACATTTTACCAACATCACCAGCCATTACTGGAATGTTCTAAAGGCCCCTACTTAGTGCTGTGACCGCCTTTAAGAAAATACAAGATGCCCGAAAAATGAAGAAAAATGGTTCAGAGCTCGGACGGCATCGTTGTTCAAGAAAACAGAATTAGCTGGTAAGATCACTTTTGTTCCATCACTTCATCAATATCCTCTTTGTTTCCTTTAATCAACAACATGCTATACATGCAACATTCATGCAACATGCTTTGGCCCATGTGTATGTCAATCACACAGTTGTCATTGCGATCTGTAATATGAACCAATTAAAAACTCCACCGTTCTCCGCGCACTGCTTATTTCTCAGGATAGCTTTCATAGCTGCTCTGAGTTCTATGAAAGAATCAAACCATAGTTTCCTAAAAAAGTCCACTCCAGCATCAAATACAAAAAAATAACCAGAAAATGCATCTATTTGGTTTGTACACAGCATATAAATGTTGAAAACAGTTTAATGTTAAAAGGTTTTCCATTTTTTTCTGCTTTAGCAGCCACGTTTTCTTTGGCCAAGCAGCGGTGTTTTACATGCATTATCTCAATGTGTTATTATTTTAAACAATAGGCGAGCAAGTAAACATTCAAAAGTTGTATTACTTCAGTGGAGTAAAATAAAAAATCTATTATAGTTGGTAAGAATTCGCAAAATATATATAACTTATAATATATAGGCTGTAATAACTGTTAGTATTTCTATGGTTCTATAATTGTGGTTTTTTGTATTTCTATTCTATGAATGTATTTGTTGTTGTTTGTTCTTATTCTCTCTGTCCTGACTCCCTCTTCTCCTCCTTTACCCAGCCGGCTTTTAGCAGGATTTTTCCTCCTTCTAAGCCTGGTCCTGCTCAAGGTTTCTCCCTGTTAAAAGGAAGGGTTTTTTGCTACTGTGCTGAGCTGAGGGTTCAGGCTCTTGGTTTCTGACTCTGTAAAGCATCAAAAGACAATTTGGTCAAAATTTGGTCTGTCTGATTTGACAGTTTGGCCCCAAAAGCGGCAAGTTTGCTGCAGATTTCCAGGGAGCGTTGGTGGCGTTCGTTAGCAAGAAGGAGGAGAGCAAGATGGAACTTCCCTCCTGTATTTTTGATTAAGGCTGAAGATGCTGAATCCCAGATTTCACTTCTGGTGACCACGTAAGGGCGCTTTTCCTGGTCAATTTAATATTAAAGACTTGTCGTGGAATATCCGTGTCAGAGGCACGTGTCGTGTTGGCCGGGGCCCGCTGATGAAAACAAAACACCGTCACCTGATCGTTTGCCACTTCGGATCTGACAGGAAGCCAGAACTCTGACCCAAATACGCTGACAGCTCAGAATATTTCGGGTATTTGAAGGCTGTTTTTTGGTGCTCTTCACAGCCCCGTCTGGAGAATAACAATGTTTGATTTGAGTAGGCAAGCCGGCGCACTGCCTCTGGCGGTAATAAATAATTAGCAATAATGGGCGCGCTCGGCGCGACACTCAGCTTTAGATTTAGGGCAGGGATAAATATCAGCATCGACGGAAGGAAACACGGAGATGGATTAAAACACAACTGAATTTTACATGACAGGAATCAGCAGATAATGAGTGAATGGCGTGGGAACTATTTTTGAAAAAAAGTACCCCAATTCTGGGGTTTTGGTCTTTAGAAATGACAGAATATAAAAATTCAAGTGACATCTGAAAATCTATCAAATATTCAACCGTGTCTGCAAACAGATTTCTAACAATAGGAGGAATTATCAGTGTGAATGTCTAAATAAAGATTACTATGCTTGGGAAGGGGATTCAAAGGAACCTGATTGCTTGTTTCATAGGCTGGATATTGCCAGAGAACACATAACAAGGCGAACATGTCTTGAGGGGAAGGCAAAAATAGACGAGGGCTGCGAAGTTGCCTTTCCACAGCTTTTATGATAAGAACTGTCAGACTGGAGCAGGCAGAGAGCTCGCTCTCTGGGAACGTCTGCGTGACGGAGAGCAAATGTTCCGTCAGCGTCAAGAAAAAAAAAAAAAAAATCTTGTCGAGTCCAAGTTCAGCCAGGGAGGGAAGGTTGCGAGATTATCCTTTATCGCAGATAAAAACGGGGTCCCTGTGTGACGGAGGCAGACAAAGAGGCCTGTGGCTCTAACAGGTAGAGTGAATTTCATGTTTACTCTTTTATCTGACTCATTTACCAACAATGGTGCCAGCCATTAAAATGGACGCTACCTGCCTATGCTTTTCCATTTTTATATGTATTATGTTTGCTATGTTTGCATCTTTCCATCTCTCTCTTTTAATCTCTCTGTCCTGTCGCCCTCTTCTTCTCCTTTACCCAGCTGACTTTCAGCAGGATGGTTCCTCCTGGTAAGCCTTGTAAGCTCAAGGTTTCACTTTGATAAAAGAGAGTTTTTCCTTGCA
>CAAE01014557.1:1595187-1617326 GCA_000180735.1 Tetraodon nigroviridis
CCGCCGTGTGCTGGAAAGAGAGACATCCAGAGAGATGCAACTTGCGCTTGGCTGTCTATTTGGAGGAGTTCTTCCCCTTACATGCACAAAAAGGGCTTCTAAAAATAGCATTTGTCATTATTCCTGGACCCCGTGACACGCTGCAACAGACTTAGCGAGGTGACCTCATGTCAGCGAGCAGGATCAAACATTTTCCCAGGTAGCTCTTAGTAGATTGCACGGGCCAGCGCACTCGGTGAGGGTTGCTTAGCCTTACCGTGCACTTGAAGGCTGGCGGACGCTTCGGCTTTTCCCACGCTATTCTCCGACACGCAGGTGTACGTTCCCTCGTCTTCTCCTCGCACTTGACTCAGGCGCAGGCTGTTGTCACCGCGGATCTCGAATCTGCAAAAACACATTTATAGAAGCTTTTCGCAGGTACTCGTATTTCCATCTCCAGCGACTGTGCTTTCAGTCAGAGTGGTGCCGGATGAGGAGTGTCTTTATGGAATGATGCCTTGCTGTTTTGCTGTGTGTGTGTGTGTGTGTGTGTGTGTACAAAGCAGGTCTGATGACTGATCGTTAGCCAGAAAGGAGGGAGGAATTTAGCAAAGGGTTAGCGTCTGAGCTGGTTGTTGTACCTGCCCCGTGGCAGTTCACCCTCCTCTCTGCGCCAGCGGATGGTCGGCGTCGGGTCTCCGTGCACCTCGCAGTAGAAGTCCACCGTGTCTTCTGCCAACACCACCTGGTTCACCGGCTTGCTTGGTGAACACCGGCCTCTCTGGTGGAGACAGCATGAAGGAAGACTTTGAAAAAGGGCTTTATTTTGTTTACTATTTTATATTGCTTTTATGATTTTTGTAAGCGTGTGTTTGTGTGTGTGAGCGAGCGTGTGTGAGAGTATGTGACAGCTGCTACTGCGGGAGGAGGTTAAAGGATCACAGAGCATCTGAAAAAGTATTGCATTTTTACTGGTGTTACCGTGGCAACGGAATAAACAAAACACCTCAAAAGGTGCGTAGGTATCAAGTAAACCTAGATTGAATCACGGTAGAATCACTTCAGAGCAGGTTAAAAAAAAAGCCTAGAATCTGGATCTGATGGGCAGAGAAAAGGAAAACATTAACTTGAAATTGTTTTATTATACTAAAATGTAGATTATTACCATAATACATATTAGGAATGATAGATTTCCTTTTTTGTTGTTGGGCCTGTTGATGGGAATAAAACAAACAAGTAAGGAAAAAAAAAAAAAAAAACGGAACGTGGATTTAATCTATTAGTATTCTGTTGATTATCACCGCTGATTGGTTTACACGCTCATGAAGCTGAATAAAAACACCGGGAGCGAACCAACACCTACAGAGACGAGCAGGCATCACGCGCTCTAACCGTGATCTGCTTAGAAAATAATGACAGCCAAGAAACGAGTGCACATGTGCACTGGCTATTATCTTGCAAATTTCACAGATGGCTGTAAATATTAAAAGTGAGGGGAAGTGACACGCGGTGACGTGCGATGATGCATTGGTGGGGCGGGAGGGGGTTAACTGTTGCACCACAATGTGTAGGAGCAGCATCTGGCTGATGCTGCTGAGGGTGGGGGAGGAGTGGGGTTGGTTAGCTCGGAATAAAGAGCAACGATCAAACTTTAATCTGTTTCCTGCGATCAAAGACCCAAAGCTAGCCCCTCCAATTTGCATCTTTCGAGTCAACGAAACATGACGCAATACAGATGAAAGATTGTGGTTGTTTTTGTTGAACAACGCTACTCACCAAACACAACCAGTTCGGCCGGATCGCTGTCTTTCTCTCCGACCATGTTGGTCCCAACGCACACGTACATGCCGGCGTCACTTTTCCTGGTGTTAGAAATCATCAGCTTCCCTCCTCGGATCTGAAAACGATGGCCGGAGGGACAGGAGGAGGAGGAGGAGGAGGAGAAGGGAGAGGAAGGCAAAAGGAAAACAGACGTGTTAGGCAGGAGAGAAACTGGCCTTTGGTTTTTTATGGATATAACGCGGCAGATAAGAAATCAAACCCTTCGGACACAGGGAACCTCAGGCCAGTCACCATAGTAACATGACTTTTTTCCTCACTTTAAAAAAATCGCTGATTGCACACACGCTGGTCCGAAATTTCCGTATGTTGAGGTTTCTCCTTAAGAATCAGCAGCTCTGACGGGCACAGGATCAATGCACGTCAGGATCACAGGGGCTTTTCAATTATCGGCCATGAATGGAGTCGGAATTGATTCCTAATCAGGGGCTTCTTCACTGATTGAAACTCCGGAGCATTGATTGTTGTGCGGAAAAGCGAAAACAAAGATGACTCAACGGCTTAAAAGCTCCCTCACGTGTCGATAGACGATACACAAACTGTCTCTTTTAATTTAAGGAGCCTCGAGGGTTTGCTTAGCAGCGATACAAGACGTAGTTCTGTATTTTTTAGAAGTCTATTTTCAAAGAAAAGGAAGGAATCTCTGGAAATTGTGAGGAACCTGAAGTCTGGAGAAACACATCCAACCTACCGTGATCCTCTCATCTCGGTCGTTGACCCGGACATTGTTCCTCTTCCAGGAGATGGTGGGTTCGGGGTGACCTCTGGGGGGAATGCACTCCATCACCGCTGGCTCGCCCGCCGCCACCACCACATCGCTGGGGGTCTGACGAAAGTCGTCTCTCAAAACTGCAAGAACGAAAGCGAGTTTCAAATAAATGACACGGCCTTTCGTTTTTAATACTTCATTCCACACACAGATGGGGCAGATAGATATTTTTCTTTCGTGATTGTTTTTATGATGATTGTTTTATTTTGTCCACCAAAGTTGCATAAAACAACAATAATAAAAACCTGACATCCATAGGAACTATGGCTAGGATAATGTGCTCTGGCTAGGATAATGACAAGAAGGAAGGGGAGGTTCTGGATCCAAAACCACATTCCACAGCATTGCTGTGGGTGCATTTTGGTTGTGATGTGCAAAATTTGCAGTAAAAAAATGCCAATAAAAAACGGTAACACAACAAATCTGAAACGTCTACAGGCCCATCATCCACAGCAGTATGCCAAACTATTTTTTGATATTTAAAGTCATTTAATTCTTCTCATTTATTAAGGTGTACGGTTATTAAAGCTCAATATGCTATGATAGTAGAATAGATGAAAGAAAAAACCCACTATATTCGTCAGTCGCGATTATTTTTCTGACACTTGTCTCCAGAGATTCCTAACCGTGACAGCCCTACCCACAGAGGTCTCCTGACTTGGAGATTTCAAATGTAATCTACCTCACAAAACAGAAAGAAATAGGGTTTCCTTAGTGTGACTTTATTGAAAGCAGCCCGGGACATTGGTATTGATTCTGTACGGGTGTATTTCACGTGCTGCGGCTGAGGTTTTCATTGACTCGGTGTCATGTTTGCTGTGTCAATAGTGCATCAATATAGAAAGGCTCTCACAGGGAACTCATACCTGTGATAAATTATTCACATTGAACCGTGCACGCCTCGTATAGCGATCCCTCTGGCAAACACGCATAAATACAAAGGACCAGACCAAAACGACCTCGCTCGATCAAGTACCAAATGCTGCGAAAGTGCAGTTACATCATCATTTTTTTCATTAAGATAGAAGGAAAACAGCATGTCAGTCATGTGATTTGAGTGTTGTTTTCTCAAGTGTGTATTCACAGGGTCCGGATGTTTCCTTTCATAAAACTTTCTAGATTTAGCCTCGGGGCTGTCCATAGCGTTCACTTTCCAAAAAAATCTTCCATTTGTATTCAGCCTCCATTAGTGTTTAACCTGAAGGCGCCGCACTTTTTTTTTCTTTTCCATTTCTGACGGCGAAGCCCCACGACCTCTCATATTACACGTTTGGAGGAGGCTATTTGTGGTGTGTGATGATGTGCTGACACTAGACGTCTACCAGGACGAGGCCTAAGCCATGCTAGCCTACAGGCTACAAGTCTGATCTCATCCAAAAGGTATACAGTGGGAATTAACTAATCAATTACTCTGCTAAGATGGCCTTGCTCCAGCCTAAATATTAGCTTTCCTTAACTTTTCTTTTTGACATTTACATATATATTAAAAAAGCCAGAGGAACAGCAACTTTTAAAAAAAAAAACAATTTGAACATTTTTTCCTTTTTATTCATTGCACTAAATTAACCTTTCAAGTTATGCTTGGATGATTATTTGACAGATTGTTGCATTATTTAAGGCTCAGTGATTCGCACTAATAATTATAGTCAGGGTCCCATTTGATTGAACTTGAGACTCTTAAGAAAAATGAAAGAGAAACCGGCTATTTTATTCACCTATTTATTCTGACAGATCAAACCAAGCTGATGAACGAGAACGTCTACACTTCTGCTGTAGCCTGAGTGTGTGAGATAAGTTGTGTTTGAAATGTCCCAGCTGGCATTGACAATAAATGTTTAAATGTTGTTGAAATTATGTATATTTATGAGAATACCTTGACTCAACATCAGAACTAGATGAGCACCAATTAGGTGAAGTCATGTTGTTAGCAAACCACAAATTCAACAGTAACATATAACCATTCTCAAACAATTTTTTGGGTTATAAATCCATATTATTTATAAACCAATTTTTAGCTCAAATATAGAGATTGGATTATTAATGTTTAAACTTCTTAACAGTGCTTTGAAATCAGTCATGTTTGGTTTATACATTGATTAAACATTAGAAAAATCTGTTGAGAAACATTGGAAAGACATTGCTGTTTTAACATTGGTTAGATTTCTAATTTCAAAAACAAAATCAACGGTTATTCATTTTTATTGTGATGGTATTCTGGGAAAGAATGAATCCGACAGCCACTCTGTGAAAAGAAAGCTAAAAATAGTGCGTACAGCGCAGGGTAAGAGCAAAAAGAACCCCAATACATGTTGGTCTTGGGACTCATTAACCAACTCCGACCAAAGGAAAGAAAAAAATATATATATATTGATACAACATCACCAAAGTTGGTGTAATGTCAGAGCCCAAACGGCAGGGTCACTGATACGTCTGACTAATGGCTCAGGAGAACAGAGTTCCAGGTTATCGCTGCCATCCTCACCGCCATCATTACCCTGAATGATTCTGCACCGAGGACTCCAACATTTGCTTATCGAGCCTCCGTGAGGAGAATCTGGTCGATCAGGCGGTCTGAGGGCTCATTTCTCTCTGTCACGATAACGTGGTGGACTCCGTGAGTGTGGGCAGATACATCAGCCTGCTTTTGTTTGAAATAAAGGTCAGGAGAGGCGAACCCATCTGTGTTTAAGGAAGAAAGATAATATTTTTCATCCCTTCATTAGATAATGGAGCCTAAGTTCACTTTGACGCTGATTAAAAAAAAAAAAAAAATTCAGGTTTTTGCAGTTCTTAGAGAGTCTTTAGAGGGATCAAAATCCCACTTATGGCTATGGACAAAGTCACACCTAGATGGCCAATTACTTAGCTGTAGTGCAGTTGAGCCCCCGCAATCCAGGAATGATATGCCAAACCACACCCCTGACCTGCTACCCAATCGATTTTAGCAAGCGATTAGAAAAATCTGAATAAATTATTCGGTAACCTGGAAGCTCTGCTAAACGGGCTACTAAAAATGACCTATCGCACAGCATTTTTAACATCATGACTCCAGGGGACACTGATCTTTCACACTCGCCTTTCACACTGCAGATGTGATCAGGGAGATGCGATCTAGAGGTTTATTAGACACTGGCAATTACCCCATGGGGCCCTTTGGGGCCCATATTAAGTGGGAGCACTTTGACCTTTCCTTAAGACCCCTTTCAACAAAGCCGCAGTAATCCCTGGCAGAAGAGCTAAACAGGATTTAATCAGGCCACATATGAAATATGGAGATCTGAAATATAAATTTGTAGCATCCAATGCTTAAAAAACCACATATATCCATGTAAATATGACACGGCAGCAGCATCACCGTACAATATGATTACGGATTAAGTTTTCTGTCGAGGTATCTCAATAATTAAAACATGAACTCTGTCTTCGATTTCAAGATCCCTTCGCTTTCATTTTGGTGCGGTAGCAAGAACATTATCAACAGGTTCAGCGGAAAATCTCTTTCGAACGAAAGTTTGGGCCCTGTAGCGTTTCAATTCATTAAGATCTGGGCGTGATAGCATTGATTAAATTACCCACGCTGCATGAGGACATGTTTAAAGCTTCGGTCTGACTTCATTAAATTGTTGTTGCCACACTTTGTGCAGACATATAAATCATCCAGATGTGTGTGGAAAGTAAAGCTGTGTGTGTATGTGTGTGTGTGTTGACCACTGATGACTGTAAGAGCACCAGTTGAGGTTATAATAGTTTTGGATTTTTTATTATCGTTTAGTTTTTTTTATTTATTTAGCTTTAAAATAAATAAAATGATTAAAAAAACAATAAAGATTAAAACAAAGGTGTTTCAACCAATACATTTAGTTTGTGAACATGCAAAGTTTTAAAACTTTTCATTTGAAATAAAGTTTTAATTTGCTTTAGTGAACGAAAATAGATTCTCAATGCTAGTTTCTATTATTTTGTTTGTTTTCATGTAATAATTAAACCCTAATTGACTTTGTAAAGAATGCTGACTTTGCTCTATATAAAACATATAACATGTATATCAGTCCTTGTTGTCCGTGCAGTCCTGTTGCCACAGCTGTATTCGTCCATCTTTTTTTTTTTTTTACCAAAAATGGACGCCATCTTCCATCAGCCACAGTCATTACTTAGGGTAAATCCTCCCGCCCCCCCACCGATCACTATCCTCGACTACACCATGATGAAACGGCCCATACAGGATATTGCTGTGGGTTTGGGTGGCGATAAGGGGGCTGGCGGCGAGGTGTGTCACAGTTGGAGACAGATGTCCCATGCCGCTTCCCCCCAGTGTAAACATAGACGCACACAGATCCAGCAGCTCTGGCAGCAAACAAAAACCATCTGTATCCAGCAATATGACCGGTTCAAGGTACAATAAAATAAATACATCTGAAACTCAAGGTTAGGTTTGCAACATTTATGTCAAAAAAAACTTTGATGCGAGCAACAATGTATTTACTGATTTGATTAGATTGGACAAAAGGCTTAAAATCAAATTTAATCAAGCCAAAAAGGATAAAAGGTGGACAAAATACACATTATTGCATTTAGATTATGGATTTGTATTTACTAGGTCTTCAAGAGGACAAAGAGCTTTAGAATAGAACAGAACAGAAAAGAAATAAACAGAATAAAAGTACCTTTACTCATCCCAGATGTGGGAAATTCACTTGTTCCAGCAGCATCATCAGCATATTCTCAAAAATATTTACAGCACAATAATGTGCAATATGTAAAATGTGCAACAATAAAAAAAAGCCTAGAAAGCTCTAGGCTGGAGGCCATGTTTTAAGGACAAATGTTTCATTTCATTTTGCACTGTGAATTGGAAAAAAGCTTCTCAACCTTCTCCACCTGGTCCTTCAAGCATCGAGCATAAAATCGCACATGTACTTTTTTCATCAATGGCTGCTGAATATTTCCCCTCGAATGTACAGCGTCTGCTTCCTTTTGTCCCTTAGTATGATGCCTGACACGGCCATTTATGCCTGTGCTGGAGCTGCTTAGCTTTGTCAGCTGAGCCCATTTAGCGACCACAACAGCTGTGACCTCACTCCCCCCATAACCCCAGACCCCCTACCCCTCCTACGGAACTGGGAGTGAGTCGAAGACAGCATGAGCAATTAGTATCTCCACGCCTCGGTATGGGTCCTCTGGTCAAGATGAGCGAGTGTTTTTGAAAACTAGATTTCAAATCAAGCAAATCGGCGTCGGCGGCTGCCTGCGACGACAAGTTAGCCTCGCGTGAAAGCGTTGGCATTATTCACAGTCAGCCTCAGGAAAAAAACAAATTACGAGCCAGTGGCTTGGATAACCCTGAAATGAAATCCACAAGTCATGGTGATGCATTACGGAAAGATGAAGAGCCTATGATTAGCGTAGATAAAAGTCTTCCTACAACATAATTGGTAGGAACACCCAAGATCGTATGGCTTTAAATATTGATTCCACCCTCTGATAGTGTTTATCATGCTTAAATAATTTAAACAACATGGTATTAGTGATGCTACATGCGCATTTCTGCCTAAATCAAGTTAAGCCTTACAGTACGGGCAAATCCCTGCATCTCAGCGCGTACATGAGGCTACATGTTGAGGTGCAATGTTTCACAGCTTTTTAAGTGCTCATAAAGGCCTCATCTCCTCAGCATCCTGTTCTACATGAAGTCAGTGGTCCTGTCACAGCATGACATGATGGAAGGGGGGGCGGGGTGCACATAAAGAAGGGGGTGCAGCCATATGGGGGTAGCGAGGTCTAATACTTGGCAACAGTGCAGCCAATATAAGTGTGGGCCCCACATGCTGCAGTCAGAGACAACAGGAGGGTCTCATTATCAGCCACACACGAAGGGAGGGGTTATTCTGTGTGGGTGGGGGGGGGTGAATGTATGTTTTTGTGTTATAATGAAGCACATGGCCCATAGCGTGTTAACGAACAAGGGTTCAGGGTGACTGGTGACCATTGCATTAGCACAAAGCTCTTAGAATGTGACTGAATACGTGCTAAATTTTTGAACAGAAGTACTGAAAACCATTTTCTACACCCCCACCCCCACACACAGATTAAACAGCAACCTCTGATAATAGGACAAGTCCACATCTGTAACATAAAAACTTACTGATTGTTGATTAAAGCTGTAAAAATTGGCTTCGCAATAGCCAAAGGTACAAGTACACGTGGATAGCAAAAGGAAACCACCAAGCAGAAACGTAGCGCAGACGCAACCCTTCGATCCATAAATTTAACAAATGACAAACAAATGAGTTTCCATCACTGCCACCTTACTACTTTGTCTTCTTTTCTCTCACACATCACTGTAAAACGACCACATTTGCAAACAAAACAGGAGAAATCATAAAACCCAAGTGACTACCCACATAAAGTCCCTGATGATTTCCTAAAAAAAAACCCAATCTGCGTTCCCTCCCACTGACCTGTCACACGAGCACAGTACATGTGTGTACATTTCAACACGGTGATTTCTCTCCACATGTTTGTGTAAATCCCTCCAGTGTGCTACACGATGAGCGTCACACAGCAGCGGGTGCACTCGCTCCCACAGCAACTCACACACACACACACACACACACACACACACACACACTTTCACGGCCATGCTGTGTTGGCCGTGTGAAAATGAGAGCTATCTGTGGGCTTTGTCACTCTGAAGTTCCCACCAAACTATGCCATTAAACAAGACGTGCCCGTCTCATCAGCTATTGATCAGTTCTTTTTGAGTTCTTATTTTGTGAACACCAGTTTTTAAGGCCCTAGACAGCCCAAACCAGATTTAAAACAAAATTATTTCTCGTCACTTTTTTACATTTTGAAAAAAAAAAAACCCAGCTAAACCGAAGAATTTTAATAATTTCAGATAATATCAAATAAAATACATTTTGTATCACAAAAGTAGGCATTGCATTACTGTGCCAAAACCCACAAACCAAATGATTTGGGGGGGGGGAAACAAAAACCCTTTTAGACTTTTAGACATAGACTTCCTAATCCTTTTCAAACCATTGTCTCTGCTAAAACGCCCTTGAGCCAGACAGAGATTTGTGTCTTATTTCCAAGATGCGGTACTTTAATTGAACCCCCTCATATCTGAGCTTCTGGACAGAGAAGCAAGAAAAAGAAACATTGCTTTCAATGGATGAATATTATCACATTATCCTGGCCTCCGAGACAGAACGCCGGAGAACAGACAGTCAAGGTTGTTCTCTGGTCATTCCCAATCACATCCGTCAGTGGAATGAAGCCGTGTTGGCTCACATTTTTTTTTTCAGGAGGTAAAAATTTTAGCCCAGAAAACAATGTTTGAATATAACTGTCATTTTCTTGATTTTATAAACAGGATATATGGGCATCTTTCAAGCACCAAACAAACAAACAATTATATATATATTTAATATCAGGATGTAGACCTTGATATCATGCCTTAAAAAAAATTATAAAATGTTTAGTAAAAAAAATAAATAAAAACACAGAAATTGAATCAAATTAAAATCCAAAAGCAAACCTGTCAGAACAAGACGTGCTAGCATCTCATGAAATGTTTAAAGGGCTGACAACATTTATCAACTCCGCTAATGTTGAATAAATGATCAGACGAAGCCTCGGCTGACGGGTTTGAAAGATGGCGCCGGCAACAACAGTGATATTTTGGAGATGATCTGAAGAGGAGACAGTTTTTGCTTGGGATGGAAACGCGCCAGCATGGCTTTGAAATACAGCAGGAAAAAAAAGAAGCGATGAAACGATATTTCGGTCTGAGCCATTTGGCCAAAACATGAGAGATGAGAGGGATTCAAAAGGAAAGCAAAATGGACTAAGAAGAGAGGGAGGACAGATGCGCTTGGATTGTAATCCAAGCAATATATCCCATGATACATCAACAATGGCATTATATCTTTCGTAACAAGCCTTCATGAAAGAAAGACAAACATGTAATGTATGCGTGACCTTGCAAAACGCCATTAAATCTCTTCGTCACAACACTGAGGGCCCCCTGCAACAATAGCCTTGCATAGGTGGTCGAGCTCCTGTGTGGTCAGCTAATAAAGCAATTGTCTGGCCCTGAAAAGAGGATTACTTTAATCTAGTAATGGCCATCGTCGTGTGGCCTATGTTAGCAGGCTAAAAGGGTCACTGAGGATTGTTGGGAAGCTATTGTGACCCCCGCCACCAGACTGCCCCGCAATGCCCACAGCTGAACTTCTGGCCCAGTCAAAGCTACTGTAGTTCACCCATCCGGAAAATCAGAAGCACTCTTAAACTCGACCTGAAGGGGATTCCACTACCGCATACAAAAGAGCCCCCCTTTTCAGGGTGAGCCCCCTCGCATACGAACCATTAATTATCCACTAATGCGGGCCTGATAAAGGAAATGAGCGTCGTCAGGAATGCCTAAACCACAAGGCGATTCAAATGAAATGTTAAGCGGCGCACGCGACGCCGCGGCAGCACCGTGTATTTCCGCTCAGAGGCAGAAAACAGGCAGAGTTGGAAAAATTGGGAGGGTGTCGCAACGTAGTGCAACAACACAAACGCACACGTCTTTGTTACAGCCTGGGAGCGTTCCATTTAAATTTTCAGACAGAGACAAAATGGCAAGATGTGGTTCGGTAAATCTTGTTTTCCATTACTCTAAATTCCAAACTAATAATATAAGTAAAGGTAAAAATAAGAAATGTTGTTTTACTCAACTGAGGCGATACAACTTGTAAAAGCATTTACTTGCATGCATGCAAAACTTAACCTGAGTAATGAGCAGTGGTTTAAGGTGTCCAGGTGATGTGGGTTTATGGACCGATGAGCATCAAGCTACAGACATGCGGAGAACGGTGGCGCTTTTTGACCGGTACCATTACATATCGCTATGACAACTGTATGATTGATACAAGGCCAAATAGAACAAGTTTCAACCAGAATATACTGTTATAGCCTTAGATGACTCCCTGCCTCTGTACAGGCACAGAAGAAGACTTAAAATTGGGACGTCTGGTCACCCTATTCAATAGCAGTATTTTATGCCTATTATATTTCATGGGTGCAGCCCTCACCCTGGTCGTCCTGGAACATACAGTACCCCGTTACCTGTGGGGGCTCGTAAACCCAATCCCACATGGCCAATCCTCGACCGCCTCAGCAGTGAAAAAAGTTGTGGCCAAACTTAAAATGCCTACCTTTAATAACCAAAATGGAGCCTGAGCCACTTTTCCATTACTTCACGTAGTCTGCTGGCACAGGGCTTTTGCAGCGCAAGTTATTTCAGAGCCAGTAATCCTCAGAGGGAGGGCAGGTACCAAATATGCTTTGCTCATACCAGCCATCTAAATTCGGTGAGTCATTTTTCCATCTGCTGAATAAATAAATTAAATACGGGGACCTTGTCAGCTGTTTCGAAGACCTCGCCATCACCATTCCATGGGGCCTATCAGTTTGGGCAAACATGGGCTAACACAAACACACATCCACGCACATACACAGTCAATTTTCTAAATGTGCCTAGTCATTCTCCAAAAAACATTAAAGGTGATTCCCACTTTAGCCTTCACCTGTTCCACCAGCTGACCCAGGACTGAAGTACAGCTAAAGCCAGTCAAAAACACCTAAACACCACATGTGAGTCCATCTTGTTCAAAATGTTCGCTTGAATACGAGCACCTTACCTTCAGAACAATCGACCTGGGTTCCTATATGTAGTTTTATTGTGTTACTTTGTCTTGCAGTTTGATTTCTTTACTTTTACATCCACTGGGTCCTTGAGGTCCTGTGTTTGCCTGGTTTAATGGCTGTGTTTATTGCTAACTGTTTTAAATTGAGAATTATACCAGAAGGAATATTGAAGTTGAAAAAAAAAAAACTGAAATTATTTCCAATTTAACCTAATCATACACATGTGTTGGTGTGTGTGTGTGTGTGAATTCATTTCACGAGGACAGTAAATCTAATAATATTGCAGCTACGTTGCTCCAGTGGTTATATGTCAAGAACTTTTGCTATCCCAAATTCCGTTTGTAGCTCCATACAAAAAAAAGAAAAACATCTACAGGCTTGAAGCAGAAGGTGCGTGATCGTGCGCCGTGCCCACTTTGCACCGTTAGCGTGCCGCGATGGTCGGTCCTCTGTGCTGAAGGTGGGTGTGAATGCAAGGGAGGCGGCCCAACTGGCACAGCAACCGTTCCAATTTTCCGCCCTGTCAACAAACGCCGAGAACAGATGGATCTTTGGACAGAAATGCACTCGGCTCCACTCGAACGACTAAAGCTTTCGCTTGCTGACCTTTTCTAACTAGAGGTGGGAACACATCTTGAATCTCAACACGACAAAATGAAACTCGCATAAATCCACAGAACTAAAAATCAATAAACATTTTCCACAGCTGTCGCTCCTCTATTTACCGGTTCCATACAGAGCCGATATCTGTACACAAAAGGCTGGGGCCTGGTGTAGCCTCAGCCATAGAAATCATTCTAAAGCAATTTTTTCCCCCAATGGAGACGTAGAAAATGTTAATTTAAGGGCAGACACTGCTTGTCGAACTGCCTTCGTGTTTGTAACTGTAGGCGGATTAGAAAGAAAAGACAGAAAATGTAGACAAAAACAAATACAGACAAATTAGCAAAAAAGATGAAAACGTGAAACACATACAAAATGGTAGAAAAAAAAAGAAAAAGACAAGTATATTTCACAAATGAATGCAGATTAAAACAAAGGACGATGATTAGGCCTCACAAAAAGTAATCAATGATGTTTGGTCATTTGAAAGCCACTTTAAATACAAAAAAACAACCAAAAATGATCACAAAAATGATCTAGTCCACCTTTTAGAAGAACCAGAGACATAAAAAAAAACTACTGAAGCTCATTTACCACAAGAGCAACTCAGAAGAGTGTGCTCCAGCGAACAGAAGTACTGATTGCTACTTCACTAACACAGAACAAGTGAGAACCATCTCAATTTGGGCTACATACTAACTTGTTGAGTAGAATTACAATTTCAAATACCCCCCACTGCTTTTTCATATTCCCTCTGTAATGTGAACTGATTGTGTGTCATTGATTTAGCCGACTTGTTTCTTCTCCCGAGGTCTCCGTCTGTCTTTGTTGAAAAGCAAATATTGCAAACAAATAAAGTCGTTCTTGCTGTTATGGTTACTGCAATATTAATTTGTGTGGGAGTATGTTAAATTCGAGCTTGCTGTCTCATATTTATTGCTTTTAATCTCTGTCCTCGGGCAGCAGACTGGCGTCATGCAGCTTCCCCACAGGGCTAAATGTTAGCCTCAATGAGCCTAAATGAAGAGGCTCGTTTGCATCTGATTATAGCAAAACTAATGGCTAATATTTACTCATATTCTTAACTGATAATCAAGCTGCACTTTTTCAATGCCGTTTAATGTTATAATTAGTAAAATGAATCTTGATGTATGCTTTTTTTTTGTCAACCTTTAAAAATCGGAATAGTTAAATACTAAATTACAACATGGAGTGTTACTGTTAAAGTTTATGATGCATAAATGCTTCGTGTGTAAACCATTATTCGTCAGACTGCCTCGGTCCTTATAAACCGCCATGAAAATGACCAGTTGCGGCTCTGTTATCTGCTCCACTGGTTTTAATGCTGTATTTACACACGAGTCTAATCCAGACATGTTGCAAGGTAGCCAACGAGTGGAAAAACTGGGCCAAAATAATGTAAAAACATGGTTCTCATGAAATCCTAATACAGTCGGGATTACGGCGTGCGTGTGAAAGCATCTTAACGCTAACGGACAGACGTTTGTGGGCATAATGAAAAGATTCCCTGTGTATCGGTTCCTGGCAGCTCTGGTAGATAATGGCATGTGACTGGATAGGACGTTGGTGTGCGTGGGGTCTTTATGGCCCTGCGCAGCCCTCGTGACCCCTCTGCATTGTTGTTGAAGCTCCTGCTCGTTCTTCGCACCACCTGTTGTCAATGCCTGTACTCTCCCCTCCCACTCCCCTACGCTACAACTGATCCTTTACAACACACACACACACACACACACACACACACACACACACACACACACACACACTTGTCTGTGGCTTAATTAATTCATGGCTGTCCTCTAGAGGAGGGTCTGGCTGGTTGGGTGGGTGGGTGCGGGTCGGATAATCCAGCTCGTGCCCCGTGGCCTCACTCTGGCCATCTGATCCCCCTCTTTTAAGAGCAGAAGAACCAGCTCTGTCCTCCACAATCCCATTAGTGAAGCACGAGCACACCTGACAACTCACACTGACGCAGACAAGGAAAGTCGATGGTCACCGGTGAAGGTTTGAGGAAGAATTGCCAGGAATCGATTCATTCAGAAGTGCACATGTCTGATGAAGAGAGCACTGTAGATGATGATGGGCTGTGACCCATCATCTACTCTATACATCCATTTATATTTTTATTTCAAATGTCTTTCCTGCACCGATAGGGTATCTTTACCCTCACTGACCAATTGACGGATTCCTACACTCGTTTCCCATCAACTGATACTTTGGTCCGTGTGCTGCTAATGCTAGCAAGTGCGCAAAGTGTGTATTGGTCATTTAGCTGTATCTGCAGTTACAGTGTGTGGAGAGGTGTGATCGCTGCACTGCGTATGGCAGCATGATGCACAAAGCTCCAATCACAGCCCATATGTCTCCACAACACTGGGGTTAATGACAGGCCCAGCGGGCGGCTTACAGAGGCCGGCCGGCGGAGGAAGAGGGGGGGCAGGGACGTTTTCCTTTTTTTTTTTTTAATCACAGCCCTCCCACTGGAACACTGTCCTAACCCCAGAACCCAACAATTCTAAAATACCTTCTCTTTTCTCTACATTCATACAGCCAGAAATGCAATTTTCTGCAACGTCGCGACAGCTTGGGTGATGTGTTATTCCGCTATACAACTTTCTGTGACAGCGGTATAATAAATCTGGAATATTTAAATAATTCAAAGTAGCGCCTGCACGTAAGACCTGGAGCTATGCAGCCTTGTCAGTTTTTCCTGTTATGAATGATTTTTAGATGTTCGGTCAACAACATAAAACGGTAAAATACAATCTGAATTACTATCTTTAACAATGAGCCACTGCCAATATTGTGCATGTGGGGGTGGTGCGTTCTTGTACTTGCTACATACTGAGTAGCAAAACAGTCTTGTGCAAAGTGAGGATATTTTCGGGAAGTAAGGACATTTTTTGCTGGTTCTCACAACTTCAAAGGCTTGTCTGAGGGTTAGGACTTGGTTTTAGGGTACAGATTGGAAAATTAGGTTTAATTTAGGGTTAGGGTAAGGGTTAGCATGATTGGAGTAAGTCATACATGATACCTACAAAAAGTCCCACAAAGATAGTACAATGATGTGTATGTGCAAATGTGTGAGTGTGTGTGTGGAAAGAGAAAGGGGGATCTACACTTTGACAGTAATGTTCAGCTGTTATCCAACACTGCTGTCTAAAGGATTATTACAAGTGGGAAAGTTGGCTCAGATTACACACACACACACACCCACACACACTCATCATGTCTTCACCTGTTTAGTGACCAACATGCCATCAGTCAGTTGTCATCTTGGAGCTCTCCACACTTCTTTTTTTGTTGGAGCCCCCACAGACTGACCGATGAACAGAACACCCCAACTCTTCCCTCAACGTCACAAAAAAAGCACCTCTCCCCTGTCAGTCTGAATATTCATGAGGCATAAATTCAGATGGCAGAGCCGTGGAGAGCCAAATAAAAAAAAAAAAAACTTCAGAGGTATAAAACAGCGAGAGGGAGCCGCTGGGAGCTTTAGCAAGTCCCTGTGAATGTCAAATCCCCACCCAGGGGTGTCTGGCCTATTGGCTCTATTGTGCTTGACTGACTTTTATGCATCTGACATGAGTTGGCCTCTGCTCATGGTGCACAACATTTTCAGGATCAAAGAATCTCTTCTAAAGCGTAAAATCAGAGAGGAGCGGGGTTTAAAAAAAAAAAAACAAAAAAAAAACAGTCATTTTTAGAAGGAACGCTTCAGCAAAATGACACATGGTGATGTTCCTAACATTAAAAGTACGGCACAAAGGAAGCGACTTGCAAGGTTTATAGGCATAGAAAGACTCCGCTATCAGCATGGGAAAGTGTAAAAATGGACAAGAAAGCCTTTGCAGACCGACCAAAATGGAAAACCAACCGCAAAGTGTGTCTACTTTGAAAAAAAATTCTCCTTGTCCTTTGATTGATTTCGCTGCTTTGCCTCTCTTCTCTTCTGCTGAGGTTTGCACAGCCATGCGTGTTCACCCTCTGCTGCTAAAACCAAATAAAAAAAATCTGTTTGGTTTTCAGTAAACGGTTGAGGAGGAACGGCAGGGTACGCTTTTAAACAGGTTCGAAGCTGATTCAGCCGGAAAACGACCAAAATTTGAAAAGTTTGACAACCTTTAAATAATGCACAGCGATTGACATTGATGATCTGTTATGTTTCTGATTCACTCCGAGGAATCTGATAAGTATCCTGAATAAACTCACCCTGAGCTCATTGTTATAATTGCTTCCTGCCTGTTGAGGGGGGTTAGAACACCGGGGGTCACCAAGCACACTTACCGAGACTGAGCATCTCTTTTAAGTTTGCTCTCAGAGCCTCCAGGCTGGGGAACAAAGTGGCACCAGGGCAACAGTCATCTTTTGCTCTCCACGGCTGCCACGCTGAGCATCCTGGCATCTCTGGATAGTTTATGTGCCAACCTCCCCCCCTGCCCCCCACTTCCCTTGGGCATAGATGTGCTTCAGGAACTGGCCCCTACTTGGTAATGGCACTACTTTGCTGTTTGTTCTTCTTAACTGTCTATTTCTCTCTTTTTCTCACTCAGTCTGTCCCTCTGTGTCTGAAAGTGTGTTTGTGGGTTACTGTGGGTGTATGGACAGATAAATACACCCTTGCAGGTTCTCCGGTGCTACCACCAAGGCTAACGGATGCTAATCTGTGAGGACTTCTGCCCACCCATGTGGGAAAGAGAGCGTCAAGATTTGACCAAAGACAACTGATTAAAGCAGATAACAGGAAACGGCAACAATTATCAGGTAATCTGTTGTTGAAAACATTTACATAAGGTAGAGGAGGTGATTATTCCGCATATATTTTGGCGTGCTGTCTCTCTAAAGGGGGTTCTTCTAGGTTTTCTTTCCAGTGTCCACAAAGGACCTTCACATGTTCACGGAACAGACAGAACAGCATTATTTAGATCAGAGGTGTACAAACTAAGGCCCCAATTTTCAGATATCAAAATATTTTAATTTAGCTAACCTCCGATTCTAATTCGGGGGATAGACCTGGACGCCCCCCCTTCATTGAGATCGAAGAAAACCCAATCTGGCTCTTTAGGCAAAATAATTGCCCGCCCCTGATTTGGATTTATCTCTGAATGTTGCAAGCCTCATTTACACTTCCACTTCATTGTGCTGACACAAAGACCAATTTCACACTTCTCACTGTAGCGAACAAACCAGCCTGGCACAAAGACATCAACGCAACACGTCAAACTGAATCGTCTCGACGCTACTGCAAGATCATCATTTGGCTGTCGACTGGTAAATGTTTATTATGGTTGAAGAAAAACCCTGCAGAGGGAGATAATCACAGCAGTCAAGCCAACGTCATCAGTAAAATATTCCAAAGAATAATAAACTACCAGAAAAAACAGTCCTCCGCGCACATATTTCTAAGATTATGTCTCAAATTAGAGTTAAACATTTTACTCATGCCTGTTTTAAAAATATTATGATTTGATTTTTTTTTTTTTTCCTTTTTTTGAAAAAAGGTTATTTGTGTATCTGTTATGTTCAAGTGCCTAGCTTTGAGAAAAAAAAAAAAAAAACCCTCATGTCTTAAGTTAAGAAAAGCCACAAAAGGCTTCCAGAGAGGAGAAAAAAGCCCTCAAAACCCAAGGCTAAAAGCATGCTCCAAACCCGTATTCAGGTTTCTTTGCTGTTTTCCATTCACAAAGTACTTATTTGGTTTGATGAGCCCAAGATTCAATCCTCACGCTGCTTTAAAAAGCGTGGAGGAGCTGCTGATTGCAGCCTAATAGTTACAGGAAGATAAACGCCAACTCAAGGCTGGTTTCAATGAAATGCTGCCTGATAAAAAAGTTCAAGTGTTCAGGGAAATGCCACAGCAGACAAGAAAAGGTGACAGAAGTCTGACGGTTCAGGGGTTTTTTTACTTGGGCTGAACAGATTACAGTTTTACACCGCCCAATTGGTGGAGTGATAGGAAAATTCCTGAGCCCTTTTGTTTTTGACACCAGCGAGGCCAGAGAAAAGCATCCGAGCAAAAGTTTACCATTAAGTCATATCTGAGATGCCAGCGCTTGTTTTTGTTTGAAATGTTAGATAAGAATAGATACCGGAGGCAAAAGTTCAGGTTTGGTAGAACACAGCTGTCAAGTTGTTTCTATTCCCAATTCAGCAGCAGCTGATATTTCTCTATTCTGAAGACAGCAGTCACACAATTAACTTGCATTTTTTGGGGGGGTTTTTTTCCCGTTGCTGCTCTTGTTGTGACAACCAAGCAGATATGTTAGAATAGTATTGGACCGGTTTTGGTGCATTAGCAAGGCAGTTTTTCCTCCTCCTGGTACACTTATTTAGCCGTATATATATATATATTTTTTTTTTTTTGTTTTTTTTTTCCCTCTGCTTTCTCCAGTGTCGACAAGCATTATCTTTCTGCAGGACCTCGCTGTCATCCATCTACATTACCACGCCCGGTCACAACATGACAAGAGGCCATGCTCTCTTCACGGGGAGGAGATAGGCTGTCTCGGAGCGGAGCAGAGACGGGGCTCTGAAAGGTGTGAGCAGCCACGGGCTCTGACACCAAGGTCAGGGGTGACGCTTTCAGATAAGTCACCCCAGTGATAGACGTAACCAACCAGCGGGGGCTTCAAATTTCTTAGCATTTTAGCCCTGTTTTCTTTGGCAAATGTTTTTGGTAAAGTAAATTTTACCTACTGTGTTTTTTGGACTATAAAGGTTTTATGGGGTACACGACGCAAAAAAATATGCCAAAATATTTTAGTGCGACTTTGGAAGCTACAAAGCTGCACCACTTGATGGGTTGTTGGAGACAGAAGTATCGCGGAAAAATTGGTGTATTGTTTTGTATTTTAGGTGTTCTAACTGAAAAATACTGACTGTTATTGTGAATGAGTTGTATAAAGTTTGACTTATTTGACTGTTTTGTTTGCGCCTTATAATCTGGTGCGCCTTATAGTCGGAAAAAAATATGTGATCTCTGTAATATATAACATGTTCTTCTCAATCCAATCCTTTTGGTCAAACTAACACACACGAAGAAACAGCAATGCAACACTTACTTGCCACCTCCAGCGATGCGTTTCGGCTAACTGCTTCGCCGAGGTAGTTTCTGGCGACACACACGTAGACGCCTTCATCGGGCTTGCTTCGCCGTCCGTGAACAATCCTGAGGAAGAAGAGGGAGCCGCTGGGTAGGAGCATGCGGTGGGATCGAGGGTCCTCTCTGTCGGTCTCAACTCGCTCGCCATCTTTGTACCACTCCACCATCGGAGTGGGCCGGCCTTCGGCTTTACAGTTGAGGGTGGCCGGCTCGCCTTTGGAAACGATCAAATCGGATGGGTGTTCTAGGATCCGTGGAGCCGCATCTTCCAACCTCGGTCGGGATCCTGTAAAAACAGAGCGCGTTGTGATGATTTTTCAGTCGGAAATATATTCAAAACTGATGATAAATGCATTTAAATTGATGTTCAAAAGTTGCGTCATTCAATTTTCTTTCTCCTGCACTTGAAGGTAACAAATGAGGGCACAAGCAGACAGAGGCGTTCTATATGTTCCCAAAAAAGCTTTGAAAATTGCTTCAATCTTTCCTTTGCCTTTTTCAATTTGACTGACAGCATGTTGGCGGCACAATTACGTATAAAACGCAATAACACCAACCGGAGGGCCATGAAGCGCGAGTAAAAGTTCCCCCTGGAGAGCTTCTGAAAGAATGACAACATGAGGCGCGACTTGCCAGAGATAATTGCTGCACAGTCATGACTGCGAGGAGGTTTTTTTTAGACTTTTCACATCTCAGTTTTCCATTTGTTCCTCCATGCTCAGAATTAATCATTTCGTTCATAGTTAAAGGCAGCATGAAGTATTTTTATTTATTTAAACTTTAGTCGTATAAAAATGTACAATGTGATCGTTTGTACTAGAGGTGGCCAAACTGAGGCCTGGGGGCCACACGTGGCCCGATAAACTATTTATTTCGGCCCTCAGAGCCTTAACAATAATATTTCCAAAAGCCAAATAAGGTTGTCAACGTTTAGACCCCCACTTCAGGTGGGGCTAAACGTTTTTTGGAGCTTCATCATCCATCTCTAATTAGACCAATTTCCAGGTTCTTCAAAAAATACCTTCACTGTCAACAGTCCATCAAGCACGATTTTTAATTAGCCTCCAATCCTCATTTGGGGGGTTCGTTTCCCACACCACATGACTGGCCCGTTCATTAAGATCTAAAACCCAATGTGACTCTTCAGGCAAAATAATAGCCCACCCCTGATTTAGGCATTGTTTTAGCATTTGCTGTCGTCACGGTATAAAGCAAACCCTTCGTCGCTGCTCTATCTGCCTTATTAAAAGTTAGCTTGTTAAATCTACCATCGAGGCTTACTGGAACAATTCATGAGGAAACGGTGTGTCTGAGCCAAATGGTGTGGATGTAGCCGCTGCGGCTAATGACTGGACCATCCGGGGATGTTTACGCCTGACAATCGGCAGGACTTTTTACATCTGCATGCTGACTGAGAGCGAAATAAACCCAAGCTGTCTGAAGTTTAAAGCACGCTTCTACTGCCCAGATGTGTTTAGGGGTCGAGATTTACAGACGAACTGACATCTTACACGGACAGCTGGAGTCTGGAGAGTACGGCTGGCAGTCTTCAGAAGGCAGCTTAATAAGTAAGTTTGGACCCTCTAAGGCCTTATTAGCTCCGACACGTGGTGTTCTACAAGAACAGTCGCAACCCAGCACCATGCACAAGTGCTAATAAAACCTCAGGGATGCCGGAGGAGCCTCGGTGACTGATGAGGAGGACGGAAAGATGAAGTACTCTCCGGATTGACAACAAGACAGCGCAATAACACACAAATCCGTCAGCCACCCAGGGTCAAATGGACATCCATGTCGACACTTTAGATCTCTTTTTTTTATTTGCAGTACGTTACTGAGGCCAACATTATAGTTTAGTAAAGTTTCAGTGTCCCTCAGTCAGTCAGACTTCAAGCCTGCAGCAGTTCACACACAGGAAGACAAGTGGTATTCTTCTCTCTAATACTGATGAGTGAAGCAGCAGTACATTCTTGATAAAAGCGTGAAAATGTTTGTTTTAAGAAGTTAAAAGTTGAAAAAACTAGTGTGATACAAACCGATTCTTAGCAAAACCTTACTCATGACTGCATAAGGAAGATGACTCGATGATAAATCACCTGCGTTCCTATTAATTTCCTATTACTAAAT
>CAAE01014557.1:1617472-1650391 GCA_000180735.1 Tetraodon nigroviridis
CGTTGGTTGGTTAATCCAGCAGAGAGAGAGGAGAGAACCGGTTCTTTCTTTCTTCCATCTGTGCATTTTGCATTTCAGTCAGAACAAATTCAAACCTCCGACCCCTTTTATCAGCGCAACATAATAAAAGATATTATTTCGAAGTTTTGTAGATTCATAATTTCGTCTTATTTACTCCTTTTCACATTGTGCTCTGTATGCTGCTGGGACAGCGAAATTTTTCTACAGCGGGGAAAAAAAAAGATATTCTATTCTATTCTAAATCAAAAACAGCAGAAATATTTGAACTTGGAATGCTGGTGCAGACAGTTCAGAGGTCACAGTGAGCCACAGACATTTTAGAGCCGCAGTGAATTACTGGTAAGTTTAACTGAGAAGAGAGTCAGTCCGAGAGGGCGGCGGAGGAAGAGGTCATGATTAAAAGCTGCACAAGTCTTTAGGAGACTGGAGGACAAAGTGCTGAGAAAGGACTTTTCATCTGATAGGTCTTGGAAAAAGTAGCTCAGTGCAATAAAAACACAAAGAGCAGCACTCTTAAGCTCCCTTCGCAGCATTACCAACACGTTATTTATGTCCACACACACACACGCACAAACAGCACTTAAAGACTCGACACACAAATTCATAATCTTGAGGTGAAGATTATCTCTGACGTTTCACTCTGAGGCAAAAGTTTAATCAAAAACGTGGAGATATTTGAAAAGAAATCAACATCTTCTATTTAACTCAGAGGTTCAGAGAACGACACAATGCCACAACACCTACGGGGCAAATAAGTGACTGTCGGCGCGTCAGCATTTGATTAGCGCGTACGTATGTTCACAGTGATGCTGCTAACCCCCCCCCCCCCAAAAAAAAAACAAAAAACTAGAGGCTGGTGTCAGACGAGGAGATCTGAAGTGTGTTACGGGGAGGCTGTATCGACATCATCTCAGCTGACAGGCGATCAACAGCAGGTGAGGCAGCTATGGCGTCTCCGCGCTTCAATCGGATGCTATTTTTGCCACGCACGTGCGCCCGAGTTGTTGAACAGAAATGTCACACCTTCTCATCTACCCTCCTCCAGTGCTGACATCATACCACAAAATGAAAAAGAAAAACATTAATAAAAATCTTATATGGTCGCGCTTCAGCCGCGCTGATTAAAGCCTTTTTTCTTTCCGCTGCTCTTCCTACCACCCTGTGGTGCCGTGGCAAAAAGGAAGATTAACACTTGCTCCAGTTTAGAAACTAAAATGAAGGCTAAGCTGGGCTAAATCCCACTCTGCACTTGAGATAACCACCCACGTTTTGCTGGGGAAAAAAAAAAAAACCAAAATCCTAAACGCTTTTGGCTTTAAAGGGTCCTTTTAGGTTGAACATTTCAACTGAGGAATCGAACCTGGTGGCCTGGGTGAGCTTCATGATCGTGGAAGGACAAACCGAGGGGAGAGAGCTCAAGGTGTTGATTATTCTGTCAGGACAGACATGAAGTCATGATAAGGTCAAACACTTTTCCATTAGACAGTTTGCCCTGGTTACATTTTCCCGACCTTCTTCCCTGATGATGACTTTAACTGTAACTGTGTTTTTGTCAATAAACAGAAAGTTTAGAGGGGTCGCCCCTATTTCCCCCCATCAACACGACCAAAAAACATCCTTATCCGCTGCTCATCTGCATTGGCTCCTCCTGTCAGGGCTTGTTTTATTGCTTTGCTGCCTCTTCCTCCTCCTCCTCCTCCTTCTCCCTGTCCTCTCAAAAGCCAGATAATTGATTTGCAAATGTGAATTCACAGTTAAACGGGGATCAGAGAGGGAATGGGGGGGAAGGGGGGGCAGCCAGCTTCTCTTTGACCCCGTAGGGAGGGCAAAGTCGGGCACTTGAATGACAAAGAAAGCGCTGGTTGAAAAGACACTGCCTGCTTAATTGAGCTTGTGTTGATGCTAATGGGCGGGGTCAACTACGCAAAAGGAAATAGGGTGTTTTTATCACGTCCCTCCAGGGGCTCTCAACGGATTCATGAGCCGAGGCCTCCGGCGCTTTTCTTTCGGCTCATCTTTTAGAAAATGAGAAAGGAAAAGAGTCCAGACATCCCAGCAGAACAAAGTTTTCTGCACGGAAAAGCAGTTTGGCTCAGTGTTTGGCCAAATGAACAAGGGAGAAGTGTTTTTACTGAAGATAGCGAGCAATCACCGCAGTCTTTCTGGACAAGCTGAAAAAGACCACAAAGCCCAAAAGAGCTTTTTTTTAAAAAAAACAAAGAATAATTTATAGTAAATCATGGGCTGTGAGGCCTTGGGCTTGATTATTTTACACCACTCTGATTTAGTTCCAAGTGCAGCACCACGTCGCTGTGAATTAATGGCGTGCTTTAAGTCTGCGGCGCGCTCTCCTGATAAAACATCTTGTGTTAACGTTGAAACAGTAGTCCTGCAAATCTGCTCCAACAGCGTTTGTCAAATTACTTACCATAAAGCAAAAATTATCCCCAAGAAAAATGATTCATCTTCGTGTTATGAAAGAACCAAAAAGCACTTGTTGCGTTTTAATGTGAAGTCCAACAAACCAGAAGTAACAGATGACAAATACTGGGAAAGAAATAACGGTAGATATTAGCCGTACTGGCTGGCAAAGACGATCACCGCCATGGTATTCCTCCGCACTGCTATTCAGGCGTCAACAATTTTACACTCTGCTTCTAAGTGTTGCTGGAAAAACCTCATGAAAGTGGCCCAAAGAGGGTCCTTGGAGGTCCCACAGATTAAGACCACAAAAGTTCAGCTGTACCAGTGGATGCTCGTGATTAAAGATTAAAACTGGGGAGCCTCAGGAGGTTTTCAGTCGCTGTAACTGCTGCGGGGAAATGCCAACCGGCTTCCTCTAGTCCCACAGCAACGTATTAGATCGGCGTCCACATACACACAGTCTGATTCCTATCAGCTATCTGTCTGAGCGCACACATCACATAAAATCGCTGAGGGAGGAAAGGGTCCAGACGTGGACTTCCTGAGTTTTACGTCTAAAAAAAAAGAGAGAGAGCCAGCGACAGCTAAACTGGGTTGGACTCCACAGCAACTAAAAATATGACCTAAACATGAACAGAACCTAAATGTGAAAATGAAAGTGTTTGTTGGGTTTTTTTAACGATTCCACACTATTGCTCCTCTGTTGATCATTCTCTGGATTGTCATCTTAATTTTCAACCTGCTAAATATCACTTATTCACCACAGGATAAACTTTTACATCAGAGGTGGGCAAACTAAGGCCCAGGGGCCACATGTGGCCCTATGAACTACTTAATCAAGCCCACATAGCCTTTACAATAGTTTCTCAAATCCAAATGAAGGGCATTGTCAGCTAACCCTAACCCTCACCTAGCATGCTAACGTGTCCCCTCAGGAAGGTGGGGCCAAACCTCATTTGGAGCTTCATCATTTATCGCTAGTTGGACCAATTTATACGCTCTTTTATATATTATAGTACATTAAGCACAACTTTTAGTGACCCTTTGGTCCTCATTTGGGGGGTTAGTTCCTTGCATCATCATGCCGTTTATCGGGATCTAAAACCCAATGTGGCCCTACAATAATACTGCATGAGGTTAAGAGCAGCTGGAACAAACCATTGGTTATATTTCTGATTCCATTTCATTAAACATCACTCATAAAAAGAGTTATATGGTTTCCGAAAGCTCCCGGCTGGATATAATATGCGCCAATGATCTGCTGGATCTGGAACAAAAAAATCCTGCTCTGTCATTCCTCTTTTGTCAAATCTGCATCGTGACGCAGATTTCCCCAGCATATTTACACCGCTTTTTGTTGTTCCAAGCACCGACGACGCTGCTGATGTGGGAAATGGGACACAGTTTTGCTGACGTCGGTGAGCGAGGGGGACATTTTTCAAGACGCTCAATTATTCCGTTTTCTGCCGTCACACGAGGAAAGACGTCAAAACACAATGAATGTTGCTCGTGTGATTCTGCTGTTTTAGTTTATATGTAGCATTTTTTACAATATAAATTGTCTATAGGTGCTTTACAGAGGCAGAAACCCAGAGCCGGAACCCACAGGTAAGCACAGCGGCAAAGAAAAACTCTCTTGTAACAGGAAAAAACCTTGAGCAGGACCAGGCTTAGAAGGAGGAACCATTCTGCTGAAAGCTGGCTGGGTAGAGGAAGAGAACAGTGAGACAGCACAGTAAGAATAAAAGAGAGACTGAAAGAAAGAGTGAGAAAGAGAGAGAAACAAATATAACAAACGTACTACAGTATAGGTGCTGACAGTGGACACTGTTGTGGTGGGTTGGGTTCACATCAGACCCACAAAAGTGGGACCAGCCCTCCTAAAACCTCTGGAACTAATTCTGGAGGACCATTCGTCTGTCTGCAGCCGGAGCCGCGGCGTTCGGGCCACGCCGCGTCGGGCCCCACAGGCACGTCGCACTTGAGACCTGCGAGGAGGCGCGATAGCTGACTTTTCCTGTCAGCACCCGCGGCTAAGCGGAGTCCGGCGTCGTCACAGCGCTTTGAAGGAGAAATCTAAGAGTGGCTGTGTTTATTCTGGCGCCCAGCACCTGGGAATTAGCTCGCCGCGTATCTGTCTGCAGATGAAGACGGAAGATGTGACAACAGCTCATAACGCAGCCGTTGCCGTTGTTGTCCCCTCCGTTTCTCAAAGCGTGGTTAATAAAACCTAAAGAAAACGAGTGAAACACACCAACGGCTGCTACGGTGTTACCTACAGAAAAATACCAAACCCCGTGTAGGTCATCGTTTATTAGTAATTCAGTGAGTCACACAGAAGTTGTGTAACAGCTCTGCAGCGATAGCGTCTGTCGTTTCCCGGGTGGACAAGAGAGCCGGCACCAAAACTCTCCATTTTCACCACCTCTCCTTCTTTTTTTATGTTCCAGGATTATCCGCGTGTCTAGCCTTCCTCTGTTCTGTTTCTTTTCCTCTCTTCTCTCTTTTGTTCTCTCTCTCTCTAGCAGGTCTTCCATCTCCAGACCTTCATGCTGCATGGATCCCAGCCTCTGACAAAGCCAGTTTCCACTGTCAGCACTTTTTTTAAAAAAAAAAAAACTGCCTATGCTGTATTATGTACATATGAATGTATATATTATGCATATTATGCTTCCTATGTTTGTATATTTGTTTCTCTTTCTATTTCTTTTAGTCTCTCTGTCCTGTCTCCCTCTTCCTCCCCTCTTTTCCCAGGATTGTTTCCAGCAGGATGGTTCCTCCTTGTAAGCCTGGTCCTGCTCAAGGTTTCTCCCTGTTAAAAGGGAGCTCTTCTATGTCACTGTGCTCACCTGGGGGTTCAGGTTTTGGCTTTCTACCTCCGTAAAGCACCTAAAGACAATTATATTGTAAAAAAAATGCTATATAAACAGATAAACTAAAACTAAATTGAAGTTTATTTGCTAAAAACAAGCAACCGTTGAAGGTGAACTGCTGTCTGAGAACCAATCCAGGGCCTTCCGTAGATTATTTGCGGTTCAGTGGAGAATTTATGCCTGATTAATGCAATTTCTTGTGTTCTACCTGTGGTAGAGAGGCTGTGTGGAGGAGACTCCAGTCTGTAAGGGGGCTGCGTCCAGTTTTTTCACTGGGTTTTTGAAGAAAAGGTCAGAGTTCACAGCCGACCTGGGGGGTTCAGGCTCTGGGTTTCTGCCTCTGCAAAGCATCTAGAGACTTTGTTTTTAAATTGCAAAAGGTACAGAATTGAATTGTATATCTGGAGAGACAAGGCTCATTTTAGCGTGTCGTGCCAGACTCATGTCGCTATCGACAGGCTGATTGATCTGTGAGGAACAGATGGAAGGGGGCTGGGGGTAGCGGGGGAGGAGGGGAAGCGCATGTTTGCTCCCAAAGTGACTACAAAGCTCTCGCTGTCCTCCTCTTCGCTGCACAAAATAAAAGATGTGCTTGTCAATTGGAAACAGGGCCGCTATGCGTCACCTGACTCTGCAGATACCGTAACAACAGCACACAGCAGCTGGAGGGCAACGATAATCGCCCACAGTCCGAACGACGCGGCTTTCTTCAAAAATACCCAAACTTTCAATGCCCAGGAGTTGGTGAGGAGAACTTCTGATGCCAAATTTCAACCTTGACCAGCAAAGATCAGATTTCATCTACCGCACGGCACAAAAGCGGCTTGAAGGCAGACAGAGGGGGAGAGGGAGGCGGATCTTTGACTCTGTCAGCACGATCGACGCAAATCGCTACACTCCAACATGTCCTCGTGTGTCTCTGACGTTGTCGTGCTGGACTGGAAAGGACTAGCAGACACGTAGCACCTGAAGACTCCATAGCATGAAGGGTGTTGACAACAGATTCGTCTTCTTCAGATGGTTCTCCTCCAACGTAACCGCTCACTCCCTGGCAGACTTTAATCACGCAAACGCTACAGCTCACAGGGTCGGCATGAGGGCAAAGTAGACGCGTTAGGGTGCACAGCTGGACACGATCACGGCGACGTCGAGATAGGGATCCCAAACCGCCCTCGGTGCACTTTGAGATTTAACCAAAGGCCGGTTGAACGTTCACTTATGTTCACGAATATTACTTTTCAATTGTTGAATCGGATAGCTCCTTTCTACGGCGCTTTAAGGCTAAAAAACAAAAGAAAAGGGAAGAAAAATGACAACCCTACACAGCGCCTGGAATCCATTAAATCTATGAGGTCCCTGAGGATGGTGAGGAGTCGTCAATGGTTCAGATGAAGGAGGACAACTGCTCGCAAGGGTGGAGATGAATTTCAACAAAGAGCGGTCTTGATTGCTGCCTTTCCAACCACGTTCAACCCCCCCCTTTGCCTACACACACACACACACACATTGTGACAAACAGGCGGTGCGCTGACGACCGTCACAGAAACACACTGCGGTGTTGACTGACGGTGACAGAGATGACTGACAACAACGATCCAGACTCGGGTGTCACCTTACTGAGCAAACAGAGCGAAGAGGAGCTCAGGTCTCTCCTTTTTCAGATCAATCGCAAAGTTTCATGTAGGGCTGAAACGATTAATCGAATGATTTTGGTAATTTGACGACTAAAAAGCTTCGATATATATAATTTGTGTCAAAGTTTCGTTTTAATTCAGTCCACTATAATCTGCATTTCTTTTGTGTTTTTACTGCTGATACGTCGCTGCAGATCGCTGTGAGACACAAATTGCAAAGAATTTAACATTAAAAAGAAAAAAATAGTGCAAAAGTGGAGAAATAGTGCAGAAAATAGTGCGATCCAATATTGAGAGAGGTCTGATCACTAACACACTTTGTTTATAGCTTTGTAGAAAGGTTTATCCAGAACTTTAATCAATGTGGTCATTTTTATTATAACAATAATCCACGGAAAATAAAGTGCTAAAGGTGAGGTTATAGCTTCAGTTAGGTAAATAAGTATAATATTTTAACCATGTGAAAATGAACAAGTACAAGAGCCAGGTTAAAAAAAAAAATAGGTGAAATAAGTTTGATATTTTAACCATGTTCAACTGAACAAGAACAAGAGCAATGTAAAAAAAAAAAAAAGTTGCAGTGTGCGCAGTATTTTTTTCGATAGGATACTCAATTACTTGACTAATCGATTGCTGAAACCCTAGTTTATATCCAGTCTTGATAACAAAATATAAATTATTACCTCTAAAAGCACTATATTCGGCATCGCTGCACGTCCTATCAGAGTTGGATCACAGCTGTCTCTTGCAGCTACTTTGCAAGACTGTTAGCAGGCAGATGTGACAGAGCTTCTTTAATTAGAAATGAATCCCACAATAAGGCTCGTCAGACCATCTGCTCCTCACTTTCTGCTGTAAATCGCTTGTTGATGATTCGGTGTAGACAAAACAAAGCAGCGTGGCTTTACGTTTCAATTAAATACAGCAAATGGTGAGCCCAGCGGACCCCCGCCTGAGCAGATCTACAGTACATGCTGCCAAACTGCCAAAAGCTACAACTATTTTTGGTGCTCTCCAGCTCGCACAAGTGCTGGAAGATGGAAGAACGTGTTTAAGATTTAACAGCTGGCATCTGGTGTAGGTTTTTATTCCAAAGAAAAACAGAAATCATGTTTTGTTTTGGGGTTTTTTTAAAAAAATACAGTTGCTCCCACACCTACACTGGCTGTATTATACCAGTCCATTTCTGCAGCTGCAGCGTTTGTCCCCTAATGGCTCCAATAATAGAGATAAATGAGCAGGCTGGAAGTCAGATTTCTGCTGGGAGCAGATGCTGGTGTGAATCCACGGTCCCCTGGGCGAGCCACTCAGCGGGGCTGCATATGGGCGGCTGGTCGGCTGGTTTAACTGGTCGTTTACATGGTATCACCAGGAGGATAAGAAACACGCATGCAGGGCTTTTTTTTTTTTTTTTTTTTTTAATAGATGGGACATCCAGAGTCTGAAGTTCTTCTTTTACGCACAACATCAACGCAAAAGTCAAGTTTAAACTTACCATATGCAGACGTCCCGAGTGTGAACACAAGCAGCAGAGAGAGCAGAGCTTGACGAGGCTCCATGGTTCACACAGCGGCTACCCAGAGGCAGAGGCACTGTACATCCAAACACACGCGCAAAAGGTCTCCAGGCGCCGCTAACTGCATCAAACTCCACATGCAGCTCCCCAAACAGCACCGGATCAGAGCAAAACCCCGCACATCCCTCAACGGAACTTTTATTTGGCTTGGTTTTTATGTCCACCTGTCTGCGTCCAGTCCAGCGGCCAGTGCGCAAAAACGCGAGGTACAGGTGAAGAGCGCAGAGTCAAGCTGCGCCCGGTTCCCCCCGTGAGTCAGTGCGTCATTTATAGTCCGGTTTCTCACACGGAGGGAAGACAAAATAAAGAGTCAGAGGAGCTCTCCAAGTGACGGATTCATGGCGGAGTCTCTAAGAGACTTTTCCCCTCCGTTACGCACGCAACTCCCAGGACCCTCCTGCCTCGCTCCGACAACTCTTCCAAACTGAACGGCTCGTCCCCCAGACAAAGCGTGTTGCCGTTAATTTAAACGGGACATGCTTCCGGTTTCACTTTCAAAATAAAGCCGAGACGCCACAGGGCCCAGCATAAAACATCCAAATAAATGTAAAGTAAAATGTAAAAGCTCAAAAGGGTAAAACTGAAGCGAGGAGGCAGACTAAATACTAATTTAAATAGTAGCCCACATGTATTATCTAATAGCAACAGGTACTAAGGTTTGTCAAAAATGAAAAAAAAAAGACTATTTCTTTGAGGTTATTTTTAACATTTGGTCTTCTGCTACTACTTCCAGTCGTAGTTCTAGTAGCAGATGAAGTAGGAGAAGTAGAGGCAGCTATAAAGGTATTTCAAACGCTGTAAACGCTGTAAAATTTTATTTTGAATCCACACACATATACTTCCGTTTACATCGTGGTTCAATCACCAACTTTGCGTTTCATTTAAAGGGCCAGATGCACTCTCGAACCAAGACGATTCTGGATTAAAATAAAGTCAGACCACCAAAGAAATGATTAAAAAAGGCTGTGGATTGGGTTTTCATTCAATAGATAACCTTTACTAAGGTTACCAATAGGTAACCTTTTTACATATCCTACGAGAAAAGATTTACAGCTGCAACAGGGTTATTTTCTTAAATAACATTAAATTTTCCTTTAGGGCGTTTAAAGAATCTGATTCATCCCGATTATTTCTATATATGTATTTGATAATGAATTCTACATTGCATGCAGAATCCAGCATTCTGGTAATCAGTAGCACTATGAATAAATAACTTGATTCCTCTAAAAATATTTTCCCACTGATGTATAATCCAATTTTAAAGCCTAATTCTACAGCTAAACAAGGCTTCCATCAGCGGTCCTACACAAGAGATTCTGCTCGAATAAATCCACTTGCAAACGATCCCTTTTTGAGGTTCCCTTGTTCAGAGTCGTGCAAATGTCATCATGTATAGCAGAAGTGCTATCCAAGCACAAAGCTATAAATTACACTGGCAGCCATATAACTCCGAATGCTAATTTGTCGTACAAGCGACGGACCTTTTGATCGTGCCGACTGTGGCGTTATGTATACAAATCAGGCATGAGGAGATCCAACAACCACTGCAGAATGTCAGTATTTATCTGAAGCTGAGCTCTGCCTGCTGCTGATGGAAAAAGAAAAGTAATATTACACATGCCAGGGGATACAGCAGGAGGCAGCCAATGAGACTCGACATAGCAGGGCCCACAATTGCACAATGAGGAATGATTGGTTAGAGTGCTGCTGAGCTGAATAAATATTAGGGGTCAGGCAGAGCCAGTAAACACACTGCTCCTGACATTTATAGAAATGCATTGGGTGGTGGTGAATACTAACTGGTGCTCCTCAACATTAGCGTCGCTAAAGCTGCTGCAGACCTCTCAGAATAAACAACCTCCTTTCGGGTTGAGGCTGTGCTTAAACGCCCCCAATATTTCCTTCATGTTTTATGTATGTACATGTTTAATTTAATTGCCAAAAAAAAAAAAAAAAAAAAAGCTGATTAATTGTGCATCTCTCTGTGATTGAATAAAACATGATGAGGCCCTCTGCTAAATGCATTTCTGCTAGCCTGTGACTGATGCCGTCTCTGTGGTTCTTCCATCAAACGTTTGGTTTGGCTGTCAGTGGAATCAAAACACTCCATGAATTTCGACTAATTATCCACATTAGGTGCTGAATTACAATGACAGCCCGTCATTGCCGCGTTGCTCTTCTCACAGCTGAGCCGTAGATCATAGAATTACAGTATTTCCACTCTACAAAGGCCCTCTTTAATGATGAGAGTTTTGCTATTTGTTCAAGTATTGCAAAGTGCAGTTTTTAATGGCAGCTTTAAAAGCGGTCCTGGCGGTAAAAACTTGGAATTATTCAGCTACGTTTTTTTTTTTTTTGTGCGTGTGTGTGTTATTGTGATCTGTGGCTGCCATCTACGAGGGAACCAGCGGGTTGCTTTTAGGACCATTATCGTCTACACAACTCATCTGCAAGAAAGACCAAGGTACTGCAAAGTTCATATTGTTCTGGGGAAGTCTTTTTCCTTCTAGCACCAATGCAGGTCAAACCTACTTCAAAAAAGAAAAAAAAAAAGACAAAGAATTGAATCATCCTTTCTCTTGTTTCAACTTCTCTGATTTATTACTTTGCATAGTCGAGACGGTGAATAGCGCTAATTCGGTTTAAAAGAAGGGTGTGAGCTCCTAAAGTCGGGCGTCAAAATCTATTCTTGTTGCTTTTTGGTTGACTGGTACGGACTGCTGATGTACGCCTCCAACCACTCTGAAAGCGTTGTTCATTCTGAAAGCGTCTCCCTGTGTGAACAGGGCTGGCTGTGATAGAACATTTATCATATGGTCACAACGCAGAGGTGCAGCAACAGCTGGAAGCGAAAAACATGCGTGTTTTAAGATAGCGTCGGCAGCAAGCGGTGCAGTCAATGGCCTGTGCATTCTGACAGCCTCGCGTATGCGTCCTCACGCCCAATAACGCAGCCGAGTATGAATATAATAACCTAGCGCGGACTAAAGCCTGTTATCTCCCACATTGACCTGTTCCTGCTGAAATCACAAGCCCCCTTTCTCATTAGGAGTGTATCATGTGAATCTATAGGCAGCAGTGGTAATGAGAGCCCTATATGTCCGCACCTTCCCTGACCTAGAGCTGGTCATAAAGAAACGGGCCCTTTAAGAGGCCCCACTGAAGCGATTCTATTATAGATTAATTGATTAAGATGGCGTCACGGTGAGGCGACGATATATCTCTCTATCGATCTGCCTTTCAATGGGATTGGCTCCAAGTCAACCTTCCCGAGGGAGTGACGGGCAAGTGTAGGAAGAAAAGGAGAGAAGGTATAAAGAGGGAAGGAGGGTGTTGATACAGACCAAACCAGTTTTCTGTTTCTGGCTGCCCAGCTTGATTTAACTATCACCCAGTGCTCTGATGATGTGGGCAAACTAAAGTTTTCAAGTTGGTTGGTTAGAAACAGGTTCAGACTTCACCCTTCACCTAGCATGTCCTCTCAAGAAGGTGAGGCCAAGCAACATCTGGAGCTTCATCATCCATTTCTAGTTGGACCAATTTATTTTCAAAATATTTTCCCAGTCAATAGTCCATCAAGCTTTTAGTTAATCCCAATCTCGCATCTTTATCAGCACGCTGATTGACGTCTTTAAGTCACACACACTCTGCCCTTCTAAACTGGTTTCATCACTTAATTACAAGTACATTTACATGCAAAACATCGCTTGAGTGTAGTTTCTGTCCCATTTTTTCTTTGAATTACCAAGATGAATCACACGTGCGTTCATTTACGCGGATAAAACAACAGTATTTTAAGACTCTTCGTTTGTAAACTTGTGCCGCAGTGTGGAATGATTGCCAGTGTAGATCCATCGGCTCTCATTAGAGCAGAAATCGCTTCCCTGCCTCTTTGTTTAGTGAAGCATGTACAGGAAAAAATTGTTATTAACCATTTATTTTTTTATTTTTTTTACCAAATGACTAAAACTACTAAAACAGTCCAAGTCTCTGATAAACAACCCATCATACATAAACACCCTAAAATCAAATAGTTTCAAGCTTTTTTACTGGCTAATGTAGACATCAGGAATATTTGATTTTTACTCTTCTGTTCCATCTAAATTTATTTTTCCAGGAAACACACACACACACACACACATTGGATTCTCTTAATACTCGCTTGATGTCTCACTATGGGATGCAAGCCATAGTGAGACCTCTCGCTCATATTACTTAGAGAACCAGGGATTATGTCAAGAAACTCGAGTTTTTAGATCTTGATGAGCAGATCAGTCAGGTGGTGCAGGAAACTAAACCCTTAAAAAGGAACTGAAAGTTTGGAGTTGTAAGGAACAGACAAAATGTTCTCACTTCCCCAAAATTGTCCTCTTTTGGCTATTGGAAGGAATTTTGTTACTTAGTATGCAGCAAGGACAAGAACACTCCCACACACACACACAACACACCTGTGTGCCGCTTTCTACACAAAAAATAATGAGATGCCACAGGAGTCATTCAAATGTAGCAGTTAGTCACTCAGCGTGATGGAATATATTACAAAAATGCTCACTAGAAGTCATAAAGACATTAAAAGATCCAGAAAAGAAGGGTTTTTGGACAAAGACGGCAGGGTTATCAGTGGTAAAACCTCAATAATGGAACCAGTAACAGGCGTTATCATCTGGATTCTTTATCAGTGCTGGGTGGAGGTCCGCACTCCCCGAGCGCATTCCTAGTTCATGTTTTTATTCATAGAATCATGTTTTTTTTTTTTTTTTTTATTTATAGTAAAGAAAAGCAGCGTGGAATATAACAGCATCTGAAGATGAAACGAAATTCGGTGAGAGAACTCATAAAGAAACCTGATTCTATTTTTTATCATGCAATTATCGGCAACTTACAGACCTGACACATCATGCTGGAGCCTTAGAAGAGATTCGGTTTGTTATTACAGCTGTGCTTGACCAAGATGCTGCTTTTCTCTGTCTAAAATACCAAATGCTAGGCTTGTTGATGGATCAGCTCTAACTCCAATATAATGGGATTTACAAAAAAGCTTTCTTTTAAAACACTTTCCACATATTGAAATTTGATTATAATTGGCAATGGTGCAAAAGGGATAAGAGATTGAAAAAAGCCAAGCAATTTTCCAGTATTTGGAGTTTACTTTGTGATGTTCACATACAACACCCTGTTGGACATTTATTGTGACATGAATTTGGATTTTTTTTTTTTTTTAATATGTCTATTATTAAAAGTAATCTCAAGAAGGGTGTTCATATTTTGCTCTGCAGTCGGCGTGGAGTAAAAGGTGATATTGTGGTGTGTGACGGGACTCATTCTTATCTGCTCTGAGCCAGATAACGGTCAGTCAATGACGCAAGCTGAGACCAAGCAAAGGGGGATTCAAAGGCGAAAAACATGGAAAAGGACACAGCTCTGGTGGGTGTTGACGACCTGTCGAAGAGGGAGCACAAACGGGTTTGGTTCACCTTTGGAGAGGCTGTCAGACATAGCAAACGATGACAATGAAATGTGTCTGTAATCTGTCATGACGTAAGTCAGGGTTGGTTACATGACATCTGATGTCATCTTTCATCACCGTTCGATCTTCCTGAGACCATTTTGAGACTGTTTATAATATATGTGTTAAAGAAAAAGGGGTAAGTACATGAACTTGTTAAGTAATGCGCTCTTCTTCTTATCATATAGAACAGAGGATTGCAAGCTAAGGCCCAGGGGCCACATGTGGCCCGGTGAACGACTTAATCCGGCCAAGAGAGTCTTCACAAGATTTTGTTCAAAAGCCAAATGAAGAGGGTTGTCAGGTTAGTTGGTTAGAAAAAGGTTCAGACCCCTCCTCCCCAAACCTCTTTCACCTAGCATGCTAACATGTCCTCTCAAAAAGGTTGGGCCAAACATCATTTGGAGTTTCATCATGCACATGTAGTTGGACCAATTTAGAGGTTCTACAAAATACATTCAATAGTCCATCAAGCAGGAATTTTAGGTAACCTCCCATCTCATTTTGCGGGGTTAGTTTCCTGCACCACCTGACCAGCCCGTTTATCAAGATCTAAAACCCAATGTGGCCTTTCAGGCAAAATAATTGCCCACCCCTAATACAAAAGCTGGGTGTTTTTTTCCTGATTTAAGAACGTGTGTGCGCTCACACCCACAGTCCTCAGCAACCCGTCAGACCCAACGTCTCGCCAGCCTTGCGTCACATCAGCCTTCAAAAACCGTGAACGTCTCATTAAAATAATAACAACGTTTTTCTTGACTGCTTTGAACAGGCGGCGCATTTCGTGCGGCACAAGCACGCGGCGACAGATGCTGAAGTGTCATTATCGCGTTGCTCTCTGCTCTCACGACTTCTCAGTCTTCCCAGAATGATGTGAGTGCACTTTAAATATAACGGAGAGGAACATTCTCACGTCTGCTGCGCTATTTTACAGCTCCCCCTCCCCGTTTATGATCCAATAACTCTGATTTTGTGTTTAACTATGTTCAACTTGACCTCCAGAAAAAGTGCCAATCTTCATAGAAAAGATGAAGTCAGGCACACCAAAGGAGTCCTTCATGTCTTCTGTGTTCTCGGAGGTTCACCTGGTTCTCAGGTATCTTTCCCTCTCAGGGGTAACTAAACCTTCAGGAATGTTGGCAGATATTTGGGCTCATCATCTCACATTTTAGCCCGGAGGTGTCGAGGATTATGCTGACAGCCTCTGAAGAGAGGCAAGAAAAGCCCAGCAGACACAGGAGAGCATCGAGAGGGATGAAGCTCCATGTAAAATGAGACTCCTCCAAAAAAAAAAAAAAAAAAAAAAAACCCAAGACCTTCAGGGGTGGATTCTGCAGCAAGACCATGAGGTATTCTGTACTTTTAAAGGCTGGAGTTTCCTCCTATTTGAATACAATCCACAATCGCTCCAGGATTTCTCAGGCTGAGGATGACTGATAATTACAGCACCTCCTGTGAAGGAGCTCTAGCTCTTCCTCGCGGGCGGAAAATTGTCGGTGGTTTATTGCCGATTCTCCGACTCTCTCTCCGTCTTACTTGTCTGGAGCGTTCAGAACGCCACAGAGGTTCGACCAGTGTTCAGAAAATGTTGAGTCTGATGAGTCATATGACTTCCAAATGATTAATGATCATGATCTATAGGTGGGGTTGATTTGATAATCAGGCTATCCAGTCTTCCTTGCTGTTTTGTGTCTTCTTCCCCCTCGCTCCCTCTCTCTTTTTGCAGGTTTTTTTTTTATAACATAGGTTTATTGTTTCGTATATTTGTTTCTCTCTCTCTTATTCCCTCTCTCTCTCTCTTATTCTCTCTGTCCTGTCTCCGTCTTCTTCTCCTCGTTTACCCAGCTAGCTTTCAACAGGATGGTTCCCCCTTGTAAGCCTGGTTCTGCTCGAGGTTTCTCCCTGTTAAAAGGGAGTATTTCCTTGCCACTGTGCTTAGCTGGGGGTTCAGGCTCCGGGTTTCTGCCTCCGTAAAGCATCTAAAGACATCTGAATAACCTGAATTGAACGAGGTGAACTGAAGCACACGGGAGAGCGAGACAGAGCACGCGTGCACACACACACACACACACACGCTCACACACACAAAGAGTTTCTCTTTTGTTCAAGCCAGCTTGATCTTTGTGGGTACCAGGATCAAGCTGGTTGACCGCGCTCCACTGCTCTTGACCAAAACCTTTCTGTGGTGATTTTGAAGTTCTCACGTCTGACGGGAGAAGCCCTCAAAATCTGCAGATTGCAGATTCGTCTGCCAGCATTTGTCGCCACACTGAACCCATCCAGCCGCCTCTTCATGACCTGTGCGAGTAGAGTGAAGAGCCGGCACCTTTTCATTAAATACGTCCATCTAGGAGTACACAAACCCCCACATCCACACCCCCATCATCATCATCATCATCATCCTCTCCCTTTGTCTCCCACGCTCTCCAATGGTGACAGGAAAGACCACAGTACTCACTTTAATGTCTCCTACCCTAGCCAGCTCAGGTCCCCCACCCTCTCTCCCCTCCACCCTTTTCTGATTTACAACCCCCCCCCTCACCCACACCCACCCACCTCTCTATAGTGGCTGTCCTGGGAGGAGGGGCAGAGCTAGAAGCAGTGAAAGGAGAGGAATTCATTGTTCTCTTTCTTCCCTCACTGTCTCTCTTTATTTATGACATCTCCAACCTGACTGGAGACGCTTGCTGACCCTGTAGAGAATGTGGAGCACAAGTGATGGTCGCCCGGCTGACCGATTACAAGACAGCAGTTGCCCACTGCCCCCACATCACTCCAAGGCAGCTGAATGAGTCCCAGGACCACAGCAGACCACAGAAGAGATGGTTTCAGGCCACTAATACTGATTCGCTTTTAAAGATTTTAATCGCTTTTTTTGAAACAACGGTGAAACGGCCTGAATTCAATTCAATTTTATTTAAAGTGCCACACTTTACGCATTAAAAAAAAGCAGGAAGAAACAGGTCCCAGGATAAAGCTTTACGCTGAGTGAGCCATTGGTGACAGGGGTGAGAAAAAACTTCCCTTTTAACAGGCAGAAACCTCGAGAAGACCCAGTTAAGATGGCCATCCATTGCGACCACTGGGAGGGAGAGAAGGGAGAGGACGGTGAGAGAGACAGAGAAGAGGGGGAGATAGAGAGAAAAAAGGACAGAGGAAGAGAAGGGACAGGGAGGACAGAGAGATCATGGAGCAGAAGCAGCAAGGTCCAGGCAGGGCCATGGAGAGGGTTCTGGATCCAGCAGAAAGGCTTCTATTTACCTGGCTGGTTTTTTTTGTTTTTTGGTTTTTTTTTAATGCTTGATCAATAAAACGAGAGTGGAAAAATTAATTTAACTGTTCATTTAGCCATTTTTAGCCGAGTGCGCTGGGTGCTGGAGCCTGTCCCAGCTGTCACTGGGTAAACTCAATCAATAACTGATGAATAATACAAGCATGAAAAACGAGGAAATGAGGCTTTTATGTCACCGCAGCTGCAGCGTTCCCGTTCTCCACAGGGCTGTGCACCACGGGAAACGTGCGTAACAGCTGCTGTCTAAGAGGAGGTCTACCTGCTCGGCTGACTCGACAGTTTCTTGCGTCTCCGGGACAAATGTGGACGTCAGAGGCGTTTCACGGGTCTTTAACGACGCCAACACCTGTTTGACCTGTTTGAGAGCAGAGGACGCGAGTCGGGCCGGGAAGCTTCATCTCCCAAGAAGTGAGTTCATCTTCCTCCGTAAACACAACAACTGGTATGAACCGAGCACACAGCTGTCCGGGCAACTGTTCCGCTCCGCACATTATTTACGCTCCATTACCTTTTTCCTGCATCCTGCAGCTACAGCCATGACAGTGTTTACACACCGGCCTCATCTTCTGGAGGGCACAGCAGACTGCACACACGTTTTTAAAATGATGCATCTGGTAATGTCCTAGGCTGTCACTTGGAATAATGACACAATTGTCTGCTTCTGTACATAGTCATAAAAAAAGAGCGAATCATTAACTGTATTTTTGCTATAAATCTTAAATATATTGGTGTTTTTAGCAGAATTAAGTTCATTTGACTTGTAACGCAACGTGTTGCCACTTCAAACAAACGTTCCGATAGGGGAAACATCCCAAAAGTCAACAATGGCATCCAATCAGAGCACAGAAGACCAAAGATGGTGACTGAGGATGAGGGATATTCAGTTCTTCTTTCTTTTGTGGTTCAGGTAAGCCATTGTTTTCTGTCACAGTTTGGACACTCGTGGAGACTCTCAGAGACATTTGAACCCCACATGTGTGTCTACTACGTGTAAAACGTGCATGAATTTGCATGTGTGTGTGGAATCTCGTGTTTTTGGAACTGAAAACAGCACCAGAAGTTGAATGTTTGTGGCTCATTTCTACCTGTTTCCTATCTCCAACATGAACGCACATCATTAATTAAAAAGAAGAAGAAGTATCATCTTAGGCTAATTCTAAGCCTGAGCAGCACCAGTAGCTTTTTCTCAACACACTTCGCTCTTGTGATACTTTGTCATGACGATGATTAAAGTGTGTATACTGTGCCTTTGGGCTCTCATTTGACATTCACGCGTAACTTACCAGACGAGGAGGATGAGGAAGTCAACAATGAATGATTCACTGCACAAAACACACAAGGGTAAAAATTTTTTTTAAAAAAAGGTCTGTTATGATGCTCCTGTTACGTCTGCAAGTAAATTCCATTAATTACAGTCTCATGGAGGCTGCAGAAGCGACTGTGTTTAATACAACAGGAAGATCGCTGCTCTCAGCCCAATTAAAGGGAGCTCATAAATAACACAATGGAGTTCACCCTGCAGACACGCACATACACTTACACAGAAAAACACAAACGATCATATTATATGGTTTGCCGCGAATACATACCAGCAACATTCTCCATATAGCTGCTCTTCAAGCTTTTTCCGCACACTAGCAGTGCAATTTAAAACCGCCTGGTCAAAATTGGTCAAAGCGTAGGCCTCAAGACCGAGTTTAATTGGTCAGTGTTGTTTTTCCTACAGAATAATGAGGGAATCTCTAAAACCAAGCGAGCGGAGACACACGCGCGGTGCGTTGTGACAACCGAGCCACAGATGGTCCTCCACGACCGCATCTCCTGCCAACAAGCCACACTCCCAACGTTCGCTCCTGACTCATCAGCTACAGCCTCTTTTTACGACTCTCCTCGGATGCTTAACTCCACACGCTGCTCAATTTAAACGTGCGTGTGACTGCCATTAAATGTTAATAAAGTGCCACTGCTGCGACCTTGAAGTGGAGCCTCTCCTCCATCAGCTTTAAATGTAGATATTAGCAAGAATATATAGCTAATTATGGCTATCCGAGAATTATGGGCTCCAGGTTTACTATATTTGAAGAGGTGTTTAACAGCAAATGACCCCTTAGCATTCTAAACTAGATGAAGAAGGAAAGGCCTGAAACAATAATGACTTAACAAAAGAGAGGCTGATTGTAGTTTTAATTATATGTGGACAAATACAACAACAGTACATGAACAGTGATGACCAGGAAGGTGAGCCATTTTCTGACTTTTCCCGTAGGTCCTATAGCCATCTGAAAACTTCTCTACGGTTTTTTAGGGTAAAAATATGAATATAAGACATAAGACATAGACCTAAAAGTGTCTGAGCACACACACACACACACATACATACACACCCTCATGCATTCGTGCCCTTCAACATTTCTTTTATGTTTTGTCTATTGATTGAGAGTGATGGGGAGGAATCTCTTAATTAGCACCCATGCATGCGTGTGCGTGTGTGTGTGTGTGTGTGCCAACGCGTGCATGTGGTTGGAACTTGTTGATCCGAGATGAACCGAGAACAAATCCGGCGGTGTGGATGTGAGTTTGCCGCAGAAACAAAGGCTGAGCCGCTTTCTGCACCCTAACCCTTCAAACGTTTCAGTGCTCCAGGGATTCAATTAAAAATGGCAATTATCTTTTTTGACAAAAGAAGCCACCTCCCCTTTGTTTGTCCAATGTAACCGCGCCACCGCTGAGCAGCAGGGCGGAGACCCGGTAGCGTCTCAGCAAACGCTAATTCTGAATATTCACCACAAATGGCCTCAAGCTCGTCAAACCAAGAAGGACAAACGTGATTTTTGAGCTTTATCCTTTGACCTGCATTCCCGTGAAACGATTAAACAGCCTCGGTTGGTTCAGGTTAGGTTGGCCCTGTCAATTCTGATCAGCGGAGCCGGACACGCCGTTGATTGATCGACGTTCAATAGTTTTTCTTTCGCTTTTTCCTGCTTTTCTGGTCCATGCAAGATGCTTTGAGTCAGCTTTCGTCACCCAGACAGTCCCCAGAAAAGAGGTCAGGGTCATGTCTGCCATCAGTTTTACACGCTTTCCCGAATTTTGAAAAACATCAGGTATTATTCTTGACTATATAAACCTTTTCTTTAGTATTTTGTTTTTATACTAAAATGAGCAACACTGACATGATATTTCATAACCAACTAATGCAGGCTAACATGCCAGTGAATGGGAGCTTCTAATGAATTAAACATCTGTGTTGAATCTGTTTTACTCCTAGATTCGATCTCATTAAAGCAGCCGATTTTTTTCCGTTATTACCACAGAAGCTAATACTTTCTGTTCAGTAAAGCGTACAGTTAGCCTCAAATAAAGAGTGTAGTGCTAATAAATCTAGCTGCATCAGTTTTCACAGCTACAGCTAAAATAGGGACATCGAACTTTTGTTCTTTAATCGTTAGCGTGGCTATGCTGCTCTAGGCCGACCCTGCTGGGACACAAACATGATCCATTGAGCAGTTGCCCACCTCCTCCACACCAGCCATCACCTCCACTCCCTCACCCCCTCTCCGTACCCTCTTCTCATTAGAAATATCACTGTGTGTCCAGTCTTCCTTGCTGTTTTGTGTCTGTCTTCCCTTCCTCTCTTTTCTCTCTCTGTACCTTTCTGCAGGTTTCCCATCTCCAGAATTTAATGCTGCCTCTGACCAACCCAGTCTCCACAGTTAATGACCTACCTGCTTCATTACGTTTGCTATGCTTGCGTATTTGTTTCAGTCTCTCACTAACTGTCTCTCTTTCTCACTCGCTTTCCTTTTTTCTTTCTCTCTGTCCTGTCTCCCTCTTTTTTTCCGCATTTACCCAGCCAGCTTTCAACAGTATAATCCTCTTTTTAAGCCTGGTCCTGCTCAAGGTTTCTTCCTGTTGAATAGGAGTTTTTCCTTGCCACTGTGCTCACCTGGGGGGGTTCAGGCTCCGGGTTTCTGCCTCTGTAAAGCACTTAGATGTATGTAAAATACATCTAAGCCACGTTCTCTCAGCTCTGCCTCCTCCCTATGCCACCTCCCCTTACGCCGGCCTAAAACCGACTGGGCAAGACGCCTGATGCGATTTACTAGTCTTCTGACTGTCAGATGGAGGGCTAAAGAGGTGACCATCCACCTTCTCTGCTGCCCAGAACTGAAATAAAGTCATTCTTTGCTTCTGTTGATGCAGCAGAATCCTCCTGGAGACAGGCAGCGGCGCCGTGTGACAAACGCGGTTTAAATCACTGAGGTGAAGCCGGGATGTTTCTCCATGTGCCCAACCTACTATAGCTCCCGACGCCTGTTTCATCTTTTGATCTAAATGAATGTTGTGCTCAATAACGGCTTTCAAAGTCTTCACTTTTAAATTATTAAAGCCACTGAGCAAAGTTCCCCTGGCGCATTTTTTACGTTCTCGTTTCTCAGCCGTCAAAGGTCCGCGTGGTTTCTCTCGGCTGCCTTTCATGTCCGCGTTCGAAGGCGTCTGTGTTCGCCTGCCTCCCGTCTGCACCAGCTCCCTCTCTTTTTTTTTTTACAACCTCCTTGCTACTGCGGTGATTATTTTCTGTCACAACCTGCGGAAACCTTTGGTTCACACACCCGTCTGGAGGTCAGTTTACAATAAGAGTAAAATACTACTGTCTGCGACTTACAGCTAATTCTACAAAAAAACGTGTAAATATGTGGGCTGGTCCTTTATGTACCTAAAGGACTGTTTACTTTATTTAATTTAGCTTGATTACAGTATATTTTAGTGGCGACACCTGGGAAACATCCGTTAAAAAACCTGTCTTCATTGTTTATACGTCTGTTTGCTTCATGCTAATCAAAAAGGGAAAAAAAAGACCCACAACAGGCCCACAACTTTTTTTTCAACCTTAGGATAGATGTTCCTGTGTGTGTGTGTGTGTGTGTGTGTGTGTGTGTGTGTGTCGTGTGTGTGTGTGTGTGTGTGTGTGTGTGTGTGTGTGTGCTAGTGGCGACACCTGGGAAACATCCGTTAAAAAACCTGTCTTCATTGTTAATACGTCTGTTTGCTTCATGCTAATCAAAAAGGAAAAAAAAAGTGTGTGTGTTCCTTCCCCGTCCCCAGTGACGGACGCTGCAGCAGGCCCACAACTTTTTTTTCAACCTTAGGATAGATGTTCCTGTGTGTATGTGTGTGTGTGTGTGTGTGCATGGCAGGGGGACAAAAATAGTGGGACCAGAGGAACTGTCTCCCCTCTAGTCTTCACCCAGTATTGATTGTCATTTATTGATCGTCTCTGTCCTTCAACATGGAGGCAATTCACATGACACACACACGCGCAGAGCCACGCATGCGGTGTACACACACACACCTAATATCACATTATGTTCGCAACAGCCAAGCAACTGCAGATACACTCGAGCAAATAAATGTAGGTGAGGGTTTCGTCATGCAGAAAATCTTTGCCCCGGTCCAGGTAACAATGTGCGCCGAGGTCAGCTGACAAAGAAATAAGTGTCTTTTAGTTCAACACGCTCGAGGAAGAGCAGAAAATCACTTCTGCAGCCTCAGCCAGGCTGTCTATTAAGACAATGAGAAGCCAGCACACGACCTTGTAAACCTAGTTTCCAAGAGAAAAGCCTTTAATATTTCATGATTACAGTGGTTCTCCTTGGCCTTCCCATGAGACGGTGTGTGTGTTCACATGTGTGTGCTTGCGGGGGGGTTGAGGCGGTGATGATGTCCTGTCAGATTTACATTTTGTTCGCAGTGATGGAAAATCATTCAAAAAAAGGAAAAGAAAAAATGGAAAAAGGCTGAGAATGTAATCACATCCAGCTTTTGTAGCCATCCAGCCTGGAGCTGTGTTTATACTGTACATTTTTACAAAAAAAAAAAAAACTAAAGCTCAGTGGCCACAAAGAATAAAAATCCCTCAATCAAATCAAATTTTTGTGTTTCCAATATGAAACCTTGACAACCTTGTGCTTAAAATGATAAACAAATTGGTTTTAAAGCATCCATTAAATCTGCGCAAGTTAAACCTGATGGTTGTAAAATATGACATGCGGCTATAGAATTTAAATGTTCTTTTTTTAATATAATGTTTTATATAACAGGCTAATGGACAAGTCATACACTTGCTGTCCAATTACCCAAAACAAGCTCTAATTGTGTGTAATTGAAATTTAGCCAATCAAAAACTCGTGGCTCTGCCAATTTACTCTCTACAAAGATGCCCTGAGGGGTCCCCGGGAGAAATGTAAGCTGCCTGCTCACAGGCACGTCGGAAAATAACCTTTGGGGAAGACTGAGCCTTAGCCGTTGGAAATTAGCATAGCCAGCTGTAGCAGCCTTGATTTGATTTCATTGCTTTAATTGGATTCGGTGTGCTGTGCAGCCATGGCCGTACAAGTGGAGGTTCTGGACTTGACAGCGGCTGTGGGTAGATGGCCAGCGCAGCTCTGGGATGATGGTAAACCGGTGTGAGTTGAGAATGCTAATAAAGAGAACGGCTGTCGCACCAGGCTTCAGCTGCAAATGATCTGGTGGTGAGTGTAGCAGATCGGCTCGGTGATTAGGATTCCTCTATTTAGACGCCAGATCTGGTGGTGAATAGTGGAAGGTGGAGGCGAGAGACGCTTCCCTGTCTTTGTATTCAAACTCTAATTTGTGTAACCTGATTGCTAACGCCGTACCTTTGACACGGCGATTAGCAACCAAATGTCAGACTGTGTGTTCAGGTCAAAAAGTCGGTGTTTGCAGGTATGTACCGACAGATCTCGTCCGCCGCTGTAAAAGATCATTCTTTTCGAGTGGTGGCATGATCGATTTACACAAGTCCTGCGTGTGTTGAGTAAAAAAAAAAAAAGCTATCATCAAAGACCCATAAAACCAGCGTTAATAAAAATAAAATAATAAAAACAGACTGAAACTAGAACGGTGTATGCAGAGAAACTTTTGAGACCTAAAGTAGATCTGTGTTACTTTCTTAAGAAAGGATTTACATCCACCCTCTTCTCCCACTTTATCTCTCGCCGGGGTTCAGGAAAGATTTACATTAATTCACATCGTTGGATCAAAAGACGGCACGTAAAGATGTGAAGCGGCTCGCAGGTATTGGATATTTTCAATCTTGTTTGTGGATTCTAGTAGTGCTACAAATGTCGTGTAAGAAACAAATTTTACCGTAGCATGGATTCAGCACTCTGCAATACTCAAAAAAAATGTGCTACGAAGGACAAAAAAAGACATACATTAGCACTTGACTGTAAGCCGCATTGGGGCGAATGTATTGTACAAAATCCAAGACCAAGAACAGAGGTTTTATCTGGAAAGGGAAGTTAGAATAATAAAAATAGGATCTAGAAAAACTGGCCTAAGAGGCGTCAGGATGGATAACGTAGCACACTGAAAGTGATTCAGTTACACAAAAGCATAAAGAACAAGTGGGAGGCTGAAAAGGAATTAGCATTAGAAGCTTGTGACTCTAAGGTAGTTTCTGATTAGCAAGTTTAAAAAAATCTCAATCTTTTCCCACATCAATGAATCAATTATGTTGAGTCTTTCTCCGTTGTCTTTAAGGTAATGTTTAAACTATTATAAATGGTACAGGAGTAGCACATACCAGTAGCCGTCACAAGCCTTGGGCACCTTCTCGTGGCTGTAGATGTTATTTTCTCTTTGCTCACGTCTATCCGTGTGAATGAACATTCATTCATTCATTTCATTCATTCATTTCCCTACCCGCTTCATACCCAGTGGTGTCGCGGGGGGGCTGCTGGGGCCCATCTCCAACTACCTTGGGGGCGAAAGGCAGGGGATACACCCTGGAGAGGCCGCCAGTCTGTCGCAGGGCACACACACCATTCTCTCTCACATTCACACACTAGGGACAATTTAGAGTCTCAAATTAACCTAGCATGTTTTTGAGTAGTGCTTATGTCGCCTGTGGAGCCACTCTGCTTCGTTACCATGTTGATATCTACATAAAACTCCATTGGGATGGCTTTAGGCACCTTGGCAGCAGAACCATGGACCCAGAAGCAGGAATGAAATGAGGCACAAGGTCTGGTTCTGGACACTAGGGTTTAAAAGAAACCCAGAGAAAGAGACTTTGGCCCGGCGTGCTGTGGGTTAATTCCACATCTTCTGGTTATGCTTGATTCAAGTCAGACCCTGATGAGTCTGCCTCCCCTTATTAGCCCTATTCAGCAGCTCCTCTGACATTTCACACTTCGTCCAGATCCTCTGCCGCCGCCCCCCCCACCGCCATCATTGGCAGAGACAACCATCATTGTCAGAGTGCTTCAGATGTGGGAGCAGTAATTTACTCCGGAGCTTCTGCCGCATTATAGAGGCCCGCTTGCACGCACTTCAATAAATTAACGATGTGGGTGCTTTTGTGTCCACACTTCCATTTGTTTGCTTTACTTTTTGTCTCTCCCACACACTTTCGCCACCGTGGGCTTTGCCAGCGCCAACATGGTGGCAGCAGACAAAGACCCGCTCTTCCATTAGTGTAATTGGGCAATTTAGTTGCTGTGAAGGCAGCTCAGCTCGTGGCTTTTTCATGAATAAAATATCAGCCGTTACCTGGCGACTGCAGGACCAACAACTTGGTCTGCGTTAAAAAAAAAAAAAAAAAAGCAAACAAACATTAACTGTTTACATTTTTAACATAATTTAGTAGAAAATCTAATTTCAAGTCATCTGGCACCAAGTTGTGTAGGTGCTGATGGCTCTCAGCCAATGATCTGCCTCTGCCCTGTCTCCACCTCCACCCCCTCTCCTCTTCAGGATCCACCCCCTCCCCATCAGCCTCCATCTACCTTCATTTGAATTCAATGCGGCTCCGATAGGACGAGTTTGATAACAGCCACTGACCTTATCGAGGTCAACAGATAAAAGATCCGCAAAGGAGCCCCAGACGAATTCCTGAGACAATGGAGCTGCTGTAGACGAGAAGAACAGAAGCTTTCCGGGTCGTTTGCGTCGTCCTTTACCAAAATTCGAGCCATAGAAGAGCTAGCATGCTAACAGCACCCAGCAGGTGGTCAACCAGGACTGCAGTGAATAAGGAAAATCCACCCATACGAGCCTGGTTCTGCTCAAGGTTTCTTCCTGTTCACTGGGAGGGGCAGGGCCTGGGTCTCTGCTGAGATTCTGGAGACGATTTTGACCGTAACAGATTCTGTACGAATAAAGTTAAATCGAACTGAACTGGCAAAGTCCATCTGAAGACGCTCACACATGCGGTCTCCAGCACCTGCGTCTCTCCGTAACACACACACACACACACAGAAGGAGCGGGGGGCTCCGGTTTTATTTCCATTCGTTTGAGCCTTATTTCATCCAACGGACGTCTACAGCTCTAAAATAAACGCGGTCTGATGGTGCCGTGAATCACCAAACGGCATAAAAGAAGCGGCTTCTATCAGATTCACCACCGAAGGAGGAGGAAGAACAAATTAGAGCGGGGCCCTGTTTTAAAGTCGCCTGTTCTCTGATCAATACCAACAGCTTCTCAATTCTGCCTCCAAATGAGTTCTCAATGGGGAAAAAAGAGGACAACAAGGCGCCCGCTTTCCCCCCTTTTTTTTTTTTCCCCAACAATCCAATTCCACAGACGACTCCAGACGTGCCGTTATGGATTCTCTCTTCATGGGCTTGGGCTTGTGTTCTCGCGGAGCCCGGTTAATATTTCAGCCGGCCGTCTCTCTGCCCTGCACTCCCCACTTTCTTCCATTGATTTATTTGTGCGTTCCTCCGCCCGTACCACCTCTGTGCCGGGAAAAACCCATCCATTACAGGATTTAATACCGTTCAGCTAGCTCATTTTCCGGCTAATTTCTTCATTTTTCCTCGAACCTGACGGAGGAATAGACTGGTTTCCAGAAAGACGCCTTATCCTGAACAACAGAAGAACTTCAAGCCCAACTCTCTCCCTCCGAACGGAGTAATCTGATTACTCCCAGATTGAATTGGTTGGTCGCAATAATTGCAAAAGCGCTGATCAAATTGCGGATAATAAAGAGATCATAATAAAGAAAACGTCTCAGAAAAGACACTGACAAACACATACACAATTAAGACAATCCAGTTCAAATAGAATAATAATTTTGTCACATTTTTTTAAATTCTTGTGGCTTCATAGTTGTGGTGTGTGTGTGTGTGTGTGTGTGTGTGTGTGTGTTTTCCTGTTGGGACAAATATACAGGAACTAAACTTGCGTATAGAGTCTGTTTTTATGATTAAAGTGAGGTTTTATTGTATAAATTTCCAGGTTATGTGCAGATTTTCTTCGACGGGCGAATATTTAAACTAAGACAGGAACAGTTTTAGGATTTACTGTGAGATAAAAGGCGTTTAAGCTCTTCTTCTGTGCAGTCTCAGGCTCACGTTTCAGCTCAAATATGCACAGAGAGAACGTGTCCTGTCAGAGACTGATAATAAAGCGATAGCAGTTAGTCTGGAGGCCGTCGCAGGCTGCCGCTCCTCACCAGGCTGTTGAGAGGCTTCATATTCACACATGCACAGACGGATCGATGCGGGAGGGGAATCAATGAGGGGGGTCGGGGTAAAGTCAACCGCCTCATGGCAGAGATATGTTTGAGAAGCTAGTGTTTCTGCTGATTGATTTTCACTGTTCACCTGAATAAGCCGCGCATCTGATCCGACATGACCCAGACACTTCTGCACACCGCCTCGGGTCGTCAGTTTCCTAGGAAGGACTTTACACAACAGGATACACAACAATGATAAGCACACACATACACTCAGTTGCTAGTTCTTTCAAGGTCTCAGCGTGTACAGAAGGATTGGAATGTATGTGACTTCCTTGGTAGTTTTTTAGATGCTAGGAAGCAAATTATGTGAGGAAGATATTTCAAACTGCGATTGCCTACTCCTCACATGGTTCCTAATTTAGTGTTTTCTAACATAATTCTATTCTTTCATTTGTCTTCATCTCCTGTACAAAGAAATACCCATAGGAGGGGTGTCTGTGTGTGTGTGTGTGTGTGTGTGTGTGTGTGTGTGTGTGTGTGTGTGTGTGTGTGTGTGTGTGTTATAGCTGTGGGGGGGGGGGTGACTCTTATCCTGTCTCTCTGGACACTCGCTCCAGTCTGGGACAAAGACAAGGCTTTTGTCGCCATCTAGTGGCAAAACATGAGACAGCTAACAGACAACCAGCCCGGAGCTCGCTTGTTATCTATGAGTCACCAAGAATGAGGAAGGCGATCGCTGTTTTAGCACTGTCATAAAAGTAAAAGCACACGCCGGCGACCAGATTTTCGAGGCCTTAGTTACTGCTTTTCACTGTTCTGTTTTCCCTGTTTTGCTTTTATTTGTCCGTGATCAAGTGCAAGATCCACTTCCTTTGTTTTTAATTCCAACAATCACCCCTGGAACAGAATAAGGGCGTCCCGACGACTAAAACATTCGATCCTCCTCTTCAAAATTTTCACGTGGTGGTATCTTTCACTTGCTTGCACACATTCCCTCTGTTTTTTTGTTGTTTTTTTTTCTTGTTTGTCTTTTATTGAATCCTTGTGCACATTTTAATTTTTTTGCCTTGTTTGGCTTCTCCCCCGATCATTTAATTTTGTGTCAAAATGTTGTTTTTCCAGTGTAATCCTTAGCAAAACCTTAGTTCCAGCCTGTGATCGCCCATATATAAAGAATGAGCGGGAACCCTTTTACCCCACCTTTGCACATGTAGAGCAGGGGCACCATTGCAGTTATTACACCGGTATGCAGGAGACAGTACACACACAAGAGACACAGCTAATTCATTTTCCGTCTTTATGTTGCCTATACCGTCTTCAAGCAACCACGGTGTCTTTCTGCCCTCTAGCGTTTAAATGCAGCATTACAGACAACAGAGGCTCTGCTGTCCTAATATTCCCAGGGGAATTAATTAGCTTCACCACAAATAGCTCAAAAGCTTTTCCGCAGGTTAAAAAATGTGCGATGTAATTTTTTAAAATATTAGTATTTTGAAAAATATGAGCAGGTCTGAATAAAAATGACATCAAAACACAAAGAACGATGACGTATTACCTTTAGTTGCGGTAATAAGGTTGAAATTACCGGTCTGCGCCACTAGATGGAGGTAAAGATCCATATAAAGTACTTAATTGATCCATATATAGTCCTTAATTGATTCATCGACCCTTCGGCGCACACTTCTGCTCCAGTAATGGAAGGATGGAGGGATGATGGAATGAGTGGATGATTGCAAATAATAGTTGTTGTGCAGCTTTGTCCTTCCACACAAAGTCTGCACAGGCAAAAATTTAAATGTATTTTACCTTCAGAGTTTCTCCAAAAAAAAAAAACAAAGAAAAAAAAAAAGGTTTTTTGTTTCTTTTGTCCAAAATCTGTACATCATACCACCCACGCCACGCCATTGCCGCGATCAAAACAGTGGGTCTCTAGTGTGCACACCTGTGGCAATTAACGTGTTCCTTAAAAATCAGGTAACTAAAGACAGCGCCACCTAGTGGCCAATAACAGGAAACTAGCTCCACGACACCTATTTTCATCATTTATAGCTCTTAGCTGTTGTTTTGGTTTCGGTGTTCCGAACTGAAAGGTTCTGCAGGATGCTGTAAAGGTCTGTCTTTGCAAATCTCTGTCATCTCTGGGAGATACTCTTTCAGACTGACCTTTACTCTATTTCACAGCCCTTTGGAACGCAATGTCTCTGATAGAGGAGGGTGAAAGGTCTTTCACCGACTCCCTCCGCTCCCGCAGCAGGTAGACGGTGCGCGGCTCCTAATTAAGGAAGAAAATGCTGTGGCACGCACACAGAGATTGCTGGATTCTCTGTGCTCTCTCCTCACAGCATCCCCCCCCCCCCCCCACAGATTTGAATACATAATAAAAAGAAACAGGCTAACCTTTATTTTCAGGGTTTTAAAGCTTCAAAATCAAATCTTTTAGGCGCTTGAGAAAACAAAAGGTCTCATAAAAGCCCCAAATAAAGTGTATTTAATTCTGCCATCTCTTTTAAGCACATTTTTTTAATTTCATAGTTACACTTAAGCCATCACTTTGATCTTCAATACACGTTTTACTGCTTTTCCCGTGATTTGCAAGAAATAAATTGCCAATTAGCAAGTGAGTCAAACATTATGAGATCATGAGATGACTAGATGTGTCATGTGTCCGACTGAGACGATATTTAAATATGAGACGTCATGAATGGAACGAGCCCGGAAGGACGGCGAGAGCTCGGGCTGGAGGTGACGTCACCCTGGGGTGACTCAGGGAAGCCTGACCTTCTGGGTGTCACCGCAACAGACTCCGCCAAAGTGAGCCCAGCTGCGATTCTACGCCTGATGACGCGCTGATGATGATGATGTCACCGATGAGCTCAGTGTGTCTCATACCGCCGCTCTCACCTGTTCAAGTGGAATCTCACACCTTTGTTCCTGTCTCATAAATAAATACGCTGTTTAACTGCTTTACTGGAACCAAATATCATCGATGCTACTTGTGAAGTAGTTTAGCAGTTAACACACACACACACACACACACACACACGATGGGACAGTTTTTAAGCCCACCGCTGCAGCGGACAAAGCGATTTGAATAACTGTCCACTGGATACAAAGAGAGAACGATAAAGAGAGTAAAAACCAGACATGACGACAGTCGGAGGCGTCCGGGGGGCTCAGCAGGAACACCAGCCGCTCCGCCTAATGAGCGAAATAATTCATCAGAATCAATAACCGAGTAGTTTGTCCTGGAAAACCCGACAGACAGAGCTGTCAGTCAGCTCACCTGGACGCCGTTGTGTTTGTTTCCACATAAACAGCCAGAATTCCCTAATGACAAGCTTCCGTCTACCTATTCTGGAAGTAAGCGACTGCACAGGAGCAGGCGTTGGCCGATGAGCGACAACGATCGGCTCCGGCCAAGATTCCCACCCACACTCGTGGTTTCGCAGTCCCCAACGGATAAAAGACCCGACCTGCTTCTCACAGCTGGTGATTGATTTCTGTTCCGGTGTCATCCACACCTCACGCTGCACCCGTAGCGCCACCAGCATCGTGGCCGACCCCACACACCCCTCACACACTCTTTTCACCCTCCTGCCATCTGGGAAAAGGTACTAAAGCATTCGGGCCCACACAACCAGACTGACCAACAGTTTCTACCCACAGGCCATCAGGCTCCTCAACGGAAGGATCTGAACACACACAGACTACAAATACACACCCCGGTGACCAACATGCCGTTACACAACATTATTATTATTGCTTAACTCTGCTGTAAATGTTCTGGTTATAGAGATGAAGGTTTACACAAATCATCCTATGCTGCCATGATACTTCCTCTGGGTATTATGAGTATAATGTTTACAATGATACAATGCACTGCCACTTTACTTATAACTACACAACAGTTTGCACACAATCTGCACTGTAGCCGGAGCGTTATTCTTTCTACTTGTCTCTAGTGTGATGTTAAAGGTCTGTTGCACTTGTCGTACGCGGCTCTATGTCGTCTTTGTGCCTCTATGTTGTTCTATGTAGCACCAAGTCCAGCTATATATGTTTGAAAACGACAATAAAGCTCAATTGACTTGACTTGACTGTGCTACCAACATCTGGGTCATAGGAGGAACCATCTTCCCAGGAGTGTGTTTGGCACCTTCATCGATTTTAGGACCGCATTTGACAGCCCTGACCATGAAACAACTGAGGAAGATCGTACACGGAGGGCGGAACCCCTCGCGAGAACATCTCACGAGGAGTTCTGCGCTGTCATACTCTTTAATCCCACTTGAGAGCCATTGCCTGTGTAATCTGGAGCACACCAAGGCCGCATCCTATCTGCTCCCCGGCTCTCATTGATTGGGTTTGGAACCAATAACCAGTGAGGCTTTCAGCATACCCTCTAAAAACAATTGAAAGACCTTGGCTTTGCTGATGACCTAGCTGTATTCTCCATTAAAAACAACACACAACGACCGATCGACTCGCTACGTCTGCCAGATAAGGAGGCCTCCTGTACCACTGATAGTCAGATTAGCTGGGCTGATGCCGCTCAAAAGGACATTCAGGGCAAACTTTACACACACACAGATGTATCCAATATATTAGTCATGCATGTCTGCGCATGCTAACACATAAAATGAGTGTGACCACACCAGCTTTGCTTCCTGGTTGTCGGTACGTTCTCTCTCTGTTAATCTGCACGTTCCCACTTTATTACATTTTGATTTTCTTTGTTCCACAAAGCACTGCCTTATTAAATCTCAACTAATGCAACTTGAAATTGTCCATTCACAGTGTTTACTCTTAAGGTACGGAACCAGTCGTTCCATTTTATCTCTTTCTGGATTGTGATTGGTCACTTGTTAACATGAGGAGAATTTGCATCAGAGTATGCAGTGTGCCATGCCGATGGATTCATTAATGCACACTCTGTGTGTGTGTGTGTGTGTGTGTGTGTAATGCCTCCCATGGGCAGTAGTAGCTGTAAATATGACTGGCTAATTACCGTGTACCACGGGGTAAGTTTTTAATTGCTGTGAAATAAAATTTAATTACGAGTTTTCGGTAAAGTTTGCACATTATTCTAATTCTGACATTTAG
>CAAE01014563.1:0-68805 GCA_000180735.1 Tetraodon nigroviridis
CTATCCCTGCTGAGCTCAATGGTGTCATCTGCTCTGAGCAACCAAACACCGTTCATCCACTGGTCTTCACAATGGTCTGTGACTCTGGCTAGGAGTTATAAAACCCTCCCTCTGTCACTGGAAAGTCCCCACACCAGACAGGAACCACAAAGACTGACCAGAGAAACACCAGATTAGTGTTACGCCCCTTTGTTTGGCTAAATGATTAGGCCTAGCAACAGGGCTGGAGAGGCCCTCGTTTTCAGCCCTGGTGTTTCATGGTTCAGCGGCCTATTTTATGTCATTCACAAACTTAAATCAACAACACACAGGACTACTTTTCTAAACTATGTTATTTTTAAACCCTTCCTCTGTTGAGCCTTAAAGAGCATGAAAGCCTACTCTGCAACCTTCTATATACCGGTGTCATTGAGTAAAGACGTAAGACTTTTTTTCTCAGTGCACATCAGCACAAATGCTTCTCGCAGCTTCTGGTATAATGTGCTCCCGAGTGTGTTTTTGATCAACTGAAGCGCCTTGAAGCGTCTCTCCCAGGCTGAGAACTGTCTCTGTGTAGACACAGCTCTCACACTGCCCTCAGAGGCTCTATCAGACGCCTCTGCACCTGCAATCAATCACAAAGTAGGGGAAGAAAATGCACAGCTCTGGCTCATTCTACAAGTGAAATGTTTGGACTGAAATGCTTCAAGTCATTTTCTTAATTGACAATTAAAAATATATATATTATCCTGTTCCTTCATTTATATTGTATTCTACTTCACAGGGGTAGCAGCGTGTGGTATAAACAGGTGTGACACTAGGACTAATTTGAAACTTTTGAAATTTATTTTCAATGCAGGTTTTTTCTGCCCCGCCTTTGTTTTTTTTTCTGCTCCATTTTCTCTGTTAAATGTCCACTCTCTTCTCTCTACACTTGGGTGCTGCACACGCACTGTCTTGCACAGGGGCAGGGTGGGAGCAGCCGTGGTCTCTTTTTTCCCCCTCTTTCTCCCACACCCAGCCCACCGGGAATCCTCCCGGTGCTCCCGATGAGCCACTCTGGGCTCGCCTAGCAATCACTCACTGCGGTTATTGTGGAACATAACTGGCTGGTTGTTGGTGTTCGCAGTCACGGGCGTGGGCCACTGACACGTATGACGGATACTTAAAGAAAGCGTACACTTCAACAGCATAATGGCGTTCACCTTTGCCTCACAGACTGGGACTGAATACGATACTCACGTTTTCCCTGAGCAGCTCCAACACTTGCTGAAGGCATTCATTCACCGTGAGCTCACTGGTTTTAAGTACGAGGTCCGGGTGGTCAGGGGACTCGTAATTTGAGTCGATTCCAGTGAAACCTGGATGACAGATGTAAAGATGAAAACTTCTTCATGATCTACACTGTAGATCATGGGGTGTCAAACATACGGCCCGCGGGCCGGATCCGGCCCGTCTGGGGGTTCAGTACGGCCCAGGGGATGAATCTGCATTATTAAAAAAAAATGAATTTGCTGTAATTTTCTTTAAAATCTGTGGTTCCTATATTGTGTGTGTTTTAGTACACGCAGACAACATGGAAGCAACACTGCGGCAGAACTAACAAGAGGAGGTGGTAGCGTTTACGTCTGTTCGGCGTCTGTTGGCGGCAGTTGCGTTATTCCTTTAGCCTCGCACCCTCATCAGAAATGTCTTTGTCAAAAAGGAGAAAAGTGGACACAGAGTGTCGGATTTTTCAAGAAAAATGGGCATGTTCTAATATGTTCCCGGAGGTGAATGGGAAACCCGTGTTCCTGGTGTGCCAGCAGCAAGTTTCGGTGCTTAAAGAACACAACATTCGGCGCCAGTATAAAACTCAGCATGGTGAAAAACACAACAGCTTGCAGGGAGAAGTGAGAAAACTAAAGGTAAATGAAATGATGGTGTGACTGAGGAACCAGCAATCTGTTTTCACCTGGAGTCCAGAAGCCAGTGACGCTGCGGTGAAAGCAGCTACCTAATTGCGAGCCAATTAGCATTAGCATCAAAGCCGTACAGTGATGGAGGGTTGGTTAAAAACTGCATGCTGACGGCTGCCGAAATGGTGTGTCCTGAGAAGGGACATGCTTTTGGCAATATTAGCTTGACAAGAAATACCGTGGCAGACAGGATTTCAGAACTATCGGCAGATTTGGACCAGCAACTGAAACGCAAAGTGGAGGCAGCATTTTTGGGGGTTTCTGTTGCGATTGATGAGAGTACTGATATTAACGGGCGTGGCCTGAACTGGCCACCGTTCATTGGTGGAGCTGATAAGACTTTGACTGTCTGTTGTTAAAATTGCACAAACTTTTTTTTTAAGTTCTAAGGTTGTTCATAATGTATGTAGTAAAAGGAAAATTCTTTGAATAAAGATTTTTATAATTGACATATTCTTCTTTGCACTAATTATTAGTATTAGTGACTAATACAAAGAAAAAGAGTAGACTTACTGTTAGTTCTGTGTAATTTTGCAATGAGTTTACGGGACCGGCCCGCCTGAGATCAGATTAAGCTGTATTCGGCCCCCGGACCACAATGAGTTTGACACCCCTGATCTACAGGATAGCTTGATGACAGTTATTAGTTAGTATCTTGAAAATAAACACTAAAATGGAGCCGGCATTATAAGCACTTGCAGCGAACAGGTAGGCTACTCAGGTGGGAGCAGACGAAGACGAACCAACCTTTGATTTCTCCGGCCCGGGCCTTTTTGTAAAGACCTTTAACGTCCCGTCTCTCACACACCTCGAGCGGAGGGGGAATAAACACCTCGAAAAAAGGCAGGCCGGCGCTTGCGTGGATCTTCCTCGCCTCCTCGCAGATCCTTTGCGGGAAAAAGTCGAAGTCATTACACTTCCCAAAAAGGCTTTGGAAACCGTTCTTTTCATCCCTTTTCTGACCTTGCTGAAAGGAGAAATGAAACTGGTGACGCACACCAGTCCGGCATCCGCGAACAGCTTGGCCACCTCGGCGATGCGGCGGATGTTCTCCTCGCGGTCTTCGGCAGAGAAGCCCAGGTTCTTGTTCAGGCCGTGACGGACGTTGTCTCCGTCCAGGGAGTAACAGGGGATGGCGTGGGTGACGAGGTACTCCTCCAGCGCGAAGCTGATGGTGGTCTTCCCGGCACCAGACAAACCTGACGGGGAGACGACCAGTGAGCACAAGGTCCCATTGAGAGCACCCTTGGGTGGGCGCAGGGCCCGCAGCCGGTCCCTCGTACCAGTGAGCCAGATGGTGCAGCCTCTGAAGCCTCCTCGGGTGCCCACAACTTGCCCTCTTTTGCTTCGACTGACATGGTGGGCCTGGTACACCACGTTAGTTGATCTCTTGAGATCCTAAAATACAGAACAGACGAGTTGGGGACTTCTGGCTCTTTTACTCAGGTTAACGGATGCAAGCGTTGCTCCGGCCATGTTCAGACGTTCAGATCAGCCTTAATCTGTATCAAACACAGAACTACGCAAAGGTCACAGCGCTTTCCTTGTTAATGGAAAACTCTCGGTATCTTGTTTAACTGTCCCAAAGAGCCTGCGTGGGGATGGGCCGTGGACAAATGGAGCAGTATTGACTTCAGGAGGGGAGGGGTAGAAGAAGGAGGCATGGAAGGGATGAAGGGAGGGACAGGACTGACGGGACAATGTGTCCAGTGTGCTGCCCGCAGCCCAGTGATGATGTGGCAGGGCTCGTACCCACTGGTTGGCCCTCTGCACCCTTCTTCCCCACATCCATCCACACACACACACCCCTTTCCGAACCTGCCCCTTTGGGTTCAACCGTAATGACCTTCACACACAAAAACTTTGTGTTGTGTTATAAGAGAGTTATAAAGAAAAAAGCAGGAGAGTTTGGGTCCATTGGTAACACCGCTCACATACAGGTCAAGATTTATTACTTTTTCTTTCTTTGCAACATGCTGGAAACAAGTTCTTCCAGAGCACTCTGTCATCGGACCCTTCCACAATGGACGGCATGCACACATTCTAGTCTGAACCCATCCTTCCCGCTGCCACGCGTTTCTTTCAGCTCACTTTAACGCAAACGTCCTGTGGAGTTGACTGAAGACGCTTCCATGGTGGAAAATGGAGAAGAGTCGAGCGAGCCCTTGTCAGAAACGTGTGGGTTGAAAATGAGTCAGAAAATGATGCAACTTGTTAAAAGAAGACAAAAAAAGGAAAAAAAAAAAAAAAGCATCATCATCTTACAGGAAATCTGCGGGTTGGTGACAGATACTGCCCACAGTGGGTCAGAACACGATGGAAGCTAAAAATTAGACATCAATTTTAAAAGAATTATTGAAAAATAGAGGTGCAGCCCGAGTCATGACAGGTCTGTGCCTCTGCCCATCCTGCAGACCCCCACAGGTCGCCGAAGTTTGCAGCATCAGCTGCACAGATTGTCCACAGTTGCTTCTTTATGTCCCCGGAACAGAACAACCGCTCCATTGAGGGGACTCCCCCCGTCCCACCTGGCGGCAGGGAAAGTGGACCAGTGAGCCAGAAATCCAGGGGGATTACAGAGAAAATGTCAACTTTTTGTCTCCACATTTCATGTCACATTGTCAGACATGAAGAAGATCCGCTGAGTGTGGGAGTTTTCGGTCATTTATTCTGCAGGAATAACGCCCAGTAAGCGCCTCTCACACCAACTTTACGCGACTCTGATGACAACTTGAATCTCAGCCCCGTCTCTCCCCGTCTGTCTCTCCCCGTCTGTCTCTCCCCGTCTGTCTCTCCTTCGTCCTCCGCATCTACTTACCGTGCAAAGCTTCTTGTCTCCGGACATTCTGACGACTGGAAGGCGGCGGGGACGCGCGGGGGCCTGGCTGGGTGGGAGCGGTGTCGGCGCTGGCGCGGGCTGCTACGACCTCCGAAACTTCTGCACGAACGGGACGAAAAGGGTTTTAAATTGCACTTTCAAGACACGTAGCGTTGCCCTGGCCCAGCCTCCAGCCCTCCTCCTACTCCCCGGAGGCCCAGATATGTGCACATTTTTTCAGCCCAACAGCCAATGGTTTACTCCCGGCGACGTGACGAAGCCGGAGAAGGGAGCTCGAAGGCTGGGCTTCATATCCTTTTATTCCTTTGCTGGTAACTAATTACTCGAGCAAAATGATCTATTACCCACTTTTTTTCTGTTTTCTTTCTTTTCTTTTTTTTTGCAGCTGCAGAGTATTTGAAGAGTGTTGGATACTTTCTTTCCTGCTTTATCCTGATGAGCGGTTGAATTTGTGAATTAACCAGATTAATCCGAGGTACCTGACAGGACATCGACCTCAGATGCGTCGTGGGCGTGACCAGCGGGTCGTCACGCACCAGGAGAAAATAAAAAAGTTGGTTATCTAATAAAAGTCACTATGTGCAGGTTAGTCTAAACCCGGTTCTACATTTTTGAACAGTTTTGTCTTAGAATTTTTTTTTTTTATTTTATTGCACAATATCTGCATTTACAAAATTGTGTTTTAAAAAGAGCCTTATTTCATCTAGGAAGAGCCGAACTGTGCCAGACTATCGCTCATTAGAGAATCCTCTTTATGCAAATGGCTCCTACTCAACAGTTTGTGGGATGTAAACTAAGCCAGAGTATTTGAACCTCAGTTTGCATGGACAAACACCCAGATCAGCCATGTTGACTCTGTGAAGTTATTACAATGCAGATGTTGATCTTGGTTGGTCTGCATACACAAATTCAAGTTTCCACTACAAATAAAAAATGCTTTTTTAAAAAAAAGTCCTCTTTTTTTATTATGATTATTTGATTAAACAGGGGGCCCCTGCTAACTGGAGAAAATGTACATTATGTGGGGTCCATAGTATCCATCCATCCATCTATTTTCTGTATCTGCTCTATCCACACTCTAGACTGATCAGTTCACCTGACTAGCGTGCTTTTGTACTATGGGAGGAAACCGGAGTGTCCAGAGCAAAACCACACATTTTCCCAACCCACTACATCACCGTTCTGCCCGGAAACCACAATATTTCATTATAATTAAAGACAAAACAAATACCTTTTTAAATATGGAAATGATGTGTCCTTGTTGGCCAACGGTTAAGGCTGCTGACTCCTGTGTGAAAATGCACCCATAGAGATGTTATGCAGATATTAAGCAAATAATACATAATTAGGTATCCTGTCAAAAGTCTCAGGTAAGCGGAGTTGCTGCTATGTGGAAAATGTACCTTAGGTCAACATATAAATCCTCTTAAATAAAAAAGAGAACTTACCTCACCTTATCTATAGAGCCTTATGCCATTATTTAAGTACAACAAGGAAAGTTCAACAAGTTAATCTCTTCTGCCACTAATAATAACATAAAGATAAATGGAGGCCTTGTGAAGGCATTTTTTGTGTGGAAACACGTTCACAAATGTTCTATTCAGTTGGAGTTATTCCTTTATGGTGGCAGAACACCTCTAAAATCCAGGAAAAATAGCAGAACTTCCAAAACATATTCATTCATTTCATTTAGGGCTCTTTATTTATTTATTTATTAATGACATGAGTCAATGTCAGCACGTCAGTTTAATAAACAAAAAAAGGTTTAAAGACAGAGGAGAAAGGAGAAAAAAAGGAGAAAAGGTGAAAACCAGAAAACGATCTTGCAGGAACTCTCAGTAGTTGTGTTTTCATATCACTTCTAGTTTGAAAGTCTTCATCAGCTCCCTGTTTTGCATCACATCCACTATAAAACCAGGGCGCAGACCTGTGGAGCCCCTCGTGGTCAGGCTCCTGTGTACACACTTACGGTCAGACTGTGAAGCACTTTGTGAAAAGAACTATATAAATAAAGATTACTTACTGACTTAAGTTTTAAAGCAGCTTTTATTGGTACAAGAAACATTCATGTGGGATTAAAGGCACTTGCACACAGTCAGTTTTAATATCGACTGCTTGGATTTTTTAAAAAACCATTAATTCAGTCATTAAACTCCTGAAGCCAAATATGCTGAAAAGACTTATTTTGCCTTAGGTAGAACTGCGGTTGCAGAATGAGCTCTAGCCTCCCTCTTCCCTGTCTAGGCCTCAGCCGGAGCTTTGACGAGCCGACACTCGCTCTCAAAGTCGCAGCCTTGGAGGAGCTCCCTGTAGAGCTCTTTGACGTCCTGGAAGCGAGGCATGGAGACCTCCTGGTCGCTCAGACCAGGGAACTTCACCGGCCTCTCGTTGAGCAGCGGCTGCAGCCTCAGGTCGTCGCCGCCGCAGTCGTACAGCACCAGGACCAAGTTGGCCGCATACGGCACAATGCGGCCGGAGCGGAAGGAGCGCCCCGTCTGCGCGGCGTAGTTGGTGGACGTCATTCTGTCGGCGTCTTTGAAGAAGCCCAGGAGTGTGAGCAGCGGTAGGAGGGTTTCCGCATGACCCACCTGGACCGTCACGGCCTCAGCCACCTCCACACCTGACCTGGAGCACATGTGTGTGTGTGAAGGTTAGCAACCAATCAGCTCACAGGTAAAACAGCCAAGTCCTGGGAAGATTAGCTGAAAAGCTGCTGAAGGTGAAACATATTTGAACAAAGCTTAAAAAATCTTTAAAAGGCTCACAAAGACCACAAGAACATCAACCACACAAACTACTAAATAAATAATTTTGTAACGACCAATAAAAGAGCCTGCGAGCGTCACAGTTCCAGCTGAGTCTGAGGAGGGTCTCAGGCTGCAGTTAGACTTGAACTCTTCAACAGTATTTGCATGTAAATCATGTACATTTTTATTTTTTAGTTCCTAGGGTTACCACTGTCTGTTTTCCATTAGCCGCGGCCACGTCAGAGTCAGGGGCTGGAGCCTGTGGCTGCAGCCATCGGGGGGGCCGGTGGCAGAGCACAGAAGGGCCCTCAGAACCTGCTCGAGGAGGGGGAGGGTTCTGGCGCAGCACCGTTCCAGCCCTCTGCTGATGTATGGACGGACACAGAACCTCCTATCCAGCGTACCTGTGGTCCGAGCCTGCTTTTTCCAGCCGACCGAACAGATCATGAAAGAGGATGCAGCTGGACTTGCTGTTAATATCGTGTCCGTAGCCTCTTTTCCAGAACTGCTTCAGGTCATTGGCGTACTCCATGATCTGTCAAGGAAGAAATAAAAATATCAGGATGGGTGAGATATGAAGTGATTAAATAGTTTATGGCAGATGTGCCCAACCTTCTGAGCTACTGGTTTACTTTGCTACTATCCTATTAAGACACAAGGGCTTGGAGATTCACCGCAGCCCAGTAATAGACCAAAAAAAAAAGTTCCCTTTTTTCTAAAACTTGATGATTATTTCAATTTAAAACTCAAACATGCAGAATAGTGCACATTTCACCGTGTCAAACATGTTTTCATAGCTGATCATGGGATCTCACCACTATGGTAATTTGGAGAACACATCCCAGAGGGAGCAAATTAGCTTCAACAGCCAAACCAGTTTTCCCAATTGCTCATGCAGCATTGTTTGATGAATTAATGTGCTTCACCTTAAGCGGATAATAAAAAAAAACCCAACATGTCTTCTAAGGTTGTAAGAATGCTCCTCCAAACTGGTCTCCACATATAAGTTGGAGATACTTTACACGCCATTGTACCACCTCTGGACTTTTCTTGGACCCAGCCAGGTAAACGTCTAAGCAAATTCAAAGTATTCTTCTGTTCCAGAGACGACAGACTAACAGTAAACGTACAAATATTTACTCAAGTGGCATCAAAATGATTTAATAAAGGTAAGGTTTCATTATTAGGATATTCTGTCACGTGACCTATCGGTTAGAGGAGTTACATTTGAAATTCCCATCCACAGACCTGTGCGTCCACCTGGTCAAAGAGCCGACACCAGGGAGAGTTCACCGTCCTGATGGCAAATTCATAAGCGCACAAGTAAAACGCAGCTTCGGCCGACTCTAGACACAAAACCATGGGAGGGAACTTTTAATAAAACACGAAAACAGTAACAGCAAGTAAAAAAGATAGTCATCCATTGTTTAATGGAGAAAAACGGCAAAAACTAACATCTGGATTTTGACGTTAGGCCCTGCAAACATGTTTATGGTTGAAAACACTGGATGAGCCCCAACCTAGGACCTGGACCTCTGGCCCGGACTCACCGTTTGTGATGGTGCTGTAGGGGACTCTGAGGCGGTCAGCGATCTTCTCGCGGACCCTCACCATCTCTGGCCTCTGCGTGAATTTCTCCACCTCAGACAGAGCCGAGGTGTTTCTTTCCACCTCCTCCACGAACCTGGTGCACTTTTCAAAGAACCTCATCAGGGCGTCGTTGATCGTGTGCTGGATCTCCTCACCTGGGGAGGAGAAGAAGAGCCAGTGGAACCACTGGTTTCACCGCCGGTGTGCGAGGGTCCTACCTGGGATGCCCCACAGCTCCGCCAGGCCCGCCTTGAAGGACAGGGTGCTGTTGACACATCTGTGCTTGGAGCTGGTGGCGAACTTGATCCGTCCAGCTCGGAGCTTCTCCTCTGAGATCATCGAGGGGAACAGCTTGGACAGCCTGACGGCCAAATGCCGGAGGTCGTCCACGCCTTTCTGGACCAGCCTCCCGTCCATGTCCTCGGTGTACCACATCCTCCACTGGCTCTGGATCTCCTGCAGCCAGCTCTCCCTGCCCGAGGGGCTGCTCTTCACCAGCTCGTAAAAACTCTGCATCTTCTTGACGTTCCTGCCCGTCGGGTACCTGGTGCCATGTCTCACGATGGCCGTCACGTGGACTTCGCGGCACTGCGCGGATGGAGGCTGCAAAATAGAGCGATTCACTGCAAGAATGTCGTCAATGAGGTGCGGGTTGACCTCCTCGTATCTGCCTTTGGTGGTGAAGTATTCGGCGATCGCCGGAATGTCCGAGTTCTCAGGAACCGCATCGCATCGAAAATAAGCGTAAAAACACAATACAGTGAGGAAACGAACAACTACTTTGCATGCATAGGCCGGCATTATGTCCTGTAGCTGAGAAAGCATATGGCCGATTAAAATGCACATTCATGACGCACTAGGTGACGTCAGCCTTTCAGCCAATCACGACCCAGAATCGATCCCCTAAACTTTGACCACTGTCTCATCATAGACCTTCAGGAACGGAGTGTTTTTTATATCTAGGGCAATGTTTGCAAAGTATCATTGTTTTGTGTAAGAATTGGGTAGAAACAAAAAACAACTGAAGTTTTTTACGAGTATGATTAACGATGTTGCAGTTTTCTAGATGTGACTCTGCAGTAGGGTGGGTGGTCCTAATGCAAACAAAACCAGGTTCTGTTAAATGTAAATGTTTCATGCAAGACCCTGGTGTGCACCTCCGGATCAGACACCCACACACTCAACCCCCGTCATGGAGGCCGTGAGAAAGAGCGCTAGTTTGTCCTGGAAAGACTCAGAGTTGGTTTACGGGTGGGCAGCCATCAGAGCAGGGTCTGAATGTGAGCTAGGAAAACCATGAAAGCACCGGGTTGGGCAGCCATGTTGGCAGTTTGCACAACAGCGCAGTCGTGTCAGGGACAACCGAGAGAGCTGTCATGGATGTGGTAAAGAAGAGTTACTGTGAGAGCCTCTGCAGCTTGTGGACACATGGGAGGATTAAAAAAGTAATAACAAAACAAAGTGTATTTGTTTATATACAGTACTTTTATGGAAAGTATCTTAACAAAGAATATGTTGGTCAGCTTGGCTGGACAAACACATCAAAATTTGTCCTATGATGTGTAAATAACACTATTAAAAGTGACCACAGCCTCCCTCTTCCCTGTCTAGGCCTCAGCCGGAGCTTCGACGAGCCGACACTCGCTCTCAAAGTCGCAGCCTTGGAGGAGCTCCCTGTAGAGCTCTTTGACGTCCTGGAAGCGAGGCATGGAGACCTCCTGGTCGCTCAGACCAGGGAACTTCACCGGCCTCTCGTTGAGCAGCGGCTGCAGCCTCAGGTCGTCGCCGCCGCAGTCGTACAGCACCAGGACCAAGTTGGCCGCATACGGCACAATGCGGCCGGAGCGGAAGGAGCGCCCCGTCTGCGCGGCGTAGTTGGTGGACGTCATTCTGTCGGCGTCTTTGAAGAAGCCCAGGAGTGTGAGCAGCGGTAGGAGGGTGTCAGCGTGGCCGACCTGGACCGTCACAGCCTCAGCCACCTCCACACCTGACCTGGAGTATAAGGACAATATTTATGTCCATACTCATGGAAGCCAACATTGTGCCCATTTCTTTGATAACGTTTTCTGTTTTCTTTCGTATCAGACACATCGTGTCCGGTCCCAGAGAGCAGAGCCAGGCACCACACAAGCCCCAGTGGCCTCCTAAGCCATGGATTGTGGGTTCAAGTCCCATCTGGGGTGTTATAAAGAGATATCTGCCTCCTTTTCAATGACTCTGGTACTTGACAGACCTTTTCTCTCTGGTTGCCTTGTCTAGTCGGTCAAACAGATCATGAAGGAGGACACAGCTCGCCTTGCTGTTTATGTCGTAACCGTAACCTCTCTTCCAGAATTCCTTCAGGTCGCCAGCGTACTCCATCACCTGTTGGTGGAAAATCAGAGCATGTCTGAATCAGATAGTGTCTGTTGTTTTTAGCGTGGCATTGGCTGATGCTTTGGCAGGGAGAAAAGAAGAGAAACAGGATTTAAGTTGTAGTTAGAATCGGTAAGAGATAATGCAGGATATGGACAAACACAAGGATCCAACAATCCAGAAAGTATCTAAAAAGCCTTCGGTAATGATGGCTGATTCAAAGACGACTTAAAGTTCCCACCTTTGCACTCTCCTCATCAATCAGGTGACACCACGGGGAGTTTACTGTCCTGATTGTGAATTCATAAGCACACAGGTAGAAGGCAGCCTCGGCCATATCTGCAGGTAGAAGATGGAGGGTGACTGGGGTGATGCTGCTTGGAAACGGCAAATGTATTTTACGATGAACTGAAAAGCTGGCTTCAGTTTAAACCGCTCAAACTTTTCATGTCTCATCAACAGTGATAATAAAATGCAGCATGTGTCTGTTACCAGAGTTTAAAAATGGTGTCACCTATACTGGTTGTTCTAATTTCACTGTAATTCCCAGGTAGATAAATAATTGTCTTTTTTATCTGACACAAATAATTAATAAAAGCTATTTAGGTAAATCTTTGAAACTGTAAACTGAAATGTGCACAATCATTTTCATTTTCTCAGATTTGAACCATATGAGATGAGACTGTGTGGGACTCTGAGCTGGTTAGCAATCTTCTCCTGAACCCTCTTCATGTCTGAGCCCCGGCTGAATCTGTCCATCTCGATCAGGGCTGATGCATTTCTGTCAACTTGCTGCACCAGCCGGGCACACTGGCTGTAAAATCTCATCAGGGTGTCGTTCACGGTGAGGCCAAACACTAAATCTGGATACAGAAAAAAACATAAAAGTACTTGAGATGTTAAAAAAGACCATTTAAGCTAAAGTGGTGAAAGGACTGTTTTGCTACCTGGGATGCCCCACAGCTCCGCCAGGCCCGCCTGGAAGGACAGGGTGCTGTTGACACATCTGTGCTTGGAGCTGGTGGCGAACTTGATCCATCCAGCTCGGAGCTTCTCCTCTGAGATCATCGAGGGGAACAGCTTGGACAGCCTGACGGCCAAATGCCGGAGGTCGTCCACGCCTTTCTGGACCAGCCTCCCGTCCATGTCCTCGGTGTACCACATCCTCCACTGGCTCTGGATCTCCTGCAGCCAGCTCTCCCTGCCCGAGGCGTTGTGCACAACTATACTGTGGAGCTGCTGCATGTTCTTGATGATGTTAGGATTTGGGTACCTTGTGCCATGCCTTATGATGGCTGTCAAGTGTATCGGCTGACATTTTGCTGATAGAGGTGGTAAAACCGATCTGTTAACAGAAAGTATGTCGTTTATAAGATAAGGGTTGACTTCCTCATACCTCCCTTTTGTGTTGAAGTATTTGGCAATTGTTGGGATGTCAGCAAATTCCTGTGCAGTCAAGAGATGAACTGCAAAGCTGAAGATCGTCAACCCATGAAGGACAGCAGATTTCCAGGAAGAAGTGAGCATGGTTCATGCAAGTTAAGGTTTGAGAGGCAACTGTCCTCAGTAGATACTGCCAGGGGATTTCAACACAGTGGTGAGCAGAGTCCAGAGCAGCCTGTTTTCTCACACTGGCATGTAGGAGTGAAAGGTCCGTTTTTAAAAATCGGATTAGAAATATGTGCATTAAAAAAAAGAGACATGCTGCTGACATCTGCAGGAGTTCCACGTAAATCCAGAAAGGAACGCAAACAAATGAAAACGTTCTGCTCTTTGGTTTTATAGTAAATCTTTGTGTACCGGATTCCGTCGGTAGAGGGCGTCATAGACACTATTAATGCTGTTTTCAAACACTCCCTCCGTACTTTAAGTGTAGGACACTGTGTTTTAACAATCTAAACTCCACTTCCAACCATTAATAATGACATATCTCAAACATAAAATAATACCTGCTTCATTTGTGAAATGTTATTATTTGTCGCGCTTTATAACCGCGTCACCGACAGCTGTGTTGCCCGTTTTCGTGTGAAGCTGATATTTCCGATTACACCTAAAGGCAGCGCAGGTGACGGCGTGAAGGGAACTCCCAGGTTCTCAAGGCACAAACCACCGAGAAAACACCGGAGCCACAAGGAGAGAATTAAACCACGTTTCAGCGGGAGACGGAATACTTTAAAGAGCTGCCCTTTGCCATTTTAAGGTAAGATAACACAACACGACTAGACACGTATTCATTTTTATTTATCTTTTGGTCCAGCGCAGACCTAGCTATCCGCGTAGCTCGCTTGATCGTGTATTGCGAATGGAATATTTCCACGCTACAAGTAGTGTCCTGACAAGTTGACTCTCAGTTAACGTGTTATGTTGTGATAGAAACTCATGGTCAAACGGCCCTGTCGCATTCTGTTGAACCATTCCACAGAAAACACTGTTTGCCTGACTACTACGTAAAGTTATCTCGGAACGCAACGTTAGCAAACACATGCTACTCACTGGCCCTGTGTTAAAACGTTTAATCTTTCCACTCTAAAATATTACAGCGTTGTCGTTATCGCGAGCCTGTATTTTATCCCGACAGATCCCGATACCATTCAGTCATGTGAAATAAAAAAAAAAAATCCGCTTCTCTAAGAGCTGAACACCTGAAGCGGAACATTTGTTCACTACATATGATGTGGCTAACGGTCACCCTAAACCGCGCATCCAACACACCAGCTTAGTTTAGCTAGCAGGCTAGCGTTAGCTAGCTAAAATACTGAGTCGCCTGCTCATCTATTTATAGGTGTCCTGTCCGTAAGCCGCTAAGCCATAACGCACAGTAGCTGTTGTGGCCTTAAGTGTCGGGAAAAAAAGGGGAAATTTCGTAGGTCACGTTTAGCCACCTGTGGTCTTACGGTGGCTAAAAGGGGCGTTATTTAAAGGTCGTGTCTAGCCAGCGATCCAAACAATAGCAGTCAGGTGTTTATTTATTGTTTTTTTTTTCGCGATTGAAACAATAAGTCAAACATTTGCCCTGTTTGTAAGCGAAGACAAACATTCTCTCTTTGTTTCGGTTTTGGAGCTGGGACCTGATTCTTAGGGGTACGCGGGTCCCGCAGAAACGCGTCGCCCCCGCCTCGGAAACGACGAGATCGTCGACGTGTTTGCACAGTTGTGGTAAAAGAAAAGAAATAAAAGACACATCTGCTCCAGCCGTCACAGGTCGCGCTGGGTGTGTGTTGCGTGATAAGATGATGAGCCAGCAAAGGCAGGGGTCAAAACCAACAGTGCAACGTGTGTCAGTGCGGCTGAGAAAGCAACTTTGGCACAGGCGAAGTGTGTGTCTGCAGCGACCGTAGGAGGCAGAAATGTTCAGGCAAGTCAATGGGAACGATTGTTGGGTCTGCATCCAGGAAAGACAAAGCTATTCAAGAACTGGAAACAGTTAGTGTTCCGAAGACGCAGTTATGATTCAGCAGTGGCCTTTTTTTCCCAGGCGGTGCCCAGCTCCCACTTCAATGATTAACCTCCTTCCAGACGTGCTTTCACGTCCCCGGTGTCCCCCGGAGGACACGTTCACCCCTGTGTGAAGGTGGTGAATATTGTAGATGTGATGATCAAATGATGTGGATGGACGGGGCTGAAAATGTAGGTGTTAAACTCTGAATGGAGCTCAGGAAAGGGAGCGGTCGCTTCCATTGGCTGAAAGACACCGAATCCACGAGGAAACTACGCGTCTAGATTATGGGAGCATAATTAGAAATGTGCACTTTTACTACAACCACACGGTGTCCCAGTTTTTCTGCTGCTGGTTGGAAAAAATGGACCCTAGCGGGGTGTTGTAGACAGTTTAGAGAATTTTAGATAGAAAAATACTGTATGGGATTAAAATGACTCCTCTGTAGGGCAGTAGTGGTATTATTTCCTCCCTTGAGGCAAACTTCTCCTGGGAGGGGCAATTTCTATTCTCTTTTGTGCTATTATGTGGCCTCTGTGTTCCCACACTCATGTCCCGACTTGTTTTGAGTCTTTCTTTCTCCCTTCTGGTTTCCAGGAGTCTCTCATGTTGTCAGGAGGTGTGTGTGTGGGTGTGTGTGTGTGTGTTTTGTGGGGGGTGTCTGTGGAGTGTGACTGTATTTTAGTTAGATTTAATGAGTCTAGTCTCTCGTCTGCCCTCATTCTCGCATGTTTTGGCCTATTTTAACGCATTGTTTTATTGGATGGAAGACGGTGGGTGTATCTTCTACTGTCCTTGAAGGTGAATATAGTCAAGGTCAAACAGCCCTGTGTGGATTCTAGGAAGTCGTTAAATCTGTATGCCGTTTGTTTAAATATTATACAGTGTTTTATTGAGTCTCTCCGATACACCTTATCTCCAGTCTAATATTCGGTTGCTGGAAGAACACCAGCATCCCTGCCTCCACCTGCTAAGCCCTTTCCAGGTATCTGGAACATCTTTTTATGCCGGCTGGACCCTTTGCTCTCTGAAATACTGGACGTTTGGGTCATGTTATCTGTTTGGGCTCTCTCTGAAATGGTATTATTTTATGAGCCCACTGTCATAGAAGCAGCTGAATGAACACACTCTGTTCAGTTGTGTTTGAACCAAACCGTGTCACTTACCTCCCACGGATCGGCCGGGTCAATATGAGCGTCACAAATTCTCTATTGTAGCTGTGTAAAGGCATACAGGTGAGAGCATTGTTATCGCTCATCTGTGCTAATAATGAGCCTGTAAAGGGATACGTCCTTGGTCTTTTTATTTCTGTACACACCCCTCAGCTGATCTGAGCACAAAATAAACCTCCAGGTGGAAAAAGAGCTCTTAAATATGTATGAGTAAAAAATGTCTTTGAGCAGTGTTGCAGGTGCAGTGTGCAGCCTTCAGCGTGTTTACCTGGCGCATTTGCTCGCCTTTCATTTCGTGTCTTCGTGTGTCGCCCGTACGGCCAGCGTGCCTTCTAGGTGCCCACCCGTTACCGCCAGCCCGTGTGATGGCAACGCTACCCGAAAGCACACCCTCACACTGTTCTGCGACCTGTCCAGGGTGTGTTCCAGCCTCTCGCTATCAGCCACGAGGAGCAGTCCTCTCTCTTGGTAGCCAACGGTTGGCATTGGAACCCTGGAAGCGTTTAAACCGAGCATGACAGAGTCGTGCAGAACAGGTTTGTCGCCGCCAACCTTTTTGCAGGTGAATCAAACACCGAGGTCGTCGTAATGAAACACATTTGCACCAAGAGTTGCGTTAAGTAGCCAAATAGGTGTCCGGGCCAGGGATGTACTATCACTACTACACAGCTGTGTCATCCACGTGAATTGGCTCCTTCAGTGGCTATTTTATGACCTCAGCAGTTCAGAACTCTGTGCTGCCAGCATTAGGACTCAAAGGTCAGTTTATTAAAGCTTAACTCCCGCTGAAACCTTGAACAGCAGCATCAGGGGAGTGTGCCGCTGTGCTTTTCTCTTTCTGCCGTCTGGAAAGTCCGTAGCTGGTCCAGACACTTCCTTGACCGTCTGAGTCGTTGTTATGACAGATTCGGGAGTGTAAATAGGATCTGTTGTGCAGGAAGCACTGTTACGACAATAGAACCTCTGATGTGGATAAAGGTTGTGACGCTTTTAACTCCAGATCTCTGGTTCAGGGTGTAACTGCAAAGCTTTCTTTTGTATTTCTCCCAAGTGTAAACATACACATAAAGCTGTATTTGAATATTTGCAGAGCTTAAGTAGTTCATTTCCAGCTTTTCCCCAGTTGCGACCTTGGTGTTATTTCTTTGCTGAGCTGGCTGTGAGCTGATTTGTAGAGCAAAGGTCTGCTGAGCTGGCTGGAGCTGCTCTCGCGCTTAGGTCACCGCGGCAACAGTTGGGGCATCTGCCCCTGTCAGGGTGGCCTGCCTTTGCACCTGCCCGCACAATGCTGCTTCGCCTCGTGGTTTCCCCCTGGAAGTCATCAGAGCTCTGCCTTCCTGACGCGCACGGTGCTAGACACGCCTCCCTGCTGATCTGGCGTCGGCGTCGTCTTGCTGCAGCACACATCTGCTCTCCTTCCAGATGTGCGCTGACCGTTAGTCTGATTCATGACTTCCTCCTTGGAGTTTCTTTTCCTTTCCATCCTCTCCCCCCCTTATATACATGCCATAGATCATGTCAGGCCTGCAGCTGTACCTCTCACTTCTCCAGACCCAGGCACAGGCGGAGCTGCCCCGACACCACCACAAACACTCCAAAAACACACAAGCTCACACCCTGGGTGATATTACTGTTGGCTCATGTTGACACGAGAGAGTTGGAGCACAGACGCAACGGTGATCCAACTAAGTCAATAAAACGAGTAAATATTCCCTCCTTCACGCCGTTCTTCCTTTCATTCCACTCTTTTCATTTTCTGTTTGAGTTGAGGTCTGTTTACATATTTAATTATGCAGCTTTTATTCCCGGTCTTGCCTGTCTAGAACTCATCTGATCAGGATCAGGACTGCCTCCGATATATGGCTGAAATGGGTCATTTGTCTGAGTATCTGTCCACCCAGATAACTGTTAGTCAATCTCCAGACTGAGCAGCTGATTAGAGTTCAGAGGTCAGGCGTTAACATGGTGACTCGTTGTTCATCACGGGGCGTGACGTGGTGTTTCAGCGATCGTTTGGTCAGGGCCAGCCCGCCCGTGTCTACAGACCATGGTATTCAGAGTGAATGACACTAAAGCTCCTGCTTATAACTCCCTTTTTGTATTACAGGTGAGCGGTTTGGAGAAGTGTGAAGAGGCAGCAGCTAACAACTTCCCTCAGCCTGACTTCCCTTTGGGTGCAGCAGAACATCATGTGCCAAATCTGGAGCGGTTCTACAAATGCCACATAATCACTGAAGCCTTGGCCAGCGTTCCCTTTAGTTTGAGGACCTTCCAATTCCTCTACCTTGCCCACTGGCAAAGATGAAGAAGGTGACCCAGTGGTCAACAAGGGACGTCTCTGACTGGCTGAACAGGGAGGGGATGTCGGATTACGTGGATGCCCTCCGTCAGGTGGACGGTCCGGCTCTGCTCAGCCTCAACGGCGTCGACTTCCAAAAGTTCTCACTCGCTCTGGTGTCTGACAGCGGACAGCAGCTCCAGGAGCGGATAGAGACGCTGAGGATAGAGAATCACATGGAGACCCACAAAAATGGCATTGCCAACGGGCACCTCGGCGGGCTGCCCAACGGGACCAGCAAACAACTGCAGAATGGGATCATGGGCAGGACGGAAATGGTCCAAATCCGCATGCCCACAGCCGAAACCACACGCAGCTCCTTCCCAACCGAGTGGGGGAAGACGGGCGTAGCTTTTCTCTATGCTGTGGTTTGCTTCGTCACCACCACCATTACGATTTCCGTGGTGCACGAACGGGTTCCTTCGAAGGAGCACACCCCACCGCTGCCCGATAAGTTCTTTGACCTGTTTGACAGGGTGGAGTGGGCCTTCTCCATCTGTGAGATCAATGGCTTGGTGCTGGTGGCACTCTGGCTTATTCAGTGGCTCCTACTCAAACACAGGTACACGGACCTCCGGTCTACAAAATCAGAGTGTTTTTTTTGGAATTCTAAGCTAATAATTTCCCTTTTTTCTCCATTTTTTAGGTCTATTATCGGCAGGCGCTTCTTTTTTATCGTGGGTACACTCTATCTATATCGGTGTATTACAATGTACATCACCACTCTGCCTGTTCCTGGGATGCACTTCAAATGCTCTCCAAAGGTATCGCACATGCACACTTTTATTGAAAAGTTTTAATCTAGTCCACTTTTTTTGCCTGACATATCACATGTAATACTCGATGGAGTTGACTAACTTTACCCACTAGCTGCTAATTGTTACTAGCTACCTACAGAGATCAGCTGCAAAGGTTGGAGCTGGTGGTGTGAGCACTTTTACCCTGGGTTGAATAGACACTCATCTGCCTCCTCCGTGCACCTCCCAACCCTGGTTGAGAGATTGTTGCTTGATGCTGCTGCTGCAATAAATTTGACTCATTAAACGGATCAAGTTGCTCAATATTGGACAACATGGCCTCATCTTTCTCAACCTCAAAAAGAAACCCCTCCCTGTCATGCATATTCTGCCATTTTTACTCCCTTTCGTCCTGATTTCACGCCTGTAGCTGTTACGGCATATTTTCTGGTCTTTGTGTCCAGTCTACGAGCGGAGAGATTCCAGTCTTCCTGTTCCAGCCTGAGGATGATTTGTTGTGTTTTGCAGCTTCTGGGCGACTGGGAGGCACAGACGAGGAGAATCATGAAGATGATTGCTGGAGGGGGCTTATCAATCACAGGTTCCCACACCATGTGTGGGGATTACCTGTATAGTGGCCACACTGTCATGTTAACACTAACGTACCTCTTCATCAAGGAGTGTAAGTTTCCTAATTTCATTCATAGGAAAGGTTGATGTATTAGTTGCATAGTTTTGGCTACACACAGTAGTACAGCTTTCAAATAAGGAACTGTCTAACTAGGAAAAGAACTGGCGACGTGTGTGTAAAGCAGGAAATATAGAGGAAGTGAAACATTTTGACCTCTTGACTTCAGCACATTACAATGTTGCATAGCCACAATTTATCTTGCGTTATCTTTGATTGAATTTTCATACCGATTAGCATTACGTGCAGCTGCTGTTACTTTACCTGTTTTTGGTCAAATATTACCTATTTGTGATATTATACCAAACTGAGCGTGAGATAAGGTGGCGTTTGCTCCAGTTCATACGCTTTTAGATTTTCAGAGCTCCTGGGAGACCTATGCCGACAAACGTTTTACGTGGCAGTGGCATCTTGTGGTTGAAAACAGAACTGCAAAAGCGGCTTTTCCTTCCTTGACTCGTTGACAGATTTGACTTGTATCGTTTTTAATTCTGTTTGGTTTCCACTCCATTGTCCATCCTTTGTCTGACAGATTCTTCCAGGCGGTTGTGGTGGTACCACTGGTTTTGCTGGACTTTAAGCGCTGTGGGAATTTTCTGCATCCTTCTGGCACACGACCACTACACTGTGGATGTGGTGGTCGCTTATTATATTACTACACGCCTCTTTTGGTGGTACCACACCATGGCCAACCAGCAGGTGAGCAAGCCAGATAATACAACATTGTTGCTTATTTTTGTCGCCGTACATACAAGAATTGACACTAAGGAATGTTTTTTTGTGTTGTATATCTCAGTCACTGAAAGGAACGTCGCAGAGTAACCCGTTCTCCAGGGTTTGGTGGTACAGACTCTTCCAGTACTTTGAAGAAAACGTCAACGGCACAGTTCCCAGAAACTACTGCCCGCTGCCGCTGTTACTGCTATCACAGCAGTGGAGCCGTGGTGTGAAGTACAGCAAACTGGACACACAGTAACCCCCCCCCCCATTATGTTGAAGGACAGAGAATATGACTTCCGTGAGTGCTAATTTAACCCAAGGAAGATGGCACTATTAGATGTAGCACCATGGTTTCTTTTTATCTGTAGGTACACACACATTTGTATGGGTAGCGCTGTACCCAGTCTATGTATTTTTTTCTTTTATTTTTCCCCCTTATCATCGTCCACACAGAGCACTAATTTAGCTTTTTTTTTTGCATCCCTTCATTTTTAACTTATGTTAACTTTTCTGCTTTTGTTGCAGATTTATAAAGCAAATCTCCATTAATTACTGTTTTCTCATCACTTCACAGAACCACAGTTTATATGTGCTCTAAACCATGAGTCAGATGCATATTTGATAACCAGAATGCCATAAGCATTTTCCCTTTTTTTAAGAAAGTCCCTTTTCTAACTGTCCTTGCTACTACAAAAAGCAAAAAAAAAAAAGTAACTGTACATCAAACTTTATTTTTTAAAAGGAATAAATGATGTCCAGGAATGGACTTTTAGATTTTTACCTTTTCCAAGATAAACCTTCTGTATGAATCTAATGTGGTTTCACTTTTTTCCAGTGCCTTCCTTAGCTTGATTGTAAAACAGTTCAAGTACTGTGTGTCTTGTGTCTCTGCTGAGATACGTAGTTACGGTCTCGTTCCCATGAATGTAAACTCGAAGCCAGCCTTACCCGAAAACCTTCGTTTTTTTTTTTCCCCCTAAAACACAGTTGAGAGACTGAGAAGCGAGTGTGCGGAAGGTTGATGACGTCGGTCCATCTTTGCTTTGGAATGACAGTGTTTTAACACCAGATGACGGTTTGGTGTCTGGGTTCGTGTCCAGAACATTTCATTGTGCGTTTAGGTGACTTCAGGCGTCTTCGCTGTCTGATCACAACAGTCGGCTATCGGATAAAAATCTGCTTGACATCAAAAATGGCCGGTGGTTGGCAGTGGAGGTGCACGTGAACGCCGTTCTGAGCCCTGCAGACTACATTTTTGTGTCATTCTTGCGTCTGTTCGGGAGGTGCTGAGCTCCTCTGCAATCGTCCTCATCAGCCTGAGTGAGTGTGTGTAATATTCAGCATGTCCTCCTGTGAGATATCTGCTAAATCAAACTGCTACCGTTTAAAGACTGTTTCTGTGTCGCCTCTCCAGGTACAATGTCTCAGTGTTCTATTCTGAAGTGTGTGTCTGCGTGCATGTGTGTGTGTTAGAGAGAGAGAGAGAGAGAGAGAGATTCGTTGTTTTTGGCGGTATGAGTAAAGTAATTTAATGAATGTGAAAAACGCACCATTACTGTTTAATCAAATCAACTAGGTCTCTTTGTTTTTGTGTGTATGTATATAGATATTCTAGCATATGTTCAGTCATAGAAAAAAATTATCTCATTACATTAAAATATCATTTCATTTCAAAGCAGCCTGTTTTGATTGGACAGAGCTGAGACTGAGACCGGATACGAAGGTAATAAGAAAACTGGTTTCACACTTCTGACCAATTCTGAGGCCGCCCTTGGAGCACAGTGGGTTCCTCACTTTAGACTGAAGCGCTTAAACGGCCCTGACCTTGATGAAAATCTTTTTTTTTCCAATAAATTACCAAATAAGTGTGTGAAAACTGAACCTGGGTATTCTGTGTATTTCTGTGTAAACACGCTCCTTCTGTCCCTTCTTGTGCCGATGTTGGTAAAGTTGATCAGCCTATCTCCTATCGTTGCTCTTTGTGTCTTCAGACGGCCAGCAGATGGACACAGAGCTGCAGGAACGGGAGCGCTGTGCTCTGGCGTCTCCACCGTGGGGTCATGTTCTCCAGCCTGCTGCAAGCGTGCCTGACCTGGTTTATAAAGCCCACAAATCTCCCCCACTTGTGTTTACAGTCATCTAAACACAAGTTTCTGGGATAAACACTAGTGGAGAAAAGGAAAAAAAAGACTATTTCATAACCGCGTTAATATTATAGCTGAAGGGATCTCAGCAAAAGTCCATCACTCATCTGGAATGTGAGGCGCTTCCTCCTTACTCAAAATAAAACTATGTCAGAAACTGCAGATTAATGTGGAAAGAAAGCAGTGATGCAATAGAGTTTCGCCGAGTTTTATCTCCCAGATTAAACAAATGTGACCATTAACCGGCTCTGAAAGTGCTGCCGATTAATCGTTAACACCCCCCACCATCCAAAAAAAAAAAAAAAAGAGGCTCCTTCAAAATTCCTGGGATGAAAAGGGGCATAGAGCACATTTATATATTTGGAGCAGGCTGTTGGGCCAACTGGAGAATTCACTGGCACCAGTCAGAGCTCGTGCTGGCCTGCCATGCTGAACTCCCACACACACTCTCACGCACACACACATCCTTGTACTTCTTTCTTTGTGAGGACTTTCATAGGCAAAATGCGCTACCCAGCACGTTACTGTAACCCCAACCGCCCAACAGACCCCTGGTTCTAACCTAAACCCAGTCCTAACCACCAGTAAACCCAGTCTTAGTGGTCCAACTGGCTTTTGGGCTTGGACCAGCCAAAATGGCCCGACTTTGTCAGCAGAATGAGGATTCTGGTTCTCAATATGCAGCGAGCACAGAACACACACGCGCTACTGTACGCTGGGAGAGGGAGGGGTGAAATCTGAGCTCCAAACATCTGAGTGTCGGCGAGCTTCATTACCAGACAACGGCGACATTCTCGGGGTGTTTTTTTGAGTTATGTGGGTGAAAAATATTTCAATTATGCCAGCCTTCAAATGCTGCGTATGTTGTCTTTCCAGTGAGGGTGTTGGGTGTTTAAAACTCCTTTCAATCATTTTAAATATGAACAAGTTTGTGCAGAGGCAGCTGCTGGTCTGACTGAAGCATCACAGTGCACGTGGCCCTCCTCTGGGGCCCTCAGAAGCTGATTCATAGGTTCACAAGAAAACTACTCTCGGCAGTGCTGCGGTAACACCATACATAGCCTGCAACGACAATGTCGCTGGAGTGCAAATAGACTTTGTCTATTAATGGATGGCTCAGGGAGTGTGTGGTTTCAGAGAGGGGGATCAGGCTAATAAAGCTGTCATGATGTTAACGGTCATCTTCTCGACAATAATGGCCCTCGCATTTGAACGGCTCACGGTCATCTGGTTAAAACGATACACATTTGCACCAGTGGCTGTTTAATGTCATGTAAAATGTTTTTTTCTTCTGCTTTTCTGTTGTTTTCTCATTAGAGTTGTCTTTTTTTAGATAATCCTTGGTTTTCCTGCTGCCAGGGAAGATTCTGATGAATAATGTAGTATACTGTTGCTATGGTGACCTATAAGGTCAGGGGATGCTGAGGGGCCCATGGAAACTGAAGCTCACCTGGGTGGCAGCAACTAAGAAAAACTGTTAAGGTAACAAAAGAAAAAAAACCAAATAAATCATCATTTGGAAGAAGAATTCCCAAGGATTTTTGTCCACTTGAATATTTTTTCCCTGTTTATAAGGTTCACAGCCCCAGAGGTGTCTGGATCTGAGCTAGCTGCAGTCAGCTACAGAACAACATCACCCTTTGATCAGAACAACATTCAAAAAGCCATTTTTCTTTTGTTCAATGCTGTTACCGTCCCCACCAGCTCTGGAGAGAGCCAAATCAATACACTTCTTTTTTTGGTTATAATTTCAAACAAACATGCTCGCTCCAATGATTTCTTTTTTTCTGCTCCTATTTAATCTATTACTGCAAACTCATGGCAAGATTTTAAAAATTCAGTTTTTTGACATTGGAAAGAGATTGCTGCTCATAATCTTTCTTTTTTTTCTACCACTTTTGCTCTCCAGACAGATGAGGTGAAGCACTCCAGAACTGGCCGAACACCGTGACGGTCTAATGATGACCATTATCGTCATTATAGGTACCATTATTACAGCTGCTAAGATATAATGATGATCGCCTTCTCCATACTGTTTAACGTACATCTGCAGCGGCCGGTGCTCAAAGATCCATATCGACTGACCCTCTTTAACCACTGAGGTCTTTTCTTGCATCGGCGCTTGCTCCGTCTTGCCACGCTCCATCAGCTGGGCTGGCACTTTGTCCTGCTTTGGACTAGCTGGTGTTCCTCTGGTGACCCAGAACCTGGAGACTACAACGGTCAATATGACAAATCAGTGGCAGCGATCCTCCTCAAGATGGATTCCTAAGTCAAATTCGGGCCCACAGCCTGCTAAATGTGACCTTTGTGCCTTTTCCATCTCTGCTGACAACGGTTTGTCTGTAGGAGACGCTTCTCCGACAGAGCCTCGACCAGAGCTGGCAGACGGTGCGGGCGCCGCGTGAAGTCAAACGCCAACCAGCGCCAACTGAGGGGGTGCTGTGGGGGACTGATGGAAACAGCCTCTGTGCCACCTGTCAGCATCCATCCTCCACCAGCAGACTGAACGGAGACGTCCTCCGCCGTCTCACCGATTGTTCGCCTGATCCTTGAAAAGAGCCTTTGATCAGAGTCGGCTGTAAGGCGACTGGTGTGTTTGGGTGAGCAGATGGCGGACTGGTTCCTGGCAGATCAAAGTGTCGTTTACATAGAAACGGAGAAGTTCCTTAACTGCTTTGGCATCCGTCATGTCAGTGTTGATGGCTGACAGTATAATTATCTTAAACAGCAAATTTATTTCTGAATTTACCATCAGGCCCTGAGCTTAGTTGAAGTTGTCTTTTGGGCTCAGCTGATTTTAGTGGACACCAGGAGACGCAGTCTCACTGGGTCTCAGACCAAAGTTGCACATCTCTCTGATGACATCATCATCATCATCATCATCGTCAGTTGTGCAGTGTGTCCAATATTCAGCTAAACTTCCCGCCACCAAATTGACCCTTAAAAAGCCACTTTTCCCATCACCGTTTGCATTCAGAGCCCCTGACAGAAGACCAAAACTGCTTCATGAATGGGAGCTGTGAACATCTGCTGCATGTGTGTGTGTGTGCATGTGTACGGCATCGGTTCACTGAGCTTCAACACTAACGGAGTGACAACACAAAGTGCTGAGGCTTTTCACGCCAGTAAGCAGATTCCCCTCCATGAAGTGTCCTTGAGCCTCCTTCCAGACTGAATCACACGGCTCGGGAGTCGTCAACCCCTGAAAGGATCTTCGGGCCTTGGCCAGATGAAGATCCGATATCCCTCTCCACTCAGCGTTTTATTTCGTGTCATATTTAAAAGCCCGTTTACCCACCCAGTCCTCTCTCTCTTTGTAATTGCACCTTTGTGGATGTGGCCACGTTCCTTTTTTCTTTCAGCCTAATGGAGGAGTTTCTGCAGACCCGATAAAGGCGGAAATATGGCTGCCTGCCGTGGCTTAAGGGCAGTGACGGCAGATGCGCAACATTTCCACTCGATGATGCTGCCTTGATGAGGTCAAAGGGCATCCCTGGAGCCGTCCGGCACGTATGTTGCACTGCAGCAAACGCAGAGCGATCACGCCTCGCGCATGAAGACCTGGAGTGTTTTCCCGGCAGCAGTGAAGCAGAAGTCTCCCAGTCCTCCTTCAGGCTGAGTCACCCCCACCAGCCTTTATTTACTACACACACACACACACACACACTCCGTAAAGCCCAAAGGCATTTGAGCATCAGCAATCCCTGTTAATATCTTCACATGAACAACATGAAGATGATCAGTCAGCATCTCCGTTATTGCTTCTCCTGGGTGAGCTCCTCAGGCGCTGCCTGACGACAACCAGACACCAAGGGGGCGTCGCTGGGTACTAAGCAACCGCATCTGACTGCAAAACGGACACAAAGGAGCAGATAAGATCTCTGTCTAACGTCAATCAGTCTGGTGATTCTCATTGAAATGTGTGCACGCGCAACCAAGAGAGTTAGCTTAGTCGTCAGTAGGACCAGAGTGAGACGTCAAAGCAGATGCGTTCAGTCATCCAGGACGATTACTGATGCTTGTCTTCAACACAAATCAGTCAGTCAATCATCTCTCACGGCAGGACCGGGGTGAGCGCGCTGACTGTCACCAATCTGAAGAACAAAAGACATTCCGCCTTGTTGTCTGCGAAGGTGGAGGAGGAGGTGTGGTTTGAGAGGCCGAGTGTGGGCTTTTCTTTTTTTTTTTTTCTTCACACGTCGTCGCACCGCAGGCTTGGAAGTGACAGCTGGAACAGGGACACGTGCCTGTCCTTCCCCCGCTGTTAGCATGATCAGACATGAGCAGATGTCAGTCAAAGACGATTTAGCAGCATCCTGGATGCTGCAGCAACTACCGTTTTTATGGCGATTGCATGTTTTACATATTTGCCGTCCTCATGTGCATCTTTTCTTTTTTTGGTGTGGGCTCTTCTCGGTGTTGGTCGGGAGCCTTTGAAGGGCTTCCCAACAGTATTTTATGGTGCCCTCCAGTAAATAGTTTCACGGGGAGGGGGTCCTGCAGGGGACGTAGCTAACCCTGTGTTGTTTGTTGACATGCTCCAGGCGGTGCCCCGTCGTGCATCCAGCTGAGCCGGGAATTTGGAGGCCCTTCAGGCGTGAAGCAAAGGGATCCTGCGGAAGAGCTAACGCGGATATGCTGAAGGTAAATCAAAGGTGTAATGACCCTCTAGGTCATTGTTTTAAACATTAACGCCGATCCCCTCGGGAGCAGGGGGGTTATTTTAGCGACCGTTCCGAGGAGCCTCCCGGTGACTGACAGCTCTGTCCCACCAACCAAGGACCTTGTCTCTTTAGGCCTTTAGCGTCTGCTGCTGATTTATTGCCTTTGCTCCGACTGTCTGACTCTATCTTTAGCTTCTCGGGCTTTTATGAGGCTGTTGAAGCGAAGGTATGCCGCGGTGCTCTTCGCCGCGCTTGCAGCGCACACTCCTACCAGCCTCCGCCGGGGCTCGGCCCTCCGGAGAGCTTGCTTCGTTTTGGCAGGAACCCTGCAGGGATAGGCATGAGCCTAAAGAATTCAGGGGTTCCCACAGTCCAGTGTGTGAAGCGGAGGACAGAGAAGGAGCGATGAGGCCGAGCAGCCGCAGTCCTGAATCTAAACCCAAATTCCCACATTCAGAAATAATCTAGTCATATTTCAGTTCATGTGTAATAATAGTTAAAAAACAAAACACTTCCTTTTCCCTCCATGTCGCAGGAATGAGTGTAGGTACCATGATCCTTTGGTAGCGACTCCAGGATCCAGAACCTTTTCCATGGGCCCTGACAGGAATTTCCTGAGTACCGGCCTAGCATGCGTTAGTAATGGCGAGCGTGAAGGTTGTGTCAGTCGTCTGTTCCGGATGGGTTGATGAGATACAGGTGTGGGGTCCGCACAGCAACGACGGGGCCGACATCGCAGGGGCCCACAAAGGTCCACTGAATATGGTCGGTTTTAACGGCAGAGCTTAACATTAATGTCATTATTTAAACACCCTCTTTACTCACAGATTTTTTTAGCAACTAGTGACAATAAAATATGGTAATTTTTAGTCAAAACACAGCTCATACACAAAGTTGATTCTGCAGAAGAAAATCTCCAAAAAAAATGAAAACAGGAGTACAATCCAAAGTTATAAATAGAAAGTAAAAGATAATACACTCCTAAAAAGACTCCACCGCTTGTGCATTGCTGAATATGTGAAATATGTGCATGCTGTCTGATCCCCTGAGCAGGGAGCCGGGCAGACTTTCCATCTGGTATCCGTTCCACCAGGGGAGGAACGTTCTTCCCCAAACTCCAGCTTCCATGAACACATTCCAAACGGGCCCTGAAGCAGTGCCCCACATCTCCTGTGACGTGACCCATCACTCAGGTGTGTTTACTGCCTATCATGCAAGCCAACGGGGCTCCACACACAGTTTACCATTCTTTCCAAAGCATGTTTGGAGCTCCAGGGATGAGCTATTCGTCAGCGGCGGAGCTCCAAGCACAAGTGTGTCACAGGTGACGACCTTTTCAAACATGTTCCGCTGCGAACACAAACAGCCGAGCGGAGAGGCAGAGACGGAGATCCAAATCTCCGAGGGTCGAGGACGACGGCGAGGTCACCCGCTGCACCTCAAAGGTTTTCCTTCCAGTTGGGGCCGGGTTTCGTTCAGTCTGCAGCACCAGCTTTTTGTGCTAATCTGTAGGTCAAATGCACACGTTCCCCACGCGCTTTTGTTTGTAGTACTACAATACCGCTCGACTTTACACCATCAAAGCAAACAAAACAGTCGCACATATTTGAACAGTTAACATTGAAACTGTTGCGGTGGAGAAGTGTGGTCTGGGCTCTCGGGGGGCCACCGTACGCACGGCTCGGGGCATTCGGAGCGTGACTCACCCGGCACACCAGGAAGATGACGGGAATGTAGCATTCCAGCCTGTGACCCGTGAACTTCTGTTCACCTCACAGACACTTTTTTTTTCCCCCTCGCTGAGTCAATTTTCACACTCGCTGTCATCTTCGGCTCTCAGCTCGCTTCTTCTCTCTGTCGCATTTTCCCACAGAGGATCATCCAGTGCTGTAGAATGTGATTAAACACAATACATATTTTTATAGAAATAATGTAGCTTTGGTAGTTTGTTAGAGACGACAAAACTTGTTAACTCCGCCTCTTTTCCACCAGCATTCCCAGGAACCTTTAGTAGCAGCAACGTGTCTACCTGCATCTGTGAGATTTGTGCTCCACTGAACCTTCAAAACATCACTGTCAACTTTACTGTTAACATGGCGGCAGGAAGAAAGTTGCGTTATCGTGCGTGTTCGCCTGATTTCTTGAGCTCTGCTCCTCTCCATCTGCCGGCTGTGGACGAGAGATCGTGTTACAACATGAATCTGCAGCGATGGGAAGCCAGCGCAACGCGTTCTGTTACAGATGCCCCTGAGCTTGAGCATCCTCCCTCCCCAGCGCTCATCTTCACCTCTCCTGGGACAGTAGGCCCGGGCAGGCCACCAGCTGGTGGGAGATCACTGGGACGGCAGCTGAGGCGCTGGGAGCTGTGGTATAAAAGGCACAAAGGGCCCCTGGGAGGTGGAGGGAGAGGAGGGGGGGGCCCCGTCCTCCTGAGGCAGGGAGATATACAGTACCTCTCCTCCTCCTGCACTTACAGTAATCCCTTGAACGTTTCCTCACGGGATGACCGTGTGTGAGTGTCAGCTGGGATTTTAGCTTTGTGGATGGTTAAGTAAATCTTTCTTTGTGTGTGTGTGTGTGAGAGAGAGAGTGTGTTACAGGAAAACAGTGACTAATGTCTGTCCTCCTTCCTTCCGTAAGATGATCCGTCTCAGAAGGCGGGGTAGAGGGCACCAGCAACCCCCCCCACCCCTCATGCCCAGAGACACTTGGGAAACACTGCCGGAGCTCTTTGTCTGTTGGCCTCAGCACATCGGAGTCCAGCGGAACATCCGTCTCCGGGCACCGTCAGGTTTACCCAGCATCCATTATCCACATCCGTGGCAGATGACCCCGAGGTGCTCGGACAACACACACCGCGACCGGCTGTGAGTGTTTTCAAGCCTGTGTAAACACTGGAAAAAAAAAAAACAAGTGCGATGCACCTTTTAGGCCGGCGACGCTCAAATAAGCGCGACGTCATCAGTGTGTATGTTCCATGAAAGCACCCATCGATTGCGCTCGTTTCAAGAAGATCAAACCCATTTTGATGCAAACGGATTGATCGGATCTTTCTGCCCGGATGCCCTTTTCCCGAGGATGATGTCATCGCTTTTCAGAGCAGCCATATTCTTTATGAACATGGCTGCGGGGTCGCAGAAGGTGACACCTAATTTACCGCTGTCACAATGGACGCGGCGTCTGCTGCATACATAATTCATCAATCACTGTTTTTTCCACATTGATAATAATAGCACGACGCCGGTGCTCACCTCGTCTTTGAACACTGATTCCTTTCAAAGATGAGGAGTGATTGCACGCTCACGCAGGGAAGAGGAAAAGAAAAGAGCACCGTGTCTCACAAAGGAAAGTCCTGAATATGGGAACCCATGCAGGGCTTCAGCAGGTTAGCACAAGTCTGACAGCCAGCCACATTCCCCTCGGTGGCGCATTTAAAGAGAAACAGTTTGACAAAAGGACGGAACAGAAACTGTTAAAGGGCCTAATAAACCTTACAGCTATGCTCTTCATCAGCAAGCCTTCATAGTGAAAGATTAGAAAAAAGCCCCCCAAACAACCAAACATTAAGACGGCCATGTCGCAGACAGGGGCAGGGTATGTTGGAGGACACCAGCAGAACTAAACACTACACACTCTATTTTTAACCCTGAATTTTAATGAAACATCCCCTCTTGTGCCCATGAGCTCCCTCCTCTCTTCCCCCTTCATTGAATCCGTTGAAACAGATTTAGCTGGTGGAATGACAAATGATGCATATAAATGACTAATATTGCAGAGCTGATCTGTTACAGAACTCTCTCCGGCTTCACAAAAGTGATTAAAATCACTCCGAAAGCTCGCAGCTGCCGGGGTTGGATTGGTAGAACGTCATGCTGGTCCTTTTCCTCTAACTTTAGACTGATATTATTGGTTTACGCTGGCTGAATTCATCCCCAAAAATGCCTATAGAAATAAAATGTGCACAAAAGGCGAAAAGAAGGCAGCAGAATCTCCGCACAAAGGTGTCTGTTATACCTTTTGTAACGTGTGCTTACTCCACTGAATTGCGTCCACGGTCCGGTGAAGCCTGAGCTAATGCGGGACAATGGGTTTTTGCAAAAGGCTGCAGGTCGTGAAGGTGATGTGGGTGTTTAACATGCGCTCAGCGCGCATTGCGCACGCATAGTAAACAACTATTTGACAGCGGCAGCAGCATTGGGCCGCCTCTGCGGTGCGTTTGCTGTGTTGCAGGAGTTTTGTCGGCTCTTAAGTGCCCGCTTTGACGGCCTCCCTGCGTCCGCGGAGAGGAAGAGCTGCTGTAATTGGTTTCTCAATGAAGGATCATCAGCAGCTCCCCGGAGGCTCGGCGGACTGAGGCGCGCTGCTCGACCAGGCGTTCAGCTGGCTGACTTGAGCCGGAGCTCCGCTCCTTTCTCCTGAACCAAATAAGTAGGCAGCAACGGCGCATCCTCGTTCCAAGCTTTCAGAGATCCGTTGTACTGCCAGCGCGAGTGCTTGGAGTTGTTCGGGGTTGGGTTTTTGTTTCCTTCCCCGGCGGACGACGCGGAATTATCGCGAAAAGTTTAACGCCGAATTCGACATGAGCGACCTGGACGAAGACTTCGCTAAGATCCTGCTGCTCAAAGAGGAGAGGATACGGGACTTGGAGAGGCGTCTGGCGGACAGGGAGGACGAGATTCAGGAACTGAAGAGAAAATTACACAAATGTCAGTCCGTTTTGCCCAGCGCTCAACTTATCGGCCCGAGGACCCGGAGGGCGCAGGGCATCTCCGCGGAGCCGCAGACGCACCAGGACCTGTCGCGGCAGACCTTTCGGAAATACGCAAAGTCCGACTGGTAAGACCCCTTCCGCCCTTGTGTCAGATCTGTCTCAATGTTTGTGCGTGTTGTGTTTTAAGCCGCTCCGAACAGGAGATTTGAAGCGATCACACATGCGTCGATGGCAACTTCACACTTGATGATGCACAGTTCGCCGATCACTATCCCCCCAGTCTCTTTGCTGTGTTTTACCTCTCTGCCCTCCCCCCCTTTTTTGTTTTTCTTTAATGGGAGATGAAGACGTTTGTCCATGAATGGGCGAGCACTTCCATTCTTGGGGCCGATGACGCAGCGTCAAGGCGAGCTTCTGAAAGGGCTCCTAATTGATCAGATCCATCATGGCAGTCCCACAGGAGACAGACAGGAGGAAGTGCGATGCATTATTGGCTTTTAGTAGTTGGACGCTGAGGACCCGAAGTGCATGTCTGAGGATATTTAATACTCCATTAGAAAACGCTTTGTTTGACCATATGCTTCCTTCATCACCTCCCGCTGCTCCTTTTAGCATTTTGCCTTCATTTGGTGGATTTGGTGCGAGTCTTGCATAGTTTTGCAGCACAATGTCATCCAATTCCCAACTCTGCATCTTTCTTCAGACAAAAGTTATGAGCCAGATTCGTGCAAATTCCAGGCGTGTGCCAGGCGGTTGCGCCTGTTCTGTCTGTTGTGCCGACACATCACTGCACATCACACTTGGTGGCCCCAGGTAATGCAGCAGTGGCTGGAGGTTAATTACATTAAGATAGCTATTTCCAATCTCGCTTTGCATTAATAAGGGGCAGACAGTGGAAAGCTTAGTCATGAGCTTCACTCTCGCCTTCACGCAAACGCCAAAGCTACAGTTCTAAAGACAGAGAAGAAAAACAGCCGTTAGAGTGAAGCACAGGTGTTCACAACAAAAATAACAGATAACGAGGAAAAAAGAGAGACTAATTCACGTGGAAAGGTTAATTGTCTGTCAGTGGATGAGGTGCAAAAAGTGCCTAAATAGAGGTTTGTGTACACTTGGCCAAAGCATGCCCATTCACGTAAAGATGGATGACGTGTGGCCACTCCAGTTTGTGCGCAGTGGTTCAGATCTGGAGCAGAACCGAGCTGCCAGGTGTGATCCACACACAGCTGCTGGCCTCTAAAAGGTGGAGGGACCTCAGAGAGCCCGTCACCCAAAGGTGTTCAGGACATGGCCTGCTCATTTTTTTACATTATTCACTGTAATTAAATGTGAAAATGAGGCTCTCCTCCCTGCACCAGAGGCCCAGGGAGGAGAGCCTGTACCTGCAGCATGGAGCCCAGAGACACTGGCACCTCCTCCATCATTACAATCAGGAGGTGGCACCAGCCTCCAGCCTGCGCTGCTCAGATTACCTCCGCATCCAGTAGCTGATCCTCTTTCTATTGATCTACATAGGAAAGAGGCCAAGCTGGTGAGCCAGCAAGGTGAAATTTAAAGCGTGGAGGTGCTTTGAAGGACAGTGGGAGGGAGGACGCTGGACCTGACAGACGAGAAAGAGAAAGAGAGAGAGAGGGAGAGAGAGAGAGAGAGAGAGAGAGAGAGAGAGAGAGAGAGAGAGAGAAAGAGAGAGAGAGAGGGAGAGAAAGAGAGAGCTCCTGCCAATTCTTTTCCTGAGTCCTGATAATATTTGGGTCAAAGTTCCGACATTTGAGTTATGCCCTGCTTATGTTTTGCCAAAGGTAGATTTTTAATGTTTCTGGTGAAAAGGCCCAAATCAAAACAAAATTATTTATTGATTTTAAGCAAAATTATGCGTTATTCCAAACACGCCACAAGAGGGCAGTTGTGATCTTTTATTGGACCACCTGTCAGTCTGGTTTATTATGAAGGACACACACACACACACACACACACACACACACACACACACATATATACACACACACACACACACACACACACACACACACACACATACATACACACACGCACACGCGCGCACACTCACCGTTCCATGGAAATCTTGCGCGTCTCTCAGTGTTTTCTCTGCGTAACTTCCCAGAATTCACCTTATCACTTGCTGTTTGTTGTCCCTCAGGGCCAAAATGCTTCTTTTTAAGCCTGACTCACGGGGATGACAGAACAGAGACTCACAGACACCAGGATGAAAGGACAACACGTGGAGCAACATTTGCGTTTGTTCGACAAATCTGCATTCATTTATTGCCGACACCGCTTCTAGTTTGTATTCTCTGTCAAATAATCTTCTGATTCTAATTAGTCTCTGAAAGGACACCGTTGAGCTACAGCTTTTGGCATTGTTGTGGTTTGTTTTTTTTTTTTTTTTAATTTAAATCAACCCGGACTTGTGATGGAGGTAGCCTGCGGTGACGCGCATCACCCCGGGTCCATCAATCATGCGGGGGGAGCGCGCTTCCCTCCCCGGTGCCAGGCTGCACTGAGCCCCGGATTCCTGTAGGCGCCCTTCTCGCCGTGCGCCTCTCTGGGTCGCAGAGCCTGACGCATCCGGGGAGGACGGTCCTCCGTTGTCACAGCGCTGAGGGAGGGAGGCGGCGACGGAGAGACAAAGAGCGTGATAGAGAGAGCAAACTTTGCGCGCCCACCTTGGCAAGCGCATCCGACGTCCTCCTGGATTTCCAACATCCGCTGGTGGCGGCGCGGCAGGATAGAGGGATCCCCCGTAAGGGAAAGAGGAGGGGACAGGAGCCTCTGAAGACGTCCATGCCTGATAAAGTTTTGTGAGCAGTGAAGTAGGGAAGAGTGGATTAAGCCTACACCGGGCACCTCTCCTCAAACTCACCGGGAAGTCGCCGTTCGCCGCTGACAATGGGCACCTTGCGCGACCTCCAGTACGCACTCCAGGAGAAAATTGAGGAGCTGCGCCAGAGGGACGCGCTGATCGACGAACTAGAACTGGAGCTCGACCAGAAAGACGAGCTCATCCAGAGGCTGCAGAACGAGCTGGACAAATACCGTTCGGTCATCAAACCCGCAACCCAGCAGGTCCACAAGCAGACGGAGCTGCAGGAGCACCAGCGGACCAAGAGACAGGCAATTTCGGCTGAACCCACTGCCTTTGACATCCAGGATCTCAGCCATGTCACCCTACCTTTCTACCCTAAGAGCCCACAGTAGGTGTCCAAATCAGTGTTGCGCTTCAAGACGCGTCATTGTCTCCTTTTTTTGTGCCCAACTGCGCGTTGGTCGCCGCTGTAGCCTCAGTTCTGTCACCCTGCGTCACCTGTCGGATTCCGGTACGTGTTGCGCAGTAGTAGCACCTGTGGCGTGCGCGCACCCCTACACACACACACACACACACATGCGCACGCACACACTCAACCCCCCTCAACACACACACCGAGGACTGAAACTGATATGATCAACGCTGTCGATCAACATATCGAGGAGATTATCAGCAGCCTCAGCAGCGACAGGCTGCCACTAATCCTGACGACGGTTTAATCAGGAAAATGAAATAAGTCAGCGTGAGAAAATCACAGCTTTACAAAGCTAACGATTGCACCAGCGACAGGCGAGCTTGAAGTTCTCTGCTCCACACAGCTGGTTCTCCAGCTGTGCCCGAAGTAGCGCCCCCTGCCGCCAGGTTCCAGGACAGGAAATCAGGCTGAAACCATTTGCCTGCAACCTGCTGGAAAATCACAAAAGGTCACCCCCTGTCCGACATGAATGTCGCTCTTGCACCGATAGCAAACAAACCTTCAGGGATTTCCTCAACTGAGAAACAAATTGGGCTTATTATTTACTTGTGCTGGAAAAATAACATTTAAATAAACTCTGTCTTAGGTGGTAAATCTGCAAAAAATATTTGTTACATGTTTCCTGCCTGTAAAAATAAACCTGGGCGCTGCTTGAATTCAGAGAAGAGCACACACACCACATCCATCCGACGCTTCCGCTGCCACCATTTAGAGATTTCACAAAGAGGCTTTTAGCCAGACCCAGACAGGCGAAATGAAGATGATCCAAAAGTAGAACTGCAGGTTTCAGTTGCATTTATTTCGTTTTTTTGGAGCCCCCTTAAAGCACAAAAACAATTATCTGTCGGCTTGAAAGCATTTCTCAGTTTAAACCTGTAAGTGCTGAGATGTCGCCGGTTTCAGATAGTTTCCGATTGTTGTCGGGCCAGAAATCCTTCTTAAATGAAAAACTTTCCAACTTTACTTTCTTTGGGTATTTTAAAAAGTGATTTCTTGTGAACCGGACAGATTGTGGGGGTGTTTATTACAAAAAATACTAACTGTGTGATCAGCACTTTATTGGTGCCATTGCTTCCCGTCCCATGTTGTGTTTCGTTAGTTTAAACTTAATTCCCATCCACTTTATCCTCTTCAGGACCCTTACACGTAGTCCTCGCCTGTTCCCGTTCGTCGGCCTCTTATTTCCGTTAGCCTCTCCCACTTTTCTGCCACCCCTCTCCCCTTTTTTTCCTCCTAAAAGAGCATATTTTCTCCTTTTAAGGAAGGCCGCACTCGCTCGGTCCCAAACTTCACTAGTGGATGAAGGCAAATACATCATCCTCACAAAGGAGCGGCAGACAGATGTTTTCACAAGGGTCTGTTTAGAGGACGTTGCTCAGCAGTGTCGTCAAGAGGCTCCGGTCGGGGGGTCCGATCGGCGTGGAAGAGGCCAGCAGCGTGGGGTCAAGTCAGATTTCCTGTTTGTTTAGTGAAGTTTAGCTCTGCGGACCAGAAATCTTGCCACAACTTTAAGCATCGTTACTCTTGAAATTGCAGATTTAATCACGCCGCTAATGAGGCGTGCTCCTAGTGGAAAACTGCCTTCCCACTTTGCAGACTGGAGGATTTCGAGGAGCATCCGCGGGCAGATTGTGGAAACAGCAAATTGTGCACCGCTTCTCTTTTCAAAGAGTTTTTCTTCCTGACTTTTAGGGGCAGAACGAGAATGTTGGACAAGCACCGTTCCAATTATCCTGGTGATAAATAGCTCAGTTTGATCAGGAAGCCCGAGGCTCGTTAGCGGCTTCTGTGTTTTTTTGTATTCCCCAGTTGATAAAGGGGAACCTCTAGAGCGCATCCAGGAAATGGCCCAGCGACAAGCAACATCCGCGCCAAGATGCTTCAGTCAGAGCGTTGTGAATCAAATAGCCGTTCCGATCAGAAGATTCACCCAGGAACACTTTACACGGACACCCTGCAGGAGTCCACCCATTCAGTGAAGCGAGCAGTTTTTGATTTCCAATAGTAATTTGGCACCACCAACATCAGGACCATTCAGTTCCAAGCCCAGCTGCACGAGGATACTTTAGCAACTGACGGAAAGTGTTCTGAGAAGCCATGCGTGGTGTTTTAGTGTGCTGCAGAGGAACACGGCTAAACTCATTCTGCGTTTATGTGGAACAGCGTTTATGTGACCTTAAAACACAGAATTCCAGTCAGTGCCTGGGGTGTGTTTGATGACAGTTGTTGGAGGTGTGTTGATGAAGCTGGGTGTATGACTGTGTGTGTCACTGCCCCCCAGGGTGTTTGCTCTTTGCTCTGAGCTCCACGGGTGATCCGTGTAACAAAATGGGCACCCCACCTCAAAAAAAGAGGCACTTCTGGAGACCGGGCGCAGAACCAAAGAAGGTCTATTTTCTGAAATGGGCTATTTTTTGCTTTAGGGGGTCCTTGTTGAATTAACCTTGATACATATTATTAACCTCATTCATCCAGCTGCTGCAGTCAAAACTAGCCGTGTAGGACTCCAGCTCAGCCTGCTGATGGCCCGCTTCAGTGGCTCACTCTTAAGAATCAGGTCAGATCTTCTCCCGTGTCTAGAAACACTGATTTTCTCCCATCCTGTCCTGCAGGTCCAAGGATCTGATCAAGGAGGCCATCTTGGACAATGACTTCATGAAGAACCTGGAGCTGTCACAGATCCAGGAGATCGTGGACTGCATGTATCCTGTGGAGTATGGAAAAGACAGCTGCATCATCAAGGAAGGCGACGTGGGCTCGCTGGTCTATGTCATGGAAGGTAAAAAAAAACTCATATCAAACCTCAGGAGTAGACACAGTTAGAAAAAAAAGAAAAAAACACGAGAAACACACGATGTTGGTAAGAACGAAATGAAACAACAGCATTATTTAAAGAGCTTCTTAGAGGCCATGAAAGAAAGGTCCAAACTGCAGCACTTAGTGATCCCCATCATGCCGTGCGCCTGCTTTATGTCCCACTGTCTCCGAACAGTCATGCTTCAGCGTGGGGTCCTGTTGTTGTCGGGTGTTTTTTTTTTTTAAACAGCATTGTTTTAGTAGCGCTCGGATGACTACAACAGCAGGTCAGCGTTCGCAGCGACGCTGAAGGGATTTGTGTAAAGGGCACTTGTGCGTTATCATTTGCGGGATGCAATATCCCCCTAAAATGCTCGGGGAGTCATCAGCCAGGAAAATAGATTTGGCCTCAGGGAAATTGGCCTCAATTGCTGCGCGCAGCAGTTGACCTTTGACATTTGCAAACATACGCTGATGTAGATGAACATATAGAAACACAGATGCCAGAATTGCACCTTTTAAAGCTGTCATAATCTCCAGGTGACTCTACATCGGGTCCTTATCGTTGGGATCGGGACGGGGCCAGATCTTTACATCTATAGATTGTAATGTTCTTTGTTTCCACTTTGATGTGGCTGAAACAGGAAGTGGGTTGTTGTCTGTGTTCAGTCCTGAAACACTTTGTGAGATGACTCACTCACCACACAGGAAATTTCATATTGATTAACACATTGGTAGTGTATTAATTATGTCCTCTATAAGCATTTTTATGTCTTATGCACATCTGTGTTTGTAGTGATGGCGTCTCAGTGATGCACCAAAAAACCTGTTTTTTGGCTGAAATGGGGTGATGAATGTGAATTGTATAAAATGATAATATACTTGGGTATTAATTTATTGCCAGTGTCTGCCTGGCAACAAAATTCTTCAAGAAAGTGTCGATAAACTATCAATATTGGGCCGAAAAAAAGAAATTGTTTTCTGGAAACACACAGATCGACCATGTGTCACTCCAGTCCATCTTAACATAATGAGTAAGTGTAAAATGGATAAAGAAAGACTTTTGAAGCCTCGGCGACAGTAATGCGACAGGCTCAAGGCTCCAAACGCTGTCAGAAGTGGACTGTGTGATAGTTGACTCGTAGCAGAGCAGGAATGGGCGTCAGGCTGACACCATGAATAGGTCCTTCGTGATGCGAAGCAAAAGTGCGGTGCAAATGATACCAATCTGTAAGAGAAATAATTGTTGAGGGGCTTTGTGGTTTCCCTCCTGACAGTGGTGGAGGAAAAGGCGTCGGTGTAATTGGAAAAAAAGCTTCAGCTGAGCAGCGGTCAGATGTCACTTGAATCAAATGTATGGTTAATTATTACTCACGGCAAAAGCCTTCATTAAAGGCTTTACATACTTTTCTAAAGAATTTTCCTCTTTTTCTTCCTTTTCTTCTCTTCCCACTTGGGTCCCTTTGTGCGGCTGCTTTAGCGCAGGAACCAACCGCTATGTCCAGCGTTTCCTCAGACTTTACAGACGGGTCGGCTGCGGGTTTGACATCGTCAGGAATGTACCGTGTGTATCCTGTGTCTTCCTGAGTAAAGCCGTGAGCGCTCAGCAGTCAGTTCTCATAGAGCTTTGGCATGCTAATCATTAACGCTTTGTCGGGAGTTGACATTGTTCCGTCACGCATGCCTGCAGCCATATGCGGCGCAATTAAATGACAGCAACATGCCCCTGGATCTACTATAATGCTTGAGTTTATTGTTTTTCCATTGCCCTGACCAAATTTTATAATCTGGGAGGATATCTAAAGTTGGCTTTATTTATTTATAAATTTTTTGGCTGAAGATACACCTGATTATAATGAAAATGTGACCAACCAGAGTAGTTCCCGACGAGGCTGCCTGCCTGGCTGTTGCCCCACTAATGAATGTGTGCAGTTCTTTTTTTTTTGTTTTACTCGCTGGAGCTGTAATCGACACCAGCCCTCCTGAAAATATACTGATTCCAAATGAGCCAAAACCTCACGTTTCCATGGAAATGAGAGGGGGAATTTAGATTGGCTCATCCCGTTGATCCGCACAGGTGGCGAATGGCGATAATAACTTGTATAATCACATTCAATTACCATCAAGTACCTCTCTAAAAGTAAACGCCCCCTAAGACATCGTTAAATATCGTCTCCTGCGTACGCCTGTTCAGGTCTACCTGTTCAAGAGGAGAAGTCTTGTTGAGCAGCCTTTTTTCTTAATTTGAGAGTAAATCTTAAATTAGCTCATAAGCAGCAGGAAAAAAACCAACTGCTAAACAGAGATACACAATCAATTTTGCCCAATTTCTGCTAAAGGTGATTCGTTTGCAATTCAACAGGAAAAATAAACAAATCCTTCGTCTCAGTGGGGCAGACTGCTTCAAACAGCAGTGTTTGAATGATAGACCGGGAAAAGCTGGATCATTTGATCCATGAGGGAATATGTGTTAATTATTCTATATGGATTAATGAGCCTTGTTGTCAGCGCAACAAACTCCAGTGTAGAAATGATACAGCTCTGCTAGACATCAATAATAACAAAAATCTATTGTAATTTCCTCGATTCTTCACCCCCATACTATAAGGAAGGGTTGGTATAAGGAAGTTTACCATCTTTGAGGCTCTGTATTGTGTTCATGCACCAAAAATGTGCAGTTTTCCGTTGACGTTTTCAGTCCTTTTTCTTTTGTGTCTTTCCGGCATGAACAACAGACAGAGAGCAAAGAAGAACGAAGCCTCACTCATGCGCGTGGAAGAGTGAAGGCATTTTCTTATGTTTATGCCGACAGACCTGTCTCTCTCTGCAGGTTTAATTTGCAGGTCGAGCAGTGAGCGAGCGAGAGAGCGAGCGCTGACGTGAGGTGTGATCTGCCTTGTGTGTTCTCCCCCCCCCCCACACACACACCCACAGTTCTTTGACAGGCTTCTCCTGCTCGCTACCACCGCTGGTAGGGGGTGGGGGTTACGTGTATGGAGGGGACTGGAGAATACTCCGAGGGGAGTGTGGGAGTGTGTGATTTTTGCAAAACAAATTGGACCCGTCCGCAATTATTCAGGTGGGCCAGTGGCGGGTAAAGACTAAAGGATTTCTCCTAGGAGTCTGACTCTGGAATGAGGCTTCGGGCTCATCTAATGACTGAATGAGATTGAGGAGAGATTCTGCTGTTTGGCTTTGCTTCATTGTTTTTACAGAGACACGAAGAGACTCACTTTTTCTTTGTTTTCACTCCTTTTTTATAAGATTTCTGGTAAACATGATTGTGTGAACAGCCTGAGCTGCTGGAAGTATAAACACTCAAAGGCCCTTGTTTACATATCTCATGAAATGCTTCATCTTGTGTTTCCCCCCCTTTGATAGATTCAGCCAACATCTTATCAACTGTGTCACATTGTGAATGACGTTAAACCCGACATGAAAAATAATTTTCTAACCTTGCCGCCAGCACCTGCTCAAGGGCTCTTCCTGTTAAACAAAAGCCACTGTTGCACCCAGAGAGAATTGTAATTATTTACAGAGTAAACATCATTTGAGACAGAAAACTTCTCCAGGGTTCTGAATTTACAAGAATAATATGTCCTACTTGGTGATGGGTTTCCTGCACTTTCTGTACTGGAAGCTGCAAAATCTGAATTTTCCTCAGATGACAAACCAACTGGGGGTTCCTGTGGTCATTTTTCCACTCTGGGGCTCCTCGATATTAGAGCGTTTAACAACTGCTGCCAGAATGATCGAACGCCTGACAGCAGTTTTGCCTTAAATGACTCATCCTCTCGGACTATAGGGAGAACCTCCTCTGAACTTACTGGGCCGGCGAGGTTCAGCCAGGAGATAACTGGACCGCAGCATCCGGATGTAATCACCAAAGACAGATGAGTGTGGCTGGGGGTCAGAGGTGAATGGGAAAGAGGGGAAGCCCAGCTGTGTGAAAAATGCAGCCTTCTCTGTAAACATTGTGATGTATTTGCAGCGATATTAGCAGCCTAAATGAAACGAGTGGCGGTTGGCCGCAGAAAGGCGCAAACAGCGAAACTGCATTGTTGCCTGGCAACTTAATAAATGCAGCTCAGCAAAGTAAAACATTGAGCCCTGCAGATCTTGGCATGACTGGCTCCAAAGAATTCGGCGAGTAGCTGATATTTAACAGAAGGTGCTGCTAGGTCTGTACGTCTATGCCAGACCCGAGCACCATGTGGGGACCACACTTATTAGACCGCCTGAACGTGTAACCCAACATTTTGTACCATGATTACCACGAGAACGACACATATGTACTGGACCTGCACGTGACAGCATCTCCTTGAGGAGGTTTATTTAGACGTCACCCAGGGCCTGGGTGAGGGGTCTGTAATTGGAATGACATTGAAACACTAGGCCCAGGGGCTTCTCCCCTCGTGTCTGTTACATTTGACCCTAGCTGTGAGTGTCAGAGACAGATTCAGGTGCTACTGCAGTTGTCAGTGTGAATAGAGAGGGACCAGAGGGTCGTTAGGTTCGCGTCTCTGCCGGTTCTCTACCTTGTCATCGGATTAGCAAACGACCCTGCTGGGGGAGTGTGGACAGAGGAGTCTATTTAGTTTCCACTAAGGCAAGCCTCAACGGTAAGGGTGGTAACAGAACGTTTATGTGATGAAAAACAGAGGAGCTCTGTGGTTTCCTGAAGAGATCAGGCTCCAGTGCTGAAAGTAGATTAAATAATTCACACTAGATTAAAGGAAATCCTGATTAAAGGGAAATATCTCAGAAAGAGATATTATATTATTATATTATTATACAGCTAAACCTATAACAATGGTACGTGCGTGGGTATGGTACATTTTTCTCCTCTGACGGATTCTCTGAGCACAAAAATGTTTTTGTGGAAGAGCATGCAGGAAATATTTCCTCTTCTGTTTCATAGCGATTAGACTTTTAATTAGATTCAAAGCATCCTTGTACAACCACGGGCACAAATTAAATACTTTTCCCATGAATGATTTTGCCTCTCCTCTGTCATTTATGTGCAAATAGTGTGTCTGCGCTTGTTTTGCATGTAGATAGTCTCACCTGTGTTTGGCGTCATCCACCCCAACTGTAAATATCTGTTCCCCTTTCCTCTGTGTTTCCCTCAAGTCCTCCTGCTATCTTCTCTCGCCGTTTCTTTTCACCCGTCTGCCCGTGTTGTTGCGCCGAACTCGATTCTTTCTCATCTTTGATGGGTGCGAGTGTTAGCCTTTGTTCCCACTCCTGAACTCTGACACTGCAATTGGTGTCCATTTTCTCTCTGTGGGGACAGATAAACGCACGCCAGCGGGGAGAATTAATGACTCGTTTGTGAATGAGCCCTCGGTCTTTGTGGTTAACCTGGGCTCTAATCAGTAGGGATGACAAACCTTTAGTGTTTCTAGGCGGGTGTGTATCAGGGAGAGAAAGAGAGAGAGAGGAAAAACAAAGGAAGAGGGATGAAAGACGGATGCAAATGCTTGAAACTTTATTAAATGCTATGACGTAAGAATGAACAATACTCTTGTGTATCACACTCTTGTGTGTGTGTGTGTGTGTGTGTCCGCGTGTGTGTGAGTTGAGTGCCTGTCGTGAAAGGATAAACAGCGTTTGCTCAGGTTTAGACTTGATACAAGATAGGGCACAAGTTCATACGCTGCAACACGCCGATGGAATATGTCCTCATCTCTCCAGGCTGATATGTATACACAAACACGCACACGCACAATTACCATGGCTGCAAAGATGAGGGGACGTTGCAGACATCGGTTTGAATGTATTACCATCCAGAGCTGGTTATTTTTCTAGCCTGTGTTGCTGGTTTTTGGTGTGAACTTGAGCCGTGCTTGTTAAAGATCCTCCACTGATTCCAGCAACGTGTTGCTGCAGTTGGAGCCTGAGACGTCGTCTTTTAAACTCTCTTCTGTTGTGATTTTTTTTTATTCATCTCTTTCATCTCCTTTTGAGCTTTGATTGCCTCCAAAAAATGACTCTTACAATTTGGCCGGAGAAAACAATAAATCATCTATGGTGAGCTGCGTTTTTGTGTGCATGCACACGTAGAGTCACTTTCCTCACGTCTTGACTCTGCTTTTTTTTGGTTATTCGGTGGTCACTGAACTGTAACAGAGAGAATTGTTTTCTTAATGGACACTTTGATAAGATGTTTGGTATGTTCTGGACTCAGCGGCCATTGGTTGTGTTCTTGTAATTCAAAACAAGGAGAAAAAGCCCCCTTTTAGAAGCTACCATGCTAGCTGTCCCCGTTATGTAAATATATGTAAATACTCTGAATCTAAATCAGCCTGTAAATGGCTCCTCAGGCCTGCGGTGCAACTGAAGCAAGATGAGGTAGTGGAACAAACAAGTCATTGCTGTTGCCCCTCAGACGCTATGTTTGTCTGTGGCCTGTTTGTGAAGCTGACCTATTAAATAAGGCACTAAAGTGGAGCTACCACCCTTCAACATGGACCAATATTGACCTTTTTGTGTGTGAATGTAAAATGATCTTTCTTACTGAACCACGATGGCAGAGCAGTAAAGCGGCATGGATGAAACCAGGTGTTATAAAGTGTTCCAGAGTGGTGCTCTACAGGTGTGGGTTTAACCGTAACGTCTCGTCTTACCTGGCTAATTACTCCACATCCTCCACCAAGAGGTTGAAAGGATCTATAAGTAAACTTAAAATAGCACCAAGTGTTCACCTGAAGGATACACTCTGTCCTCCATATGTAGAACCAGAAGCGGTTTTGAGTTTTCTCATGCTTCACAAGGCATTTGTGCAGAATTGCAGTGCCATTTCCCGCCGTGCTGATGGCAGGGCGTCCTGCACCGGGGCACCTCTGTTAAACACAAAATTGCTATTTGTAACTGATGTGATCTTTTGTAGTGCTCACACCAAACATCTGGTCTCCTACTTTTATCTATCACGATCTCTTGCCTTTGCTCTTTTCTCTGCTCCCTCTATAGTTAGCCGGCAAGAAAAGTGAGATTCATTTACGGCAGATGCATCCCACAGAGCAGCCCACGCACAGAACGTCCTTCTCATGTCAGTTTAAAGGCAGTGTTTGTGAAACACACACACACACACACACACACACACACAGAAATGCAAGGTGAATGCTGCTTTCACAACCTCAATAAGTACACAAACTGCTGCAGCAACTGTGTTACTGAAAACCACAAACAAGGGTATTTTTGGGATTTTATAAGCAGCTTCCTGGTATTGAAAAGAAAGATGAAAGCAAACATCAACTATACACATTCACACGCTGTAAATAGAGCAACCTGGATTAGCCATGTTTACTGTAAGATTACTAAAGATTATTGAAGAGTAAGTGAGCTAAACATAACCCAAAAGTTTGTTTTAACACAGCTGCACAGACTAGGTAAATACTAAACGTTTGCTTTTAAGTCTATTTCTCAAAAAAAGCTGGCGACTTTCCCGTTTCCCTGTACCAGCATCAATATTTACATTATGTCTATAAGTTACAGAGGCACAGCAATGGAAGTAGGTTCTGCCAGTAATGTTGAATAAATAATCAGAAGCTGTGAGCTGCACGCATGCACTTTATCTTGCCTACAGAACTTGTTCTGAATTAATCATGACAATATTCAGTCACAACTGTGCATTTATACTGATTAAATGCAGCATTAACACCATAATTAGCTCTTCAATCTGAATGTATCCTCTCATTTACAAAGGTAAATATAGCTGTAACATCATTAGGATGTTTCATAATTAGCCTCTAAACTTTTAGTTGAAAAGACCTGTTCGATGCAGCTGTGCGAGGAGGCCATTACGCTCAGCGGACAGCCGCATTCAGCGGCCGGGGCTTGTTAGCGGCGACCTCCTGCTGCTGCTGATTTCATAGCGCCGAAAAGGCGCTCCGCCATTTAATTTCCATTCCGTGACTAAAACAGTATTTTTTCTGTGTGGTTTCCATTGAGGATCCTGCTCATTATGCTGGATCCCTGCAGCCTGCAGCGCCGCAGACGAGCTTTCTCTAAACTGGCAGCGCTCGTCACTTCCAGCACCACATGTGTTCGAATGCACCGTCATTCAGAGGCTTCTGCAATTCATAACGAACCTTCGGGCCCTCGCCATGTTCGGGTTTGACTGGCACGCCAGTCCACATCCGTGTGTTATCCTGAAATCTCTCATTTATTCAGAAAATGTCATTTTTGTTTTTTTCCTTTCTTTTCTCAGAATAATAAACTTTAAATCCAGACAACCCTACTTTTAAATGCTTTATTTTAGGTTTTATACAGGTGCCTTTATACAGGTGTTTATTTAAAGGCTTTTTTTCTGTGATTTTCTGCTTTGGGAGCTTTGTTGATTCACGCCTGACAGAGCAACGGCATCCTTCTGATGATTTTTGCTTTTTTTCTGTTTTTTTTCCCAAGAATCATACTGTGGTCTTTATAAACTCAGATGAAACCATAATTGCCTTTTTTTTTTGCTTTTTAGAAGCTCTGTGAAACTTCGATATGAAACACAAGAGAGATACTTTCTTGTTTTCTGAACAGGCTTTTGAAAATTTGTCAGACTTTATTAAAACCTCTAAACACAAGTGCAGCATCGTCACTTTTTAGTCTCAATATTATTTGACCTTTAGCAACCTACAGCAGCTTCATTTTTCACATTCTACCTCTTTTTCACTGACTGAAGCTGAGTTTTCTCTGTGGTCCAGTTTAGTTTGATTCAGTTTATATTTATATGTATTCAAATGGTCTGAGTACCAAAGTCTTGCTGGTGTTTCTGTAGAGCACGTATAGCTCAGAGACCCTTTCCTTTCCTCTCTCAGCATCCTCTCCCTTTGTCCTTGTGAGTTGACATTATTCAAACTTGAACATCCCACTGTGAAACCATTTCCGAGTAAGCCACAGACCCCTGACACTGAACCACGGGCCCAGAATATGGATTTCACCCTCCTCTGTTGGGTTCCGCCTCTTTTGCAAATAAGAAATTTAAGAATGTTAGGCCCTTTTGTTTTTTATCTTATTTATTTGTGCAAATCTAACCTAAAATGGTGGGGAAAAAACTGAGCTGCACGTCTTCTTCTCAGTGAAATGAACTTCCCGGCATCCTGTTTCTTAATGTTTATTTTTCACCACTTTGAAAAGATGAGGAATATATTTGTTATCAAAGGAGAAGAGTGTGGAGCTCCTGACCCCTGAACCTCAGCAGTATTATCAGATACAGTCTAACATTGATGTCAGAGGTCAAAGATGTTTTCCTATTTTGTCACATTTGGCATAGAGATGAGCATTGTGTGCTGCTTGTAAAGCTTTTACCTTTAATAAGGCCTCTTTGAGTCCATATCAGGGATTTTTTTTTTATCTGCTTTTAAAGCCCCTAATAATATAAATTCAATCTACTCAGTACAAGAGACATTTTGGAATGAATTTAGGAAGAACAAAGTGCTCTCCTCTTTGCTAACAGCTAGCAGTGAAAACTCGACCTTCAAACTGTTAGGATCTACTTGTCCCATTAACTGCTTTAGTAGATTTATTGTACTGCCTCTTCCCCTCTTTTTTTGCATAAATTACAGCTGTCTTTGCACCCTGGCTTTATGCAAAACCTTTCATTTCTCTGCATCTCTGCTCTTGCAATTATCATGAGCCGGTGATGAGGAGGCAGATGTGCTCCCAGGGTCAGCTTTCTTGGGAGCAGCATACCTACGCTCGTTTACAAAGGAAGCATTTTTTTCCACTCCCACTGGTCGGGCAGATCTGTAGGATGAAGCTGGCTATTCTTAGAGTCCAGTTTTTCACGTGACTCTGGGTAATTCTGTGGTCATTCTGTTGTGTTATGTCCATCTGGCCGTCCATCCATCTATCCATCCATCCATCCATCCATCCATCCATCCATCCACAGATGACAGTTCACCAGTCCATCACAGGACACACACTATTTGCATTATGAATATTAAATTATAATGTCTTGTTTGTCCATTCATTTTTATTATTAATCTAAAAATGAAATTTGGACAATTGCTAGATGACTTCCCTAACGGGCAATCCCCCGGCAGCTGGCAGACCCTGAATCCATTTGTAAAATTATTAACAGAATATTGCAGTTGGTAAAGTCAGACATCTTTTAATAAATCCCCGCGTCCTTCAGCTGACACCACACTTGTTTAACTGAGTTCAGTAAGTCATGTTGCAGAATTCCAAAGGCCTTATAAATTTTAACGTGCAGATGCACTTATAAAAGGCAGGAAATAAAAGGCTAATAAAGCAAATTGTTGAAGAACCATGTTTCTTTTGGTTCATTTGTGTTTTTTTTATTCCTGCTAGCTCATCGGATAACAGCCACTGGTCAGACACCACCTCAGTTCTGTACCTTTAGAAACATTTGTGTGACATAGAAAATAACATCAGTAAATACTGGTGTCATTTCCAACACGCTGATAATGCAAACATTTATATGTAGGCGTTCAGTATAGTCTAACCTTTGGTCTTGCTGGTCACTGTCAGCATAAACAAGACATTTCCTTCTCCTGCACTTGTTGTTCTACCATAATTGTGATGGCGGGGTCATTGTGAAAACCTCTGTTTTCTCCTCAACGCTGCTCAAGGTTCTGTCTTTTCTCTCCACCTGTTGGGAACTACTGCAAAATTGTCCAAAAATGGACCTGCAACACACTGTTGTCCTTGTTATCAGAAACAGATAGGGAGGCACATCTCCTACAAAAACAATCACAGTTTCGGAAAGATGCAGCGTGGATGGGTGAGCGGTTGAAACCATTCCAGTGGAAGGGCCCTAAAGACACACAAGCTGAACTAACCAGAGTAACACTGGAGCAGAATGGAGCAAGAGATAAGGCGCCACTCGTTTAAATGTGCCGCTCTGCGCTTGGCGGGCTGTAGATCTGTCTGGCACCTGTGCAAATTTGAACCATCATCCTCTAAATCCCCCCTCAGATCCGACGGAGCCAGGAGCTCCATGAATGAACGTAGTTCTATTCAGAAGTAATTATGCATAGCTTCAACACACCTGCCGCCATTTGTTGAGTGTACGTAAAGCAGCAACCACAGGACAGGCTACGCCAGCCACGCCACCCATGCAAAGGATAAGGAGCTGGTTTGGGGTCCAACGTGGCTGAAGGCCTTGTTGTGCCTCAGTCCAAACACAGACAGCGTATTGACTGACGATATAACACTCGTAAAGCAAATCATAGCTAGAATAATACTCTGTAGGTCACACAGGGTAAGCTTTCAGGTGATTTCTCTTCAGGTTGCTGTTGCTGCATGCCACGTTTGTGCACAGCCAGAGGTGGACAGACAGTAGCTTTTAAAAACACTACATTGAAAATAATCTTTTTTGGTTTCCAGTCTAGTGAGTCACCTCAGCAGGGTCCCCCCAAAATAAATTGAAAGCCCTCAGACACCTATCATGCACTCCATTTCATCACTGAATCCATAACTGTTTGTTTCTTACACTGAACTGAGCACACACACGGGAAATCAAGAGGAGGAAATTCAAATGCAATTTGAATAACATTATGTTTAATAGCATGTCTGTGTCTTTGCCTGTTTCAGACGGGAAGGTGGAGGTGACAAAGGAGAGCCTGAAACTTTGCACCATGGGGCCCGGGAAGGTGTTTGGGGAGCTGGCTATTCTCTACAACTGCACCAGGACCGCCACTGTCAAAAGTGAGTTCACACAGGCACACATTCACACGTTCCTTCAGTGCAGAGGATTATAGGTTTCGGACCCTCCAGCATATTAGAGGGAGAGAGAGTGAGAGTGAGAGAGGGATCCTGCTGTAATTGTACAAATAGGTGCACAGTGGTTGTGATAAACACCACCCATCGCAGCTCAATGTTTTCACAACACTCCAGTTAAGTGTTTTGTAAAAACTCCAATGAGCCAAATGTCAGGGTTTAGCACCAGTGCTCTCATGTGTGTCGATAGCCTCAGCTATGAAGGATGAACACTGGATTAGTGGGTGGTAATTTAGATAGCAGCCTAATGGAGCTCAGAAAGGGCCAGACATGCAGGACAGATGGTCGAATACACACAAAATGTGTTAAAATGTGTTAAAATGTGTGTTAGGGTGAAAATGTGGGTAAGTGGGGCAGGAAATTAAAAAAGGGGCTGAAATCTGAAAAAACAAACGGATGAAAGAGGATGCAACATGTTACCCTGCTTGTGTCCTTCCTGCTCGGGATGAAAATGGGCGTGGGTCTCAGGAATGCACGGAGGGCAGGGGTCTCCACGGACCTGTCGATGGGGCTGGAAATGAGGTCAATGACGGTGGTGGTGGGGTTGCATGTTCTTCTTTGACCATGACCAGCACCATCCTGACAGAACTCCTAGGTGTAGTTGCTATGGAAACAAGTGCCCAGTGGGAGATGAGCCAACTCTTACGGGATGAAATATTCCACCTTCAGTAGGCGACAGGGTGTCTGGATTGTCTTCCCCAACCCTATTGCTTTTTTTTTACTTTCTTTTTTGAAGTGCACATTAGACCATCGCTGCTTAATAGAAATGGTGTGTATGGAACAAATTATGTAATGGTCCAAAAGACCAGGAGTGAATATACAGCCTAAATTAGTCATTGGTTGTGGCTCTGAAACTGGATGGGTGGCCTAAATGGACGTCTCTACACAAGAATATACAGAAAAGTTCGGCTGGAATAACGTTTCTCAGGCTGATGGCATCTAAGTGAGGTTTTATGGTACACTGGGGACTCAGCATCACATTCAGCCAATAAATTACATCCGTGTCACATCTGGAATTGAAATAAGGAGACCCACCCATCCATAAAGCAGCAAGCAGTGTGAGCCCGTCTGTCCTCTGGACTCATTGAATAGCGCCCATAGTGATAATGAAGAAGTTATGAGAGTCGGATAACTCGGAAACAATTAAGAACCTCTAGGAGCTGTGATTGAGAACAAGAGTCAGCATATATAGCTAGCATTACCAGAATTACTTTAACGGTTTGCTTGTGCAGGTTTTTCAAATGGAATAAATGTCAGATTTAACACAAATTGCAAAAGATTTTACTAGTGACATTCATTCTAACTGGAAGTAATATGAGCATATATTAAGACCTTTGCACAGCTATAGGTTCTTGCATGCACATTTTTAGATTCTTCCTTTAACTCTGAGAAATCAAACTTCATCACATCCCCCCCCCTCCCGTCTGCTGTTCTTATCTTCCAGGCATCATTTGGGTTCTAATTATTCAGAACATTATAAAACTCACAGACGTGAAACATGTTGGATCTTGGTCATTCATCATGCTGAGCATTATCTCCGCTTAATGTTCAGCCAGATCAACTATCACAAATTTAATTTACAATCTGCAATTTCTTTTGTCAAACCTGGTTGGTATAAAAAGAATTACCCGGAGAGAAGGGTGACAGCACATGACGTTATCATGACAGATGCAGGGTCGGATATCATTTCAAATGCTCATTAGAAAACTGTAATATATTGTATATATGTATGTACTAAATACTTTGATATTTGCTTTGGAGAGACATGCAGCTAACATGCATGTTGTCAAGACATACCTGAGATCAGACTGAATTTCAAGTTCTGCCTGATTTTGTATTATTAATGCAGTTGCATAATAATGACTCCCTTTGATGTGCAGATATTTAGTTTTCCATCTGTTTTTTCCAGCCTTATCTGATTTTTACATGTGAGTACAGGTTTGAATTGAGACGCAGAGCAGTGTTTGCTCCAAGACTTTGCTGTTCCTCTGTTTTGTTCTGCATGTGGAGTATCAGGGGAAACGCTGAAGTAAAGGAAGATAGCTTCTTCGTTGGACTGGATATGAAAAAAACAAAAAACAGCCTGGGAGATAAGATGTTGCCTGCGACACAGGTTGCAGAAACCATCAAATCTATATTTTGCCACTTTCCCATGGCAACATGGGCAATCTGGATGCTGCGGGGCAGGAAAAAGAAGAATAGTACAAAAAAAGGTGGGGTGAAGACAAGACAGTGGCCACAGCAAAATGAGGCGGGAGCAATAAAAGAATTATTTATCCAGGGCAGCATACAAAGCAGGCAAGATGTCTAGATTAAAATCATGCAACAGTTCTTGACATTGGGGGAGCTGTGAGTCCACAGTGTCAACAAAGATAATAAATTCTGATGAAACATCCTTAACTAGAAACACTTGGAGAGCGCAGCCCTCCGCCAGCACCTCACTTCCCCACTTTTTGTGACTTTGACCTGTGGTGTAGTTTTAATAGGCCGTAGTAATATCTTGATACGTAACATAGAAGTTTTGCTTTATGATCATTCTGTAGGTTTCCAAAGACAGGCAGATGTGTCATAAGAAGGAGATTATTTGTGGACAGAAGTTGTACAATAACCACAGATGCGTGTCGGGAATCCCAACTTTGTTGTGAATGTCAGGATTTGAGGTCACTGCCAGTCCCTGCTAATGTAATCAGGGAGCCATTATCTGCACACTCCATCTTAATGATAGTGATGAAAAAGTAGACATCAGTGCAGAAACCCAGCCGTGCCCAGTTTGGACCATATCTAATGCACGTTGACGAAAAGTCTGCATGACTATACCTCTCACGCACCAGTGTGCTGATTGTAAATTGATTATCAGTGGGGAACTCCAGATGAGGTGTGAAGTACACTCTGAGCTTTCTACGCTAAGATTTCTGAGCTATATTAAAATCTTTGGAAAATGCATAATGGGGAATAAAACTGTCAAGTGTAGCTTACGCATGAAAAGAAGACTTTATATATTATTTTTTATTATATGTAGCTCTTAGCTCTCCTGGACGTATCCACTTAAAAAAAACAACAACTTTCTAACAGTCTAGAAGGAACCTGCAGGGTACGGTGTGCAGACAACATCTGCACAGACTCAGGATCACCCCGTCCAGTAACGGGGCCTATTTTGACAGCGGGTGATAGGTTACAGGTTCAACTGTCAGGAAAACACAGCCCAGTTAAACATTAGGAGCAGCACAAGAGGACAGACTGTTATATGATTTAACAATAATAAAATGTTGTTAGTGCGACTGGTTTTGTTGTGAAGTCTGAACTCTCTGGCACAGTGGTGTAAGTGGAATTCAGTTCCAGATATAATTCCTTCAGTATTTGTTATGTTTTATTCTGCATTCACGTCATATTGTTTAAAATTATACGACGTAGGCAAGTATTAGCAATGTTTTGGAGCCTCAGTAACCCTGGATAAAACTTTTAAGATGACTGTTTATCACTAGACAATATTACACAGTACATTTTTCAACATGGAAGCATCGTGAGACTCTGAGTTAGTGGCTCTCCCATTAGAGAACATTTGCAAGCTGTGTTCTCTTTTCCACACACTGCTCACACCACTAGGGGAAAAAAAAGACAAAACACCAGAACGGACAGTACGTGAGGAAGGATTTTGAGCTAGTTAATGGAACCACTTCCAGACTGTTGCCACGGATGCACTGTTGAATCACACAAGTGTGCCGTCCACATACAGTTAGCCAGCTGCAGTGAAAGCCTGTAAACAGCTGGAGGACGTGGAGCCAACAGAGATAAGAAAGTGATGAGATCACAATCGGATGCATGTTAGCAGCCGTTGGGACAGAAAACACTCTGCAAAAGCTGGCTGTAATAGGCTCCGTCTGCTCTGGTGATGGTGAATGGGTTTTTCTGCTGGAGTTCACTGGAAATTTCTTTTGTCTCTCAGACCCTTAGTGAGTCTCGTTTTTTGGTTTGACTCAGTTGCTGGGTTAGTATTTCCTTGGTTCAGGGCTGTTTGTATTGCGCACCTTTTGCCATTTTGCCATTTTGCTTTGCTCAGTTTTTCCAAAAGTTTGATAACCAAACCATCCCCCAATGGTTATTTACTTATTCACCACAAATTTATTAAAAAAAAAAAAAAAAAAATCAATAAGAAAAAATCCTAAATAATGGGCTGTTATTATGACTGAGGGGTCCACATGGGTACACACAGTCTCTAGTTCATCGCCTGATATTCAAATATTTTACTGGATAACCAGATAAATGCAGATAAATGAGGCAGTGAGAAGAAGGCAGGATCCAGTAGACACAATCCCAGTGAGACCTACTGGGGAAAATTTTTCTGTTTCCATGGCTGCCATGGAAACACAGCTCTCAGCATACAATAAGAAACAGCAACATGATAATGAGGACAGGAAAGCCTCCCTGCCACACATTTAGAAGTCACTGTTTTTTTCCCGAAACACTGCAGGTATTTTTAGCTGACAGGTTTTTGATAGGGCAGCTTTTTTTTGGTTGGTTTAAAAGAATTTTTAGTCCCAGTCGTGTGAAAGGTTATGTGTGTGTGTGTGTGTGTGTGGACAGAAGGGCCCCTGCTGCTGCTGCTGTTGTCATCTGGAGCGCAGGTGTGCTGGAGGCTCTTCTGGGGCTTTCGATGACTTGAAAGGTTAAAACAGTCGAGGAAGCATCCTCAGACAGCAAAGCAGGAGCCTGCAGCGAGAACGTAAAAAAGCAGCCTTAGGGAAGGCTTGAAACTGGTTCCTGTCCTTTGCCACAAGTTTTAGAGAAAGCGCTCTGTGTGTAATACAGATATTAATAGCATGAATGGAGATGATCCAGCGTGATCGTTGGTGGATGTCACCACACCACAGTTCAAGATATTATTGTTAAGCCTTTAGGCATCAATTAGACAGTGTAAAAAAAGCTAAATCCCTGTTTTTGGTTAACCTAATAGATGCAAATAATGTGTGACATTTAAGAAACCAATCAAAATGTAAGTGCTTCAGGAGGTCTTTACAGAAACAATAGTTATAGCAATAGAAACACAAGTACAATCTTTAGAAGGAATTATTGCCGTAATAAATAGAAAAGCAGCTATGTTGAGTGCAGTAATTGCTTTTTGAAATTGTTATCTTGTTAATTTTTATAGTCCTGAAATGTACCTGAGTGCAAGTGTGCAGAAGATGATATCTAGAGCGGCATGGGTTCTCAAAGGTGTTTCCAGGGGCCTAAATCCTTTTATATCAATGATAATCAATATTCAAGAGTTAACCAGTGTCTGCTAATGTGCCTGGACAACTTGGGTGCTCTTCAGCTGGGTTTATGGTGCATCATTTCTGCACAGAGCCCTGCTACAGCTCATCAAAGCACACATCTCAGGCATTATAAATGTATCCTAAACTCAAGGTCAGCAGCTGGAAGATAACTTTTAATCATTGGAATAAATTTTACCAATGACAAAATCAGAATGGCTAATGAAACAGTGCCCCTCATGGTCCCTGAAGTGAATTTACCTTCACCATAAATAGTGTAATACTGGTGATAATAGTTCCCTCGGCGTCTCATTAGATATAAAGACTGGCTTACTTAGGAAGATCATTTTTGCACACTGGCCCTTAGACAGTCAGAATTACACCACCGAGTTTACCAGCAGGGTGAGAAACAAAACAGATAACAGCAACACGATGTAAAAGTCGAGTGCAGTCACATTAATGAGTCATCTTAGAGGTGTGCAATATATTTAATTAACTTGTTGAAGCCAGACAGCATATTTACAAAGGTATACCAGTCTAATAGCCAGTGCCATTTTTCAGTGGGGCCACTGTTTCTTCCCGCAGCATTGAGCCAGAGCCAGAGCCCGAGTTCCTGATGTGTAACTGTTAGATTTGGGCTCAAGCAGCTGCTCGTCTGAGCTGAACGGAGCTCCGCTGTCAATCAAGACTAAACTGCTCTAAAAACAATGTACAGTTGAACCTGCATGGCTCCTTCTATAGGGACAGAAACCATCTTTAAGGAATTTTTGAGAGGTTTTTTTTTGTTATTTTAATTTCTGTTTCCTCTGTTTAATGCCACTTGGGAGGCAGGGTTCCCTTACTGCAGCCTGCCACCGGGGGGTTGCTCCAGCTTGACCTATCAGAGGCTGCAATGCTGCATCTGGTTCTTTCTCAGGTCTCTTTTTTTTTTTTTTAAATTAGCTAAATACAGTCATTACAAATATAAATCATGCCCAATAGTTAGGAATACAATTAAGGGGTGCAAAAAAAGAACTTTTAAACAAACACTGCAAAGTCACTTTGTTGCATTGTTTCCAGAATTTGTGACTGTAGATAACTTCTAATGATGGAGTTTGACTGCTTTACAATACATCCTGCACTCAAACCTAAAAATAGACCCTGGTGATAAATAGCGAAAACCCTCCACGCTTCCTTCGCGTGATTTTCTTTATCCTGCTCTCTCAAATTTATGAGTGAGTTCAAACTGGCTTCCTCTGTGGCAGTAATATATTGTGCTGGTTTTCTATCCACAATAATGACAGCGACAAGTGCATTTCATCTCACGGAAGGAAACCCGGCGTTCTCGGTGTAGCTTGTCGCTCTTATCTTAACCAATGACATCAGCAGCTCAGGTACTTCACTGTGTAGAAGACAAGAGGAAGTAAACAACTTTGTATTTATTGAGTGTTTTGTGCTTTTTTAAAATGCACTTAGCAAAGTAAGAAACGTGGAGCATATTCATTTTCTTTAACATTCCATTCCTCTGTTTTTCAAGCTCAAATTAATACTTAATTTTTTTTTTACATTTTTTTTACGGTAGGTCATAGAAAAAAAATGAATTAATCCAATATTATGATTGAGGCCTGGTGTTTACTGTTGTTCTGCTTCAGGTATGATTGATATTAGAAAAACCTGCTCTCCCGGAGCTGAAAATGGATGAACCGCTCTTGGTTCAGGATAATTAAATACCAAATATTAACCAAACTACATTAGGCCCTCTAAGTGCACATGCACGCGTGCGTGTGTGTGGGTGTGTGTGTATCTGGGTGTGTGTTTGTAATAAACCTCCAGGCCAGATCAGCCAAAGTTGATTAATTCAAGTTGGGAGTGAGGTTTGTTGATGTTACAGCCGGTACTTTTTAAAACCCATGAAACTCTCAACGAAAGCATTTGGGAATGTTTCTACTCCATCACCGTCTGCCAGGAAGTTTCCAGTGAGAATGTAAAGAAAGAGTCCCAACTCTGTTCTTCATTAGATTTATGAATTTAAATATTTTGACTCCCCCACGTTTAGTTGTTTTATCCCCTTTTAAATGGCAACCATTGTTTGGTTTTGGCCACCTTCAGTACTATGGCCAAAATAGCAACACCTGATGTAACAGCGTTCCGATCTGCTCTGCTGCGTTCTCTTGTGCGTTTCATCTCTGAGCTGGTTGGGTGGGTGGATGTTGCCGTTGCTCTGAGTAGATGGGCTGCTCTCTCTCCCACATGGGGTGAGAATTAGCGGAGCTGACAGCTGGAGGCTGTGTCTGATGAAGCCAGCCGCTCGTAGCTGTTGGCTTTCAGCGGGACGCAAAAAGCTGCAATTAGGAAGTGTGTCTCCGCCCTGACAACAGACGTGCAATGCTTCATTTCACAACACGTAAATCAACACTTGTCCTCTGACATCAGAATTATAGACTGTTTTGTTTTAAACTGCTGCCAACTCAGGCGGTGATACTGATTCTGACTGTTTTACGCTTTACATTGTTGTGAAGATGATAAGAATTCCGCCATTGTTTTCCCAAAGTCTGGAGCAAATGACCTGGCCTGCTTTCTCATGCTCTGAAGGCCTCGCGCCGATGTAATCACACTCGGCGTACATTATTAATGACTTGGGGGGACCAGAGATTACTCCCTTCTTCCACATCACGGCTCTGACAGTATCGCCGCCTTAATGCTTTCCACGGCACACCATCTCCAGGGGGTCACAGTCATGTGACGATGTGACATTGCCACAGTGTGTGTGTGTGTGTGTGTGTGTGTGTGTGTGTAAAATAAGTTTAGGAGAAAAATCCCAGGGGGAGAGGCGAAGAAAAACTTTAGTGACAGTGAAAACTGTGATTTCTTTGCACTAATTACCCCCCGCAGAGATGCGCCAGGCTTTGGTTTAATGCGCTAAAGGAGCGTTAAAACGACAGTTGTTCGAACAGAATTATCCAGACGTGTGTTGATGAATACATCCACGTCTTTCCTGTCTGGGTGACAGTGATTCGATTACCGGTGTGAGAGAACTTTGCCGCTGCAGTGAGTAATATAGACTCGGCCATCTGATTACAGCAGGTTCGGTGCCTGCAGGCAAGCACGCGGATAAAGAACTGATTTCCCTGCATCAGACAGATGAATGTTGTTACCGAGTAGAAACACGTTTTCTGTAGAAACACACAGAAAAGCCGCCGATGCTGCGTTAATGCTGTATTTCTCACAGAATATATTTGTTCTTTCACGCGATGCTCGCTGTGATCACTCAGTCTGAACTAAGTACCACTTTAATCCAGCCCTGTGGGGCTTTTTGCAAATGAAATTGAATGTTTCTACAATGCAAAAGCAAAATACTTGATATGTACTGAATCATAATCCATCAGACGCAGAGTGTCAAATCCCCACTAAAACACAGCCCGAATCAAGACTTGCACACACAGATTTAAGCATCAGATGAAACAGAGATTTACATTCAAATTTTTACACTAATTTTTTTGCGTGTCGTGTAAGTGAAAACTTTTTAGCAAGGAAGGAGAGTTTAGAGAGTAACCGAGCAGCAGCTGAGTTTGATGATGAATTTTTCATAATGGGACCGTGTCAGTCGTTTATTCCAGCTGTCTAATTCGCTCCAGAGCAGCGTTGCGTGTTCCAGCTCTTCTGACTGGCAGCAGCAGACGCCGTGTTGGGGTGATGGGACAGATGCCTTCAGCAGGAACCCCAGCCTCCAGGGTCTGGGTCTGTGGAAAGACTTTTGAGCTGGCTGGAATCGTTGTAATTGATTCTCTCCAGGCAGCCTAACAAGCCCGTCAACAGGGGTTGTGTTTTCTTTGTTTTGAAGTTTTGAAGTATTGACCCAACTGTGAAACTGTTATTCTGTGATTGACCAACTCATCAAACACACATTTAGGTAGCATTTTGACCTCCGACCTCTGCAAATATCAGTCTATATTAGTATTTTTAAAGATCCCAAATGACAGTTTTCCAGGTCTGTAATCCTGCTGCTACATTTTTAGACTCATTTAACTAAAACAGCATTTTGAATTTTGCTGCTGATCTATAAAATATTCAATAAAATTCTTTGTTTTAAAAGAAAAAAGTAATTAAGTAAAAGTAATTTGTTTTTAGAAAAAAGTAAAAGCCACTTAAATATTTCTGTAATATGTGCAGCTAAAAATAAACTCACAAGGTTTGAGCTCCACTGCCTTTTTATTCTCCCACATATCAACATCTGGTCATCACCGGTGAAACGACATCTCAAGCTATATTTATTTTTAATTTGATGAGCAAAATTAGATTGCAAGAAGAAACACACATGGAGCATTTGCATAATTCCCCTGGCTGAAATTCACTTACATTGAATTATGACGATAAATAAAACTAATGAATGAGGCTTTCCACCCTACTTATGCCCCGTCCGTCCTGTGTTCTGTTTGGTTGACAACGCACATCTATTACAAATCTGTCAGTGTTTTCCTCGAACTTAAACACAAATTTCTTTTTCCTGCCTTGGTACACTCTGCATTAGTTACAATCAAAGATATTGATATGCTCTGGTGGTGTAAATTGTAGAATGAGGGATTACAATTGGTGTGTCCCAGGGAAGGAAAAGAGCACCATCAGATGACAATCATAAAATGCTTCGCTGTGGGCGGCTCGGCTATGAATAGCCCTTCTTTATAGTGAGGTGGTATTACATATAATTTGGAGGGGCTTTTGGGGGCAAAGTGAACCCAGGATTGCTGACAGTTGACAGCCTGTCAACTTAATTCCCACTATTTGGTGTATTTCTCAGCAAAGTAGAACCTATGATGTTGACATTTAGTTTTTTCTGTGGGAAATATTGAGCGTGCTGTGTTGTGAGGACTGGTGTAACACGCTGCAGTAACAATCACCTGAAGGTCAGCCCCAGAATGAAAATTAGTAATTATAACTCTTATTAAAGCTAACGTGCATTTAATGGCATTTGAAACCCCACAAGCTGCCTTATTGTTTTGCCCTCAGTGGAATTTTAGTCAGCAGTCTGAGCAAAGTAGATGTGAAGTTTGTGATTTATAATACACAGACGGATTGAACACTCACAAATGAACTACTAAGACTTGTCAGCAAGCGTAATAAAAATGGATCCTTTGTTGATGTTCCGATGTTATTAACTTCCATCATCTTCATCCAAATGCGACCTTAATTTTATGCTTGATAAACAGGCAGGTTACAGATTAGTTTTTCTTCTTTTTAAGAAGCTTTTGCCACTGCGTCTTTTTTCACGTCTTGTTTATTTTCTCCGCGTGTTGCCTTAGCAGGCGTTTGTTAATGAACAATCTTCCTAGTCAAACTGCATCACTACACAAAACAAAACCGCTGTAGCCTTGAAATGTGCGTGTTTGCGAAGACGTCTGCGCAGCCTGGCACTGACCTCACCAAAATGCCTGAAAGCACTTCTCAATCTACCTTACTAACATTAATAGACCAGTTTCATATTGCTAGTGAAGGTAAATGTTTTTGAATGAATAAATGCAGCCATTCTCCCCTGTCTTAATGATGTCATATTAGCTACAGGCATCAGCTGGCATATATTTGTTTAAATATCCCACAGCCATGAATACTTTACCCTTCTCACTTCTCTCCAACTCTGTAATTAAAAGTGACACAAACTTAAGTAATGTATGTATGTAAAAAGTTCTTGCTCACAGTGCATTCGCGGTCTACCTAACCCTCCCTCCTGGCCATTTCCCAAAAACCTTGAACGTTTGCACAGCTCTTCTGCAGAACACATCTCTCCTTCAGAGCTGGGCCTATTGGTCGACAGCACAGCATTTAGACGTTCATTCACGACTTCACTACAGCATAACTGGCTCCCTGAGTCTCATTGCAATTTAGCCAAGATTCCCAATAATATGCTTACCCACTGCGCTGCGCTCCAGGCTCCCTCCATATTTTATTACCCAGCACCTTGTGCTCCATCTTGAACCACTTCAGTCCACAGTGCAGAGTGGGCAGCTGCTGCTAACCTCCCACTCATGCTGCTGTGGGGTACAAATTAGATGGATGCTTTCGTAAGTTCTCTCCAGACCCATTTCTGCGTCTGGTGGTTGGGCTGGAAATGCTCCGCAATGATTTTAAAGTCAGTCTAGAATGAGGATGAGGACATTTCTAAGGTGGGTTGGCCCTAATTAACTTCTTTTTGCAGCATTGGTGAACTGTCACAGTGCACAGATCTCATTCTGAGGTCTCTTTACACTGCAGTTTCAGCCGTTCCTGTTCTATACATCAGCAATGTTAATGTTGCCTGTTTTGTGCTCTCCAATGAACCATCTGAGTGGTGTTCCCACCTTGCTCATGATGCATGAGCACTACCAGCAGCATCTAGACTCCATCAGGGGATTTATCTTCTCACAGTCTAATCTTTCCTTCTTCTGTCCCTCCTGATGTTAGCTGTCCCTTTGCTTCTTTTTTTAATACCTTTTTCTCTCTCACAGTACACCCTGAACACCCAGAGGTACAAAACATTTTCAAAGAAATAATCGATCAGAACAGCTTTATTGCTGGCAAGATATTCTCGTAACTGTTAGCAAGGTCAAGGATTATAGCTTCTGCATTCACACCTGAGTGACTTCAGCGTGAACTAAAACCTTCATGCGTGGGTTAGACGTTTGTTGCTCTGTTGAAAAGAATGCCATTAACGCAGGCATGGGCAAACTACGGCACGGGGGCCACATGCGGCCCGTTAAACGTTTTAATCCGGCCGGCCGAACTTGAAAAAATTAAATGATAGTAATTTAAAAAAGGCACATTTTATTCATTTGATTTTCAGTGTTTTGAGACTCATTCCAAAGTCAGATATTTTGTTGTCATGCTTTTCTTCATTTTCATTTGAAATTAAATCACATGTTTTCTCCATATCCCAAGATGTGTATTTTTTCTCCAGTGAGGTGGGGTACCAAAGCACTCCATCCATCTGCTCCTGGTCCGGCCCCTTTGTCAAATGTTAGAAACCATTGGCCATGAAGGGTTAAGTGCTGTGTGTAAAGGCTTTGAAAGCGAAAAAAAAAGCTTTTTCTGGTTTGCAGTCTAGCTGTTACCTGCATGGAGAGTGTAATGCCTCTAACTCCACACATAAATATTTGGATGGTTTATTTCAAGGAAATAGTGCAGAATAATGTAAGTGGAGCAATATAACACCATTATCATTTGTGATTTATATTTGTTGCCCTTGCAAGCTCAAATGTTGGCATTCTGAGGTCAGATTTCTAACTTGAAGCAGAGCGGGAACCATAACCAGTAATACTGCACAATAGTAGAAACTGCAAAAGACACAGTTGCAGAACAGTAAACTTAAATAAAAACACAGAGAGAAAAGTAAATTTTTTTAAGTTCATCTCCACTTACTATGAAGCAACTATCATTATACTTAAAAAACAAAAGCAATATGCCAAATAGGATGGTTGGGTCTGTTCCTATTATTATTAAGTTGCAGGGCATGTTTAATGTGCTGTTATATCATTCTGATTGCCGGGGGGTGATATCTGTCTTTAATGACCACTAATGTCTCGCTGCTCTTCCAGCTCTTACAAATGTGAAGCTGTGGGCCATCGACCGGCAGTGTTTCCAGACCATCATGATGAGGACCGGTCTCATCAAGCACACAGAGTACATGGAGTTTTTAAAAAGGTGAGCATCTAAGGGCCACTGGTCCCTCCCCTCAGGATCAGCAGAGCCTCAGGACACCTTTGATCTGAAATGCATTGAATGAATTAAGAGAATTAATTCTGGAAATCATGTGTGAACCCTTCCACAGATGCTTAATACTACCGACATTCTTTTATTCTTCGTGTTTCCTGGAAGTGTTCTTAGTGGGTCTTCTTCTGGAGGTGTTTATGGCTTTTTTATTTCATTTAAAACTCCTATATCAGAGAGTCGTGCCCTAACTTCTCCCTTGTGCAAAAGCTTAAAAAAAAAGGCCTGCAGGCTCTATTTTTATTACACATGAGGTATATGATAAAAGACTTATCAAAAGGTAGATAGGGAACAGTGTGATGATTTAATATGTATGAGCTGATCTTTCATTTTGTCTTTGGCAAGGCAATTATGGCATGCACATCACACTTTCCTATTGAATGTATGTATGTATATATACACACACATACATGCTCAGTTCATTTCATGACTTACTTTTACAGTTGACCATAAGCTCCCACAGCTTCTCACCTTCTTAACACAGACAGAATTTATTTGTCAAGTTTACAAGTTATTGTCTCCGTGTAGCCCAGGCTACAGCAGCCAACTGGCTATTCACATTTCCAGAATTTAGCATATCAGATGTTCAGGGCAATAATCCATTAGGAAAATGATGAAAGATGTGGTTAAACATGGCCACACCCCGTCCATCATTTTAGGTCTTGAATGACCAAAACCTTTCATGTCTTAGTTTGGAGCCGCTGATTGATCTGCTCCAAGATATATTAGCATGAGAGAAGCAGTGGACCTGTATCTTTGTTGTGCAAAACTGAAATGTGTTGATGGCCACTGGATCAAGAAGCATTCATACAGAGCTTAGTACAGTTTAGACTGATGTGGCCTCAGTTCAAGTAAAGGGTTTGGACACAAGGACGATAGTAGGCCCAAGTGTGTAAGTGTGAACTAAATAAAAACCTCCATATCACACCAATCTGCATCAGTCTCTTACTGAGGCGAAGGTCTTTGTCAGTCTGCTGCTTCGCCATCTATCTTTAGCTATCTTTAGCTCAGCTTCAGCTGTGAATCCAGTATTCACTTTGAGAAGGGAACTCTCATTCTAGATGAATTTACAGTCAAGTGCTGACCTGAATATGATCCTGCATCTATCCCGTATCTAGAGGGAGCGTTCCTGAATTTTCACCACACAACGCCAACCAAAGATCTAAAAACCTGGCTGCAACAAACACTTTTTTACGAGCAAATTACTGTTGCTGTTTACAACAGTTGTTTAACGTCCAGCGCTTGTGTGCAATCACTGGTGGTGGGAAGAATTAGAAAGGTATTTGCATAATAGATTACGCTGAACTGCAACGCTTGCAAGACTGACACTGGAAACAGTGTTTAGCATTGTTCCCAGCAGCTACACGGAAAGTCGGAAAACCAGCCAGCAGAAAGAGAATGTGGAGTATGACAGAGCTCCCGCTGTTGTAGGAATATCTGCTATTTTGGAGGACACCACAATAATGAAACTTTGACCTCTCTCTGATAACAGCAGTCTTCTTAAAACAGCAGCAGCAAAGATAAACAGTATTTCCCACTCTTATCTCACAATTCCTGTCTGAAACTGAGGCTGTTTTAGTTATTTCTGTGGAAAGGCACGAAAGACTCTGCTGCGAGCACATATGCCGTATGACGACTCTTTCGTTCTACTCTTGCGTGACAGAAAAGTAAATATTTAATAATACACATGCAGCTGATTGGACCGCTTCTTGTTTTATGAGCTAGTATCTTTGGTGGATATTGAAGATTTATAGTGACTTGATAATTCAAAACATACGCTGCAGATAATGATATTTTTGTTTTGTTTCCTAGAAGCAGATCTAATAAAAGAGCTGCACTTTACGAACAAACGGCCATCGGCCCACGTCACTCCTGTCCTCTTCTACTCCTGTCTCTAATTATTATTAGGGATGTGCGATATGGAATCTTTTGAGCCGATAATTACCTCCCGTTAAGATTATTGATAAGGTTTTGTTTGCGTTTTTGGCTGAAAAGAGATAGTTGAACAAAAGGGCAGTTTTGATCAACTCAATATTGATACGTCTATATGTATATTATATAATAATCATGGATTCCCAAATTTCTGAAGTTGTTTTATGCAATTTCAATTCTTAGAAGAACAAAGGTGAAAACTTAATAGAAAAATATTTTCGGAACATGGCCATGCAAATATGTACATTTTCCCATTGGAAACATTGTGACACCATTAAACCACAGTAGATTTGTAGCCTGTAGACTTTACCTGTCAGCCTTTTTGCTTGCTTAGATAATATGATCCTGCCAACATGTGACCCCACCTTTCCACCGGGCATACTTGTGTCATCTCATGTCCATTTGACTCCACATCTGCTCTAAGATGCACCATCGCGGAAGTACTATCACGCTCCCTGTCGGCTTTGTTTAATTAATCCATCTGCTGTAACATGTTTAGGCTGCTGGTTGACAACGCCATGGCTTGGGGGACTGAAACCCCATATGTTTCACACACAAAAACATCATTCATCTGTCAAGCACCGAGCTGATTAGTTTGTGCTTCTGTTGAGGAAACATCAACACAACAGCCAGCGCCGTGGCCGGAGGCCGAGGCGAGATGGCTCAGATTACTGTAATAAAGCGAGAAAATGAGAGGGAACAAAGACAAACAGAGAAGGAGATCTTGAGAGGAGATATGTGCTTTGTTCGCAAACATGTCTTTTTTTCTTTTACTCTTTGATAAACTTTTGGCTGGTTTTATACTGTAGAGGTGATAACGGGCAACAGTCACAGAGGCTACTACGAAGCCAGTGAAACAAATTAAAGCCTCACACTGGTGTTGAATCTGTAACTCAAGCTGCCTCGTCTATGAAGCTCTTATTTGTGAGGCAGACTTCAGTGGTCTGATATTGATTTTTCCACCTGTTAGCTGCATTTTATATCACAGCTTTGGTTGCATTCTGGTAAATTAAATTATAAACAAGGCTATTTCTGGAAAAGTTGCTTTTTTTATTAGATTGAGAGCACGAAACACTTCAGAATCTTTCAAACAATGTATTTCTCTGTTTTGTCTTTTCCTGCAGCGTCCCCACATTCCAAGGCCTGCAGGAAGACATTCTGAGCAAGCTTGCAGATGTCCTTGAGGAGGTAAAGGGCCTTTATGAGGAAAGAAAACAAACAGCAACCTGCTATCTGCGGCACAACCTCTTTCCACACAGAAGCATTTACATACGACTACTTTATTTCATTGCAGCAGAATCAGAGGTTGCAAGGTTGGTTCCAGAAGATGAACAAAGATAATGGAAAGTTTTAGCTGGAAGAGTAATGGGATAAAATAGGCATGGTTGAGGGTTTAATGTTTTCTTTTTTGAGAAACTGGAGGTCTCTAATCTATATTGAAACAAACCATCAAGCCTTTAACATTTTAACATAAATAGGAGCACTTTAGGTCTGCTTTCAGCAGAAAGTGCTGATTGCACATTAGCTGTAGCTCCAGCCTGTCAGCTGAGTGTGGACCAGCAAATTTATTCAGGAAGAGTGAAAGGACTGACTGACTGCTAACAGATATCAAACAGCTGAGTTTTGTAAAATGATTTAATGATAATTTATATTAATAACAGAAATATGTTGATGATGTTAATAGCTTTAAACCCAGGGCGCTGCTAATGTGCTGTTGTTCACCTTGCTGTCATCCAGGATAACATATATCCTCATGCAGCTCATCACATGCATTTCAGTTATCCGCATTTCTAACTGTGCCCACAGCATTTCTCTAGAAATGTGGATTCTCATTTACATTTTCTATTTGCAGCGCTAATATTGGAACTCCTACTAAATTAATGGGATTTGAACGTGATTTCATTTCTAATCATTGTTTATTTGCAGTAGAAGCATTTATAGTTATTTATTACTATCATGTCCATGAAATCAATGATGACGCAAAAGTGATCACAATAATGACAAAATTTTAATCTCTCTCTTTAATAACTTAAGGAGATAATGTCATTCATTTTAGTCCCATAGTGGAATGTAGTACAGGAAATAGTGATGTTACTAAAGTATTCTCAACATGCTTTTAATTAGCCTGATGAATATGTTTTCACTATTGGCGTTAGAGACATAATTCTCAATTCTTGAAACTTCAACAAATTTGACTTTGACAGATTTGCTGACAAGTGGAAGCACCTGAAGTGTAAATTAGTATTTAGTTTAGTAGCTATTATTAACTGTTTCTCTGAGAAGCCACGTTTGTTGCAAAAAGGTCCAACAATATCAATGTATAAACAAAGAATCAGGAAATACCATTTAGTGGAAACCTACTGTTAACTAGGAGCCATTTTTCCTTTGAGTGACACTCAGCAGCTGTGATTCGCAGCTCAGTGTGAGGAATGGGAGGTGTTTTTTAGGAGTGAGAGACCGTAAGAAGACAAACCTGGAAATGCAAAGCAGAATGTGTGAAATGGCTGAGCTTTAGGAAAAAAAAGGGGTGAAATATCCACCTATTGTCCTCAATGGAGGTTGTTTGGGATAAAATACTTAGATCTTTTGCCCGTGTAACAAATAAAGCATTTGTTGTGAATGACTAGGCCTAATTTTTTTAGTGCGTGTTTGTCTCCGGGTGTGAAAAAGGAGCAAATTTAAAGCACTCCTCTGTGGCCTTCTCTCCTGACAGACACATTACGAAGATGGAGAGTACATCATTAGACAGGGAGCCAGAGGAGACACCTTCTTCATCATAAGTAAAGGAAAGGTGAGCATTCACCATAACCATCACACTCTCCCAGCGCAGGATGTGGCAGGAAACATGGGAAAAACACCCAGCTTTGAAGTAAAGTGATGGTACTTTTGGGAGGGAAGTTTGTTGTCTCTTTCATCGTGTGCTGCAGCAAGATCAGGAGCATCTCATTAGAAGAATGAAATGACAGCAGATTTGACGCAAAGCACATGTGACACACTTCCTGGTCCAGCATTACCATCATTGCTGGGCTTTTCTGCACACCTCTTTTGATGCCTGGATGTATACGTTCACATCTCTCTCTCTCTGTCTACGTTTTGTAGTTGCTGCCTTCGACAATCATTGTTCCCCCACCTTTAATTACTTTTGTCACTAACTGTAGTAGAACCGGTACCCGATTTGAAGAGGCTGATGCACTAACACTGCAGATCTGCAGGATTTCAGGCCCCCGCCGCCACCAAAGATAGAGAACCATTATAATTCCTGTCTTTTTGACACTTCACTGATGCTAAATTCTATCAGGTGGCACAAGAGTTGAAAGACATGAATGGAGACAAGGTCCTCCATTTGATGATAATGACTGTCTCCTTTCACTTCCTTTAATACAGTATGTATCGGAGTCCCATGGCTTTGATTTGTTCTGTGCTCTGACACAGAACCCTGCAATCACTCGTGCCTCCTCTGGTTAATGAAGTGATCAGTTGTGCTTCCCTGCAGATTTTTGTGTGTGTGCTTAGGTATGTGTGTGTGTGTGTGTGTTTGTCTTTAAACATTGAATTTTTTTTTGTTTTGTTTTTGAGAAAGAGCCAAATGAATCTTTATTAGCACCTGTCAGGCTTCTTGTTAAATGCCCTCTCCCCACATTTGGTCCTCCTGGCAGGTTAATGTGACGAGGGAAGACTCGCCCAACGGAGAGCCCGTCTACCTGCGGAGCCTGGGGAAAGGAGACTGGTTCGGAGAGAAAGCTCTACAAGGGTAAGAATGTGTGCAATAAATCTGCCTCTTCCAGTTTTAATCTGATCCCCTTTTGCTTTTTTATCATCTTTACCCTTTCCTTCTCTTTTTTTCTTTTCTTTTCTTACAACCTGCCTCATCTGTCTCCTCCGTCTGTTCTTTCTCATTTACAGCACTTATGTCTTATTTTAACCCCACTGATAATAATTTACTGTAGCCACCAAAAGCACAATAATTGTGCGTGAATTGGTGTTACCAGGTGTTTGAAT